>OZ010585.1:2613848-3218848 GCA_963932145.1 Acanthosepion lycidas | reverse complement strand
TCTGGGACATGTAATGAGAAAAGAGGGCTTGGAAAATCTGATACTCCCAGGACTCAATCCGAGAATATATATATATATTATTTACACTATTTATATTTGAACTATTGTCCTCAACTTTGTTGATGTTATCACAGAGAAGAGTTGAGATTTCATATCACTCATTCATCGTTAGCCTATGAACTTTTCAGCCCACCATTGTATGTAACGGATGTTGTTTTCAGTGTGATGTCCTGGAAGTAATCTCTTTCTACACCGGAACACCAGATTTCGACAGTATATGCATACATATATTCGCCAAGATGCATTGATGAACTACTTTGTGCCATAGACTCTATGAGTTCTTTATTTGGTAATTACTAGGCGCCCATTAATTCATAGTATTGTATACTAATAAACTAAAGATGAGCAGGGCGAACAGCGATTAAACTACTTGGCTAGATTTTGTAAATAGATAGCAGAACAGAAATTGAAAAGGGACGTTAATAGGGCAAATATTGCTTAGAGGGACGAAAGACAGGTCGTTGTGGAGAGCCATAATCATTCACGACTAGAGGATAACAGCGGTTAACCTACCTAACGATCTTTGCAAATGAATAGCTGAACAGGGACTCTCAGTAAAAGGGCAAACATTTCTTCAAATTCCAAGACGCGGAGAACCATAATCTTCCATTCACTAAAGGAATAGAAAAACACCGCGTGTAAATCAGCGAACGTGTTTGAGTAAATGAAAAATGCAGAAAATAGGCTGGAAGTTAGGGGGGGGCAAGCAGAGCTACAAAGTATAGGATGTTGTGGAGAGCCATGTTAGCCTACGCCTGAAGAGACAGAGAGAAATAACGACAAATCAAAGAAAGCATGTAACTGCATAGCAGATCAATGGCTGGATGAGATAGTAAACAGACGAATATTTTAGACCCTCAAATAATAGGAAGAAGTGGAGAGCCTTGATCATCCATATCTTGACGGAATAGAAGGAAAGAGCACGTAAACTATAGAACAGGTTTTGGTAAATACATAGCATGATATAGACTGCGAGGGATAATAAGAATTTAAAAATTGTTTACAGTTACAAAACATAGGATGCTGTGGAGAGTCATGACCACCCACATTGTGAAGGGACTGAAGGAAATAGCGAATTAAATGCGGAAGACATCTTTGTAAATCGGTAGCAGGACAGTGATTGAAACTTTTAATAAAGCGGCATTTCTTAGAGGAATGATGAGAAGGAAGTTAGAAAACAAAAAAATATTCCTGGTATTTAAAGACCAAAAATTCTGCAATGATTTTTTTCCATTTCAGATATGATTAATTTGTTGATTGCTTGCTTTGACTGCAAAATTTTAAACTACCAATTCTTTTCTACGTGTCCATTATCGAACAACTGAATAACACCGAAATCAAATCAAGTTCTTCTTCAAGGGTTAGCATCGCATACATTCCTATAGCGATCATCATCATCACACACAAACATACATATCTATACAAATTCAAATTTCAATAACAATCATTCATTGGATAGAAATCAACGCTACTGTCTTATGCGACAATTTTGAAATCGCTATATTTTTCGCTATATTTTCGTTTTTGTGCACTTTTGGAAGAATCGGCTCCCAGAAATCTCCCCAAAGCTCATTAACCGATTGGTCAGTGTTGACAAATCGGATTGACTGCAAGTGAAGAGTGATTCTTCTCGCGCAGCACTTCTGATCCAATGATCACCTATAAAAGCAAGAAAAAAGTGTAGACACCCGTGAGACTTCAGCTGCAACAGAAATCCACGACAGTTGAAGCTATACGCCGATCTTCTCACTCAACATGCATAAACTGCACTTACATAATTTTTCCTCTTGCACAGCAAAACTGTGAAAAAACATTAATTACAAGCTATTAACTTTTTCTTTTCAGAGAACTTTGATAGACAATGATAGTGAAAGAGAGACAACTCACGTCTTATTCATTGCATGCTTTTTCTTACACAGTCTTTATTGTATGCATTGTTGAATACAATTTTTATATATAATGATACCTTTGCCTTGTCCTTTCTTCACATCAGTTTGGGTTCCTAATCAAAATTAAATAAATGTGATGGAAGTCCACCACACTAGTCAGCCTTTTTGTACTTCCAATCATTTCTACGTTATGGACGAATATCCTCTTCATAGGTCTCTGCTCATGGGTGACAACAAGCAACGGAATCTCACAGGCCATTCCGTGTGAAGTCAGTTCAGTCCACTCTTTTTTTTCTTTTTCTGCTGCGTCTCTGTATCAAATAAATATATTAATATGCATGAATTTCCGTTATTACAAGTAGTTGGGAATTGTTACCTAATGACAGGATATCACAAATCGCCAAATAAATCCAAAAATTCTCGCTAATTTCTAACGTCGACTAAACTTCGTTAAATCAACACTTGTAAGAATTTCAACAAAAAGCAATTCGGCAACAGTTGCCAGTTCATAAATTGATTGGCAAAACCACAGTTTGCTTGTATTTCTTATTTTGTCTGCTTTTCGTTTTGAAACCGAGAATAAGATAATGTCTACAAGTGAAAGGAAATACAGTCCCTTTGCTAGGGCAACAGAATCCGGTCATCTTGAATATGTTAGTTGCTAGAATTTAAACAAAATAATAATTTGACAGGATGATATTGTCCGAAGAAATATTGTTGCGTTACTTGTCATCTCTGACTTTGTAGTTGTCTATCTGCAATTCCTCGCTTAAAATTTTAAAATTGACGTAATAGGTATATTTTTGGTGGGTGGGGAGAGAGCGAGAGCGAATGTCAACAGGTCAGCCAACGACTTAACATTTGCGCGTGTCTCGCTGCAGAAAAACGATTACGCAATGTAATCTGGTAGAGTAACTCTTGGTTGAGAAAGCAAAACTGTCCACTTAATGCTGCAAATTTACTGCCTGTATTCGTGAAATTTTCAATATTATTCCAACATTTATACGAAAAACTCCATCCCAATCCCACGCTAAAAGAGTTCAAACGACCCCTTCTCAGTTCGGGTCGTTTTCGACCAAACTTCAGACCAATATAGTAAAATTCTGGGATTATAGTCACTGCGGTTATTACTTATTCTATCTAGCCTACTGTGTAGCAATGTATTCCATGTCGATCACAAAATTACTCTTTTTCGTTAGCCAAGGTAACATTATTTTGTTTTCTTTCTTGGTGTACCGTCTGGACCTGAAAATTACAATCAAAATGTATTTTACTTGTCTTGATAAGAGTCTATTTTTTACACATGATCGGAGTGGAATATTTAAATATCAGTTTCATGATCTGAGTCAACCATTTTCCTGTCAACTGCAAAATTACCGGTGTTTTTGGAATGACTGGAGTGGAATGACAGGCTTTTGAAATCTTCATCTAACCTAAATCATTTCCTAATCCTCACCCTGTATAAGTGAGAAAAAAAATAAAAGAACTATAAGTTCCTTTTTTTTTCACTTATACATGGTGTAATGTCTTGATCACAATCCCAAGTACTGGCAGAATACCTTTTTTGCCTGCAGAAATATCAGCCGGTTTCCCTGATAGAGCGGGGTTTAGTGTCTGTAGGTCAAAATCACGATCAAGGAGAATGTCTTTTAATTCGCCATGGAAAATTTACCTGGTCTTCTTTCTTTAAAAAAAAGGGGGAGACTGACTGAATGCCCAGATATCCATCTGACAGTATGACGGGATTTCCAAGTCGACGATAAATTAATTCATTCTTTTCTCCGTGTAATAAAGTGTCGATTCGTAATCACGTTTTTCTTCTATGCGACAACATAAACCAAACGCCATGATAAAAGTCTCTGTATTTTCCATATCCTCATTAAATATTGTGTGGTTTCCTTAACTGAACGGGGAGGAGTCTTTTGATTATTATGATCTGACAGAGATTCTTTTCTTGGGCACAGCAAAATAATTCGTTCATCTAGCTTGAGTAGACTAGCAAACAGTTGATATCAAACCTAGGAACTGAGGAATCTCCTTTCGTTATCTACATCAACATAACCTAATTTTCCTGCTTGAGTAAAACATCGTGTTTGCTTATGAAAATCACGATCAAAAAGAATCTCTTTATTAACATATTCATCTCTTCTTGTGTGAGTAATGTTTACTGTCCGCATATCAATATAAGCGATCTGTCCGAAGCTATTTTCTTTATCTGCATCAACATAAACCGGTTTTCTTGAGTGAGATCTACTGTGTGGATATGCAAATTACCATCGAAAGGAATCTCTTTTCCATGTCAAGAGTAAAATATTCTGCTATTCGTGCGTGAATGGGATGCACTTTTAGAGATGATAATCATGCCCTTCCGAAAATTTATTTTCCTTTCTCACCAGCCCATTGATCAAAATCATTTCTATCTTCTTGAGTAGGGTGAACTCTTTGGATATGAAAGTAGGAATATAATAATTCCTTTTTCTTTGAGGGAGGTGGTGTCTGTGTGTCTCAAAATACCAGAATGTCTTTAATTCATTTTTGCCCATGATATTTTTTTATCCATGGTCGATGTCTGCCACGCATTATTATACGCCCTTTGAACCAGATTACTACATTCAGTAATTACGTAATTTTACGCTCCTTTCTTTCCAGAAAATCTCTTTGTCTATGTTTTGTCGATCCAAGTTTTAACGTAATTGATTCTCATGCATTTCGACGGCAAGATAAAAGATCACATTCCATTTTATAGATATCATTTGCGCTCTCCTATGAGTTATTTTTCTTGTTGATAGTTTGTGTTTCTCTTTTAATTGTTTTCACATTTTAACTTTCGTGTTATTCTGCCGTCTACAATTCATAAATTCTGTTACTACAAATTGAATATAGCTTTCAATATGGTGAGGACTCACCCTCCGTCTTTTCTCTTTACATAAAGTGTGTCCTTATTATCAATGAGATTTGGACATTTCTATTAATGTTAAGAGTGGAAAAATAGTTTTTGAATGAGAAATGACAAAAAGTGTTTCCATGATTATACGAGCCCGATCTAATGACGGTTCCTCCTGTCGGGTGGAGGACGCAGGTTCGAATCCTGCTTGAATGCGCATATTTTTCTTTAAATTTCTCGAATATCCAGGAAGGTAGACGAAAAGAAATAAATATACTGTTTAATAAATAAACGGAGGAGTCTTTACTGAAATAGTGTGTATGTGTGTGTGTGTGTGTATGTATATATGTATATATATATATATATATATATATATATATATATATGTGTATGTGTGTGTGTGTGTGTGTGTGTGTGTGCATATCTATATATATATATATATAAAATATCAGTTGATAGAATCAATGTACCGTTTTATAAATAATATTCACCAATTACTGGAAATTTTTATAATTTCACTAACAAATTTCATCGTCAAATAATTTAAAAGTAAAATAAAAACTCATTAGTTAAACTGACATGAAAACTCTACAGAAAACAAAACTGAACATGATGTGTATATTGTGTAAAAGCAATGACTATAACTGTTGTGACATCACTAAAGAAATGATTCGTCAAATAAATAAGTAGACGTTAAATTACTGTAAAGGGGTGTGAATTTGCCCGGTCATTTGAGGGTAGAAATAATTAGGTTTTAATAGGCAAAGGGCAGATGTAAGAGCAGAATGGACTATATAAGTATGAACCGACTGACAAACCTCAAGTGTTTTATTCAATATGGACAGTGAACATATCAAAACTCAATAGAAGATTCTTGTGTTCACCGGGAAAAGCAGTTGCCAGGTATGATTTATTAATATTTCATTTTTACCTATATGTGTCTGCATATACAAAATTAAATTTGTGTACATTATTTTCTGCAGCTGATATAGACTTATAAATATATCTATTTATATATTTATATATATATATATATATATATATATATATATATATATATATATATATATATATATAGATATAGATATAGATATAGACGAACATATATATAAACATACACTCATATATATGTATCTATGTGTGGGTACACATGTACGTGTGTGTATGCGTGGGCGCATATATATATATATATATATATATATATATATATATGCGCGCACACACACACACACACAGGTACAAGTGCACATACATATATATATATATATGTATGTATGTGCGTGTGCACATGTGTGTGTGTGTACGCCCGCACATATATATATATATATACATATATATATATATATATATATATATATATATGCGCGCACACACACATATATATATGCACACAAATATACAAGCACACACACACACATATATATATATACTCACATACGTAAATATATTATATATATATATTTATGTCCGTACATTCGTGGGGTGTATAGGTAGGATTTAGAATTATGACTGCGAGAGTGTAGAGGATGCACTTATATACATACATACACATAGATAGATAGATAGATTCCTTATATTTTGGCAGTATATTTCCATTAAGCATGTCTGATTAAACAATTTAGACATGTTGTGTTTGTTTATTTTCAATAAAATCCTTTCGTAATCACGTATAAGCTTTCTTGTTTCGTTATTAAACCGTTCAAGGAAGGGGGTACCATGGTTGTATTTATTCAATTTTATTTTTGCCGGGTACTTTCGATATTTACCAATATCATTATCAGGGTTTTCATTTCCTAAGACAAATTGTTATGTTTGTCCGAAATAATTTTTTCCTTTTGTGGTTAAACCGTTAACAGTTCAAGCCATGTGCAAAGTCACAAAAGCTGATTTAAAAAAAATTATGTTGAAAGCGAAATTCTTTTGTTTGTTGAATTATTACAATAACTTAAAAGATAATGTAAGGGAGATAACTTAGTTAATAATTGAAATATTTATAAAAGGTTAGAATTTATTCGTTTTTATAACTTAGATATTTTTAAAAAACTATATACTACAAGAATTTCAGAACACTTGTACTATATTTATAATTAATTTTGTTAACTATTGGTTTAGTTTTTTAATAAAGTTAACTTCAAGAATTAATTTTTTTCTTGGTGAAGTATAGAGGTAATGTCCACTAATATTCTTCTAAATTGTGAATGTGAACAGGAATGTTTTTGCAGATGTTGAGCAATGGAGGATGAATCATTCATAGCCTTCTTGATAACGTTATTGTGGTATAACCAATATATGAATTAGCTTTTTTTTCCTAAAAGCAATATCCCAAGGGAGATTTAAATTCATAAATAATGCTGGATTTTTGCAATACGTTGGTGGAGAGGAGTTAATGTAGTTGTATTAAATTTAGTATTTCATTAATTAATTTTGTCATCTTGTTTATTCTTAGAATGCATTTGATTACGATCTAAAAGATTGATATGTTTAGCGTTATTTGAGGAAGTATTATGTTCTCTTTGATTTATATTGAAATTTCTAATAGATCACATTATTTGCTCATCAGCTATGTAGTAGTTAGGAAAGTCATCATTAATGGGAATTTTAATGTTTTTTTTAGGTCAGTGCAAAAAATCTGAACTCTGAATGTAAGGACAGGGTTTTTTTGGATTCTTTTTTAGTAATACATCAATGTTTTATATCAACATATCTTAGGTAGTTGGAGGTAATTTTTAAATTAAAATATATTATTTTCGGATATCTGGATGTTTACGTAAATCCTTGGTAACTTGGTAAGCAATGGAGTATGAATCATGTGTAGAGTGAGTCTTCTTCATAACGTCATTTGCCATTGTGGTATGACAAACAATTAACTTCTGATAAATCCAATTATTTGTCTTAGTCATCAAAAATTTGAGGATGATATTGGAAAATATCGAAAATATTCAAGGAAAAGAAAAATGTGAAAATATAACCACAGTAGCTATCTTGGTGGTTTTGTGTGTTGCGCGCGCACGCGCGTGTACGGGTGCGTATCTGAGAGTCGAAAACTTCTATACAACTCTGCTCAGCTTCACTTGTCTATGATTATATGCATCTGTTATTTATATATATATATATATATATATATATATATATATATATATATATGCGTGTATGCATTTCAGTTGATGCATGCCTATGTATATATTTATCTAATCAATTTACATGCAGATATCTATGTGTGCGTGTGTGTTTGTGTGTAAGATAAACTCATGACATTGTGTAATTTAATTTCCGTAGTCCCTTGATCTCGTTGTCGCATCGAGAAGAAAGAAAGTCAATTTTTTTTAACTGAGAAATAAGCACGTACATCGAATGTCAGAATGGACGGAGATCTAGCAAGGAACATTGACTGTGTCTTGAGTCGGCCTCATGGCGACCAGTCTGCTGGCGAAAACGAGGCTCCTTTTCTGCTGTTAGAGAAGAAGAAGAAGAAGAAGAAGAAGAAGAAGAAGAAGAAGAAGAAAAGGGTAACAGAGGCGTCGCTTACAGCCGACGTCGAGTGAATCATGATGAACGCAGAACGGTGCAAGAAATCTATTGATCCGATAGAGGAAGGCCATAAACTTCCGAAAGTTGAATGAAATTACTGCCTACTCGCAAAAAACGCTGGCACGCACGCGCGTACATATACCCACAAATCAGGGTGCGTATGAGTGTGTTCGAATATGTTTTTGAAAATATGCATTTTTATACGTGTGTTCTTTATGATATTAATGAATACAGAATTTTTTTTTATAGTCTTGTCCCAGCATAACACAAAAGTTCACATACACTCTTCCACTCTCACCTTTCACTCCTTCACTCGGTCTCACTATATATATATATATATATATATATATATATATATATATATGTGTGTGTGTGTGTGTGTGTGTGTGTGTGTGTGTATACCGGTAGGCGGATAATTCATTGAAATTGATAGATACTTATTTCTAAATTCTCATAATCAATAATCCAATCAACTATTTTATGTTTGATCATTTGATTAGATTCGAAGAAGTGGGTGGAATCGAGAACATTTCAACAACTCTAGACAGACATCCTTTTCCTCAAAACAAATAATTAACCCACCTAACCCACTTGTAGTTTTTACAAAATCTAAAATTGAGCCTGAAAAGGAAGAAATTTCAAACCGTGAACGAGATTAAGGAGATCGCAATGTGGCAGCTAATGATGATTCCGAACCCAAGTAGAGCTAAATACTCTTTACTACAGGTATTATTCCCCGTTGCATTGTTGATATACACATTGATTTATACACGTTACCCTTGCACGTTCCTTATATATATATATATATATATATATATATATATATATATATATATATATATATATATATATTGAAACTTTTTTGTTTGTAATGTGGATTTTTCTTTTTTTTTAAATACTATGCTTTATTTTCCATAATTTTGCTACACGGGTTTCCGGACTCGTGACCGTCATCAGGGTGGAGTTTTCAACATATTAATAAAAATAATTAATTTTTTCTTATGTTTTTCGTTAAATATTTCTTTTTTGTATGTGGCATTTTCTTTTTTATTGACCCAAATGTCTTTCTTGAAAAGACATAGTTCAAGAAAGACATTTGGTTCAATAACTAGTTGACTTTCTGGGTGACTTTCTAGTTCTAGAAAGACATTTAGGTCACTAACACAAAAAAAAAGAATGTCTCATACCGAGAATATTTAACATCGAAAAACATGAGAAAAAGTTTAATTATTTTTAATAATATGTGGAAGTCTCTACCCTTTGCCTGATGACGGCCGCGAGATTAGAAACACGTGTAGCAAAATTATGGAAAATAAAGCATAATATTTTTATTAAAAAATCCACATTACAATCGAAAACGTTTGCTGTTTCTCTCTTGTTTTTAATATACACACTTTTCTCTCGTTAGAACTACTATAACCTCTTCCTTTGATATTGATATATATATATATATATGTGTGTGTATGTGTGTGTGTGTGTGTGTGTGTGTGTATGACTGTGTCTATGCGTGTGTGTAACCACTTCTTTGAATCAGTAAAAATGAACATTATTGTCTGTGAATGACAATATATATGTATATATATATATATATATATATATATATATATATATATATATATATACATAAGTTAAGTTATGAAGAACTTGGTAACCCGTATGGATAATCCCAAGGAGGATGAAATCCTCAGAGCTCAAGGTAAATCCAGAGCTAATATTTAAAAGAAAAACAGACCACTATAAAAGGACACTGGTGAAATAAATTATTATAATGGTGCCTTAAAGTGGTCTGTTTATATATATATATATATATATATATATATATATATATATATATATATATATATATACTGTATAGACAAGCTAAAGAGTAATCTCTCAGCTGTCAATGTACCTCATACTAACTTCGAGTGAGTTGCCCGAGATAGAAATAACTGAAGATATTTCTGCTCGAGTTGAAAGAGACGAAAGACAACGGCGAAAAGCATCAGTAAATATTCCTGTTGTTTCCTATGTCCCGAGATCCTCGCTGTTGCACAACATATGGATTTGTACGCAGGTCAGTAGCTGGATAAAAAATAGCTTCTCATACGACACAAATATAAAAACTGAATGAGGGTGTAGTATCCTTATACGTCGAAATCGTCCATTATTATCATATATATTAGGTTGGTGCAAAAATAATGACGTAATAATGTTGTTTTTTGACGTTAAAAAATACGTCAAAAAACGACATTATTACGTCATTATTTTTGCACCAACCTAATACACACACATATATATATATATATATATATATATATATATATATATATATATATATATATATATATATTAAAGACAAACAGACCACTTTAAGGTACCATTATAATAATTTATTTCACCAGAGCCCTTTTAAAGATAGCCGGATCACCAGATAGAACTTTCAAAAATGAAACGAAAAACGTTTCATTTTTGGAAGTGCTATCTGATAATCCGGCGTCCTTTAGTAGCGCTCTGGTGAAATAAATTATTATAATGGTACCTTAAAATGGTCTGTTTTTCTTTAAAATATTAGCTCTGAATTTAGATTGAGCTCTCAGGATTGCATCCTCCTTGGGATTACCCATACGGATTACCAAGTTTTTCATCATGTCGAGAATTTTGTCTGCCATCCATTTATTTTCCTTTGGGATGATCTCAATTGCTGATGTCACTAAAGCTTCAAGTAATGTGTCCCACTTTGAGTTTCCAGTTTCATTTTGTCCCTTGTATCTGCTTTTCACACTGTCCATATATTTCTCCTTTAGATTTGAGTTGCTCAAGAGACTGTAGTGTTGCAATTTAGGTGCTGCCTTTCTTTCGTTTTCTCTCTGTTTGCATATCACTGGAATGCGGTAACTTCCACAGTCGGCACTTGGCTATGTTTTGCAGTGGAAAACTACATTCCTGAATTTGTTGTTCATAGTTATGTAGTCAGTTTTTTTTCCCCTCTTGGGTTTCTCCATTTCCATCTTGGGTGTTCTTGAAACCAGGTGTTGGCTACTACTTGGTCATTTACTCGACAGCATTGGACCCATTTTTATCTGCATTCATTACAGCTTCCTAGTCCAAATTTACCAAATATTTCACTATCCTTTTCATTACTACTTTTTGGGATTCAGGTCTCCCATGACAAATATTATTCTTTTCGCGTATCTCTGGAGTATCTTTTCTTTTTCTAATGTTGTTCTGTCCTTGATTTTTATGCATCCCATTGATGAGTATCTTTTGTGTTCTGTTCTCTTAACTTTTTATTCATTTCTAATTTATCTCTGATACTCTTTCTTCTTATTTCTGCCCATTTTTCGTTGCCTCATTTTCCTTTAGCTTCCCTGCATCTGTTCATATTTTCTTTATGCATGACTTCTATATTCTTTCCTGTATCTTGACATTGTTTCTAGCACCTTTTCATCATATTGAGAATTTCATGTATCAACCAACCTTTCTATTTTCTTTATTTTTCTTTGGGCTGATCTCGATTTCTTTATGTGTCCTGCATCCAGTTTCCATTCTATTTTGTCGCCTGTATCTTTTTTAACACTGTCCATGTTTTTCCTTAACATTCGAGTCAGTCAGAAGTCTGCTGTAATTCAATTTTGTTGATATATTGGCCCTCTTCAATTTCCGTAGTTTCCTGGAAGTTGGTCACTCCCACAGTCGGCACTTGGGTATATTCTACAGTGTAAAACTGCATTCCTCAAGTTTGTATTCCTAGTTCTATAGCCGATTTGGTTTTTCGTTTCTCCTCCTGGTCTTTTCCATTTCTATATTCACCATGGTTGTTCTTGAAACCAGGTGTTGGCTATTACCTGATAATTCCTTGTGCACCATTGGAACCTTTTTTCTTCGCTTTCATAAGAGTTCCTATTAAATTTTTCTAACTATTCTGCCATTTCTCACCTGGCCTTCTTTGGAATCTTCGTCTCCCATAACATTTTTAATTTTTGCAATTTTCATTGAGCCTTGGCGTTGTCTAGTAAAACTTTTCAATTTCTTCTTTACTTTTTATCATCATATACAACTATGATGAATATATTGAAAGTCTTTCATTTTCGTTTAATGACAAGAATTCCATCAGACGGTTGACAGTATCCCTGAATACATTTCTTCAAGTCTTGGTCTAATAGCAACTCTACTCCTCTTTCATCTTTTCTCCGCCTGAATATACGAATCTATGTTTGTCGCTGACGAAATCTCCATTGTTTACCCAGTACGTTTCACATAAGCCTAACGTTTAACCTGTTCATTTCCTGCTTTATATTTTCTAACATGCCACATTGGTTTAGTGTTCTGATAATCGATGTCCTGAGAATTCTTATTATTTGATGTTAACCAATCGGTTGAATAATGAACCGGTAACAACTTACGGTTATGTCGTCACTTACCGGAGAAGTAATCAATTTCAAGGAGTTTGACGAAATTCACGCTGTTATATTGCAAAATTTGATTGTTAGAAGCCATGTGTTTTCTCGGGATTGATAGTGGAGATATTTCCGGTTTCCTTTTCCACAGTGATTTTTAGAGACACCACCTCTAGTTAGCTTTTTCACATAGTTAAAAATGCTAGGAAATAGTACTGCCATTTTCTTTAACTCAAAGTAACTTCTTTATTTTCTCTATCTCTAGTTCATTGTGAAAGAGTGTTTCACTGTTTAGTATTCGATCATAGCCAAATGTTTCGTAGCTAATAACCAGAAACTTGTACTTAAAAATGAAAATTTATATATTTTTCCTAAAACTTCGTGACAATCGGTGGTGATGGCAGTGGGGCGGGGGTATATCTACGAATGTAATTTTTTTCTTCTCTTCACCCAAAACCAATTCTCTAATAATAGTAATAATAATAAAAATTAAAAGTAAATAAAATCAGAATGGGAAAAATGAGTTGTACATGTCGGTTTGGCACAAGTGTATGTAATTTCGGTTGGGGTGCAACTGGAAAAGGCCAGTAGATTATATTGTATTAAGTTTTAACTTAGTATAAGTTGCTATGTCACCTATCAAGATAAAATCGCTCGGAAAATTAACTGCCCTAATTATTCCTAGTTCCAAATATCGCTTCTCTCCCTATGTCAATACAAGACTGCTAAGACAATCTTTTGTTCAATGACCAGTATTTTAACATTTTTTTTAAAAAGAAAATGGAAAAATATACTTACAGATAATTGACCGTTATGCGCAAATTTTAGTCAGACTGTTTAGGGATGTAAAAGCTGAATAGAAGTCAAAATATACATGTACACATTAAAAATAAACACAAATAAATAAAATCAAGAATGGAATAAACAGTTTAAAACAATAAAATATGAGAACAATATAAGAAAATATGTTTACTGTCTCCATTGAAACTCCGTCCACATAGCTCAATCATTCGGTCAAAAAGAGTGAGAATGATCGATATAACATTCCGTATCCCGAGATGCTTTGTCTACCTACCTATTGTAGGTTATTCTGAGATAATTAGAAGTCCTTCCAAAATTCATTATTGGCGCCCACAATCTTGAACACGTAAGCTATGCAGATAACACAGTGTTAGTAGAAGGCATAGAAAGGAAACTAAAAAAAAAAACTCCTCCAGAAAGTAATGAGAGAAAGCATGAAGAAAGTACTAAGTATCAATTGTAAGAAGATGGGATGAATGGTTGTTAACAAAAGAAACAGACCAACAGACAAATTACAAATTGGAGATACAAAAATCAAACAAGTACAATAATTTAAATTTCTTTTTAACAGAGAATTCGAAGGAGCATTGTGATAGCGAAAAATGCATTTCAAAAGATAAGCAAAGTGTAAAGAAACAGAAAAAAATTCGTTAGCAATAAAGAAAAGAGTACTAAACTTATATATAATATCAGCCATCCTATATAGCAACGAATGCTGCACAATCTATTCACAGATGAAGAAGAGATTTGACATAACAGAAATCTGGTTCTACAGAAGGATACTGAGAATACCATGCAGCGAACATGTTAGCAACAACGAAGTTATAGAGACAATGAAAACAAGAATAACACTTATACTCAACATCAGGAAGCGACAGTTGAAATTTCTCGGTCACACAATGAGGAAAGGGGGCTTGGAAAATCCGATACTCACGGGACAGATTGAAGGCAGGAGGAACAGAGGAAAACAACGCATAACATACCTGGCGAATGGATCTTGGGAGAGATGACGAAAAGACAAAATTTAACAGGAAGTTGTGGGGAGCCATGGTCGACAATGTCCTGAAGAGACACGGCACATAGAAGAATTCTGGCACAATGGCATCTGACAAGATAGTGGTTATAATGCAGAGGTGCATTATTGAATTCCGCCATTTGTAAGAAAATCCGATACAAAAACATTCGGCTGAATATTTTTGGAAAACAAACAGTGGATATGAGCACAATGTGGTGGTGGGTAATATGTTTCATCGGTGATAGTGTGTGAAATAAAACATGTTCATTGCACAATTTGAAATCTTCAAATAATGCATTGCTGACGTAAGACATAGCTAGCGACAGTGACGATGGGAGAAAATTGTAGTCGAAAACTTGTTTTCATGGGAATATATTGAGGAAATTACATAGCATACACACACACATCCTTTTTATTCATATTTTTCTTTCATTCCTACCAACTTTCCATATATTGGTCTCGTCTGTCACATTCTGTTTTATTTATCTTGGCGTATTCTCAGCCTCTTCATAGCTGCTACAGTTTTTGTTCCTATCTATATTTGAATCTTCATATCAATCCGTGTGTCTGTCGATGGCTTTCACTTTCCTTTGCGGTGTTCCTTCGTCAGCTCGGGACAAGACTAATGAACCAGACGCCTCTCTTTGAATGAAGTGAAGCCAAAAGAAAAGCTCATTAACCGTGACGCCTGTACTAAAACTAACCACTTGATCGTTGACGAACGCCTTCGGGAAATTTAGCAGACAGATTTAGACTCATTTTAAAACTAAATTATGATAAAATAAAATTTTCTTTTTCTCTGTGATTTTCTGTTGAGCATTTTCAATTATTGTTCTTCTTTCAAATGGAATTCTTCACAATTTCAAGCCAAAAATTCTTATCTCATTATCTATATCTTTATCTATATGGCTAAAGCACTATTGATTTTGTATCCGTTACGAGCAGCGTGTACCTGAGTTCAAATTATTACCAGGGCGTTGATTCTCTCTAACAGTCACGGCATACGTACGTGAGTACAAAATTACAATACTGAATTGGGACAAATAACAACGCACACATAAATACATATACATAAATATTATCACAAAGGTTTAGTCAATATTTCTTCGCTTTTATATATGCATAAAACATCATACTGAGGAGCTTTCTACACCTGTAGTACCACAGTACTATAGTTACATTTGTCTTTGCTTTGTATGTCTTTATTGTTTCTTTGAATTGTATTGCCATTGCTTCAAGCAACAAAAATACATGTAATAAGGACAAACGTATAACTATAGACGAATTTGAGGGTCTAATCATTGTTTATCCAACCTGCTCAGGAACTGAAAAGATCGTGTCTATGCAATAACTAAGAGTCATTCATGTTCAAAGTAGCTATGCCTCTCTGATTCGATAGAATGATACTCCACAATTTCCGACATCTCGGTTGACAGTAGTGTAGAGGACCGTGTGTGTTTACGTGTTGTTGTATTAGAAACATGTGTGTAACTCATGGTAGAATATTAAAAGGTCCAACTACAAGTTAAATGGCGAACGAATCCAGCTGAAGATTAAGAAGAAAAACAAACAAGGCATATATATATATATATATGTGCGTGTGTGAACAAATATATGTATTAACAACAAATTACAAAGCACATAGACAGATAACATGTGTGTGTGTGAACATTTGTGTCTGTTCTTTCGTGAATGTTCGTACGTACGTCTATGTGTTTAATGTTCATGGCGTCTCCCACAAATGGGAAAACGCAGATCTTCTAAGAGCTTAAATGGTAGTCGCTGAAATGAAGAAAAAAAAGAGAAAAAGACGAGAAGTCGTTCAGTATTTATAATATAGGGAGAATGACCCCTAATGACAATTAGAGAATTAAGGAGGAGCTAACTCCGACAGTAGGTTTTTTGTTTGGGATTTCATTTTGATATTAATGACAGTCAACTTAAGATATTTCTCAACAACTTAAAGCGTTTTACGATGGATTTCGATCCTCAATAAAAAGGTTGTACTATCTGAAAGGAAACAAAGCTCATTCATTTCGGTATATTTTTCTCTTCTTGAAGTCTTGCTTTTCACATCCGTCTTAATTTCACGCAATATGGCTCTACATTTTTCCTACTCCTTTTTCCTAGGAAATTTATATTTCTACTAACAGTCGGTAGGTTTGTGTATTTCTAAAATGTGTGATACCTACATAGCACAAAACCTACAATTCGAATTATAATCGTCACACTATTTAGTACAGACCAAACTTTAGTGGAAACGAATTACTGGCATTTATATTAGTTTCTATTTATCCATTTGACATGTACAAATTTTTGTCTTTGACCTTTTAATCCCGGCAACATTTGCTTCGAAGATTTTATTTACTTTTTTTCTGTTTTTCTATTAATTCTTGCTACTTAAATGTTACATTGTTTAGTTTCTCCGCGTAATGGTCTCTGTAAAAAGTTCTACGAAAACTGCTAATCCGCGTCAGTCCTTTTGTTTGTCTGCTTTTGTGGGGGGGGGGGATTTGTTTGTTTGTTTTGTTTTGTGTTTTTTGTTTGATTTAGGGGGGGTGCTTTTTTTTTTTTGCTTTTTTTTGCTATCGCAATCATTTCTGAATTGTAAAACTATTTTGACTGCACCTTCCAACTCGGAAGCGAAATTTCACTGCTTCCGCTAATTGTCCCATAACACTGAATAAAAATATACACTTTTTTTCAAAAAAATTTTGTCTCGTCTAAAGTAAATGCATAAAAAGATGACTTTATTAAGAAATAACATGTGTCTTGATTTCATTTGCTGAAACATCGAAAGTGAGTTTTCAAATAGTTTCTTTACTTTTTATGCCAAATTTCATGTCTGGCCAATGCGTTCTTTAAAATTCGAATGAAGAAATAAAGTTCTGGATAGAAACAACGATCAAAGAAACAGCGTAACTCGATAAAAACAAATTTTGATCGAACAGAAAATTCTCTTCCCACTTTCACTGCATAAATTGCTAAAACTTTTCTTCCATTTTCAACCAATAGACAAAAATGTCGCTCCTTACGAAAATAGCTCATTCAATCAGAAAATTGCAATCGAGAATATATATTACATATAAATATATGTAGACATCCAAAATGTTTGTATGCAACTGTACGTGTCTATTAGAGTCACATTGCTTATATATATATATATATATATATATATATATATATATATATATATATGTGTGTGTGTGTGTGTGTGTGTGTGTGAATGAGTCTATGCGTATGTTTGCGTGTTTACAAATACATTTCCGCACATGTAGATATGTATGTAGGATTACATATATATATATATACACATATATATATATATTATGTGCGTAAATATAAATATATATATGTGTTTGTGTGTGCGTGTGTGTATCTGTGTGTGTGTGCGCGCATCTGATGTCAACAT
Organism: Acanthosepion lycidas; assembly: GCA_963932145.1. NCBI lineage: Eukaryota > Metazoa > Mollusca > Cephalopoda > Sepiida > Sepiidae > Acanthosepion > Acanthosepion lycidas. The sequence goes on along the minus strand of OZ010585.1, from coordinate 3,200,880 downwards.
TTATTTTAATGAATGTAAATATATGAAAAAGTGAAAAAAGATTTTGCGTACGCGATTCACGCTTAAGAGTTCATCGGACTAACGTACACTTTACGAAAAATTTTTACACTTTGTCTTAGTTGATTTCTTTAAAATTTATATCTCGTCTTCCCATAAATAGATATATGGCTAGATAGATAGATAGATAGATAGATAGATAGATAGATAGATAGATAGATAGATAGATAGATAGATAGATACTTAATGGAAATTGTTGTGCATTCCGGGTTGAAATTCGGTACCAATAAATAACAAACGCTAAGAATGAATATATGAAAATAATGTATTAACGTAATAACACAAACTGGTAAAGCAGGTTAGTAGTTCCAGGAATACGGGTTTGTAGCAATATATATATATATATATATATATATATATATATATATATATATATATATATATATATATATATATATATAGTATTTGGTATTGAAGTATCGCTGTATGACTTCTTACTGAGTCTACGTGCTCGCTCACTGTGACTCCTACAACGCTGTTACCTCACCCTCACTCTTCCGGTTACCTACAACCTTTTACTCTGTCACTCTGGACTCGACTTTTCGGTCTTGCTCTGTCTTACTCTCATCTTGCTCTCGGGTCTTCCCGTAGCAGTAGTATATGTATATACTGGGTGAGTCCATTTGTGTAAAAAGAGGTGGACCCCTCAACACCCACCTGCTTAGATCCCTTTTTTTTGGTGGGGGGAGTATTTTTTTCTCTTATGGTCGATAATCAGAGGTTCGGTAAATTTTCTCTTCCTGTTTGACCTTCTAGTTTCTGTGTCTTCCTGTGATCTTTGAATCTCAAAAGCTTCAAAGATTGCATCCATTGAATCGTCATTTTCAGCGGGTGACGAGCTGGGCTCTTCAATCCCTTTTTTTTTGTATTTGGTCAATATGACTTCTGTGGGTAAACGTTTCGCCTTGTACTGTGTACATAACATTTCCTAGTCTATAAATTATTGTGCCAGGCTCCCAGTAAGCCGTATTGTTCCTGAACATCCTAAAGTAAACCCGTTCTCCTAATTTAAATGATCTCTTGGGTACTATAGGCGTATGCTGGTGTTTATTGTTAGGCAATAACTTACCAAATGGCACGTTTCGCTTCTTTTTACATACTGGTTGGACATTTTCTTTTAATTCAATTCTAGCTGCACCCTTTCAAAACGAACTGATAGGTAAATCCCATACGTCAAACTTTTGCATCCAGTCCGTTCCCATTAGATTTTCTGTATCTTTCATTACGAATATTTTGAGTTTTCTTGTTTTCTCGTGAAATTTTACATTTAGGATTACTTCTTCGAATTTTATACGCTTTCCTGTAACAGACTTAGCAATTTTTTGTGTATGTAACATGGTTGGTCTATTAAGCTTTCTCCATGTCTGTAGGTTAATTATCGCTATATCGGAACCTGAGTCAAGTTGCAATTTTATCTTTTAATTTAAGATTTCAAGTTCCACATATTTGCTTATGTTAGTATTTTCTTCGTCATGCATTCTAGTAGCTTTTATCCTACTAGTAAATTTTCTGTTCCTACATTGGGATGCCTTTTGACCCATTTTTCCACACACTAGACAGTTTTTATATTTAAAACGACAATCCTTATTCCAGTGTAGTCCTCCACATCGATAACATGCAGATGGGGGCGCTTATATTTGCTTTGCTTTTCGTAATTATTTGCCCTGTACGTTCTCCTTTTTTCATTATCATAGAATTTTCGTTTTCTTTCCGGGGAGGGTGAAAATCTTTTTTCATTATTATAGAATTTTTATTTTCTTTCCCGGGAGGGTGAAAAACGTAAACTTTTGTTTAACTTACGAATATGTAATACGTCTGACTCCTCAATATCCTTCGAGTCTTTCTTTATGCTCAGGCATTTTTGGCAGTCTTCCGATAGTTTTTGTAGTGTTAATTCAGGTTCACTTTGCAATTTTGAAAGCCTTCTTTTGCGCATTTCGCTATCTTTTGCTAAGACTAACTCTTGTACAAAAATAAGACACTTGAAATTGTCTGGGGTTAATTCTGCCATCTTGAAATCGTTGCAATGTTTATTCACGACTGCGGTGAACGTAGAATAGTCCTCATTTCCATCCTTTACGAGGATAAGACATTTCCACCTTTTGTGAAAGAGTGACGTTTCGGACTGAAAAGCTCTGTCAGGCATGTAACTGCTTCATCAAACGTTAGATCATTTGTCTTCTTTGGCAAAATGTAATCCGCGAATTTTGTGTATTCTTCCGTTCCTAATTTTCTGAGTAATAGTCGTAGCTTTTTTTTCTTCTGTCCAGTTTTGACAATCGATGTTGAAGATGTCTTCATGACGTCTGAAAAAGTCCCCGAAATTTTATCCTCTTCTAGGGAATATTTGAATGTTTTTGTCGTGTTCCATACTGCGTCTTGGGAAAAAGTCGCCTCTTTTTCAATATTTTGTTGTTGTGTATTACTCGCTACTTTTACAATTAGCTCCTGGAGTTGTAATTGTCTTTCTTCAGTTTGCTTCTGCGTTTGAAGTAATATTTTTTCCATTCTTTCTTGGAATTGTAATTGCTGTTTATTTTGGTGTTTAACAAATTCTACTAAAATACATTTAAAATCCTCCATGGTAAGAGTCTTACGAAAAAACTCGATTTTCCGTATTTTAATCATCGTAACACTTTGTTACCCAGTTGTTGTGGATACTGGCAAAACGGCAATTTTCTCTTTTGAGTCTCCGAGAAATGCAAATTCCTGTCGCCCAAGCTGTTGTGGTGAAAAGAGAGCAAGGGAGTATTTTTCTTTGTACTCTTCCTGCGTTAGTTCGAATTTCCTCATCGTCTAGGTGTTGTGGTCGACGAGAGAGAAATTCTTTTTTTCTTCCGTGTGAGTTCGAAGTCCTCGTCGCCAAGTTGTTGTCGACGAGGGAGGATTTTGTTGTTTATTCTTTCAGTGTGCGTTCGAATATCCTCGTCGCCAAATTGTTGTAGATTCCGGGTTGAAATCCGGTACCAATAAATAACAAACGCTAAGAATGAATATATGAAAATAATTTATTAACGTAATAATACAAACTGGTAAAGAAGGTTACTAGTTCCAGGTTAGTAGCAAAATATATATACAGTCTTTGGTATTGAAGTATCGCTGTATGACTTCTTACTGAGTCTACGTGCTCGCACACGGTGACTCCTACGCGCTGTTACCCCACCCTCACTCTTCCGGTTACCTTGAACCTTTTACTCTGTCACTCTGAACTCAACTCGACTCTTCGATCTTGCTCTGTCTTACTCTCCGGTCTTTCCGTAGCAGTAGTATATGTATATACTGGGTGAGTCCATTTGTGTAATAAGGGGTGGACCCCCTCAAGAAAAATATCGATATACGTATATATATACATATATATATGTGTGTGTGTGTGTGTGTGTGTGTGTGTGTGTGTGTGTGTGTGTGTGTGTGTGTGTGTGTGTAGAAATATAGTTTTGGGGTGTGCTATATTTATGGGATAAAGTGCTCAATATCAGAGATAGAGGTTATGTAAATATAAATATAAAAGTAAACATTGAAGTCAACACTCAGAGGCGACAAGCCGTTTCATGCTACACGCCATCGGCAGGCCGTGAATGCTGGATTTTTCCTCGACTATTTATATATGTGGGTCAGTCGTGCATTGTGGTTAATCTATTCTGGCAGTTATTTTCGTGGGAGTGGCTTGTTTATTTATTTGGGTTAATTTATTTTACTTGTTTTTCATTTTAATTTTACATTATTTATTCTTTTCGCTTTCTTGCGTTGGATTTGCTTAGGTCGCTTATTTAATAGTTTGTTTGTTTTTTGTCTGGGAAGATAATTAAAGCTATTTATTCGTCCAATGTTTTAATTGCTTGCCGTAGTCTATTCTCTTATTTTGGCGGGTGGACAGTTTTTAATTTATTTATTCGGATTCATTATTTTTACTTGTTTTTGCTTATTTATGCTTATTATTATTAGTTGTAACGGTTATTTTAGTGGGGACCATTTTTTATCTTGTTCATTTACTTATTTAATTTTTATTTGATTTTTTATTTATTTACTTATTTTTATTTTGTATATTTTTATTTATTCTATTTGGTTTTCGATTTTTGAGTAAGGTAGTGATGTTTTTTATCGATATATAGCAGTTATAGCTATTTTTACGTCAAATGTTTGGATTGGCCTATTCTAACGGTTATTTTGGTGGGATTGGTTTGTTAATTTGTTTATTATTATTTAAGTATTTGGGTTGATTGTTTTTACTTGTTTTTTATGTATTTTATTTTTTTATTTCGTCTATTCTAACGTCGGGTGGTTTGCTAATTGATTTTTATTAAAAATTGTTTTATATGAGGGCAAGTATTTAGAATTTCTGATTTTCGGTTTAAAATTTTTTTATTTTGGTGGCGGGGCGGTTCGGGAATGTCATAATTGCTAATTTCTCATATTGGCATATTTTACAAATGAGGGTATAGTTGTTACATGTTTTTGCTTTTTTTTAAATTGCCCACCTTACCACCTTATGACCTCTTAACGCTTTATTTTTTAAAAAAAACAACTAATGAACGCTACATTATTATTTTCAAAAGTAAATACACACACGCAAAACATTGGGTGTAATAGAAAGAGAGAGGAGTATGCGAAGAAGAAGAAGAAGAAGAAGAAGAAGAAAAAAAGAAGAAGAAAAGCAAGGCTATTGTAAATGGGAGATTAATTGAAATGTACATTGCACTTTCTTGCATTTTTATTCAGTCTCGTATGTGCTTAAAAAGAAATTTTCTAATATATTAGGTTGGTGCAAAAATAATGACGTAATAATGTCGTTTTTTGACGTATTTTTTAACGTCAAAAAACGACATTATTACGTCATTATTTTTGCACCTAATAATTTTTTTTCTGTTGACAGAGGGTGTAAATATTGTGGCTGTTGTGAGGCTTTGCCTTTTTTTTAAATTTTCCACCATACAATGGGATCCCTGTTGTTTTTGTTTGTCTTTTTTTTTCATTCAAATTGCACACATGGTTAGCTAGTTTGGTAGAGTACCTAAGATTTGCTAACTTAAATGACGACCTTTTATTGTACCATCTACATTTGAAAGAACATTCCATACATCTTATGTACGTTTTATTTTGGACATTAATATCTGTTACTTCTGATTTATAAATTATAGCTTCTGTTTTACAAGGTTCATTTAATAGACATTTATTTTTATTTCTACACTTGCATAAATTACTAGTGTTAAGTATATTTTACTGTGCGTGGAGATTAAGTGGAGGTTAAACCAAATGATATTTTTCTTTTTCTCAAATTGTTCATCATATTTGTGTAATTTCAGGTTTAAATTTTCTAGTTTGGTTTTGTGACCCTCTACCTTTAAGTTCTTTCTTTTTATCCTCAAAAATTATTCTACTAGAAGAGTTTCTGGATAGCCTAGACTCTATTGCTTTATGGATGAGCTTTATTATGTTCTCAGGGTGATTGAATCTAATATTCACGTCTTTTAATTTTGCGTTGGGCTTCTTGTATGAAGAGACACTGCCAGCTTGAGATTTTAATTTTACGTCCAGATAGTTAACAACTTTTTTATTCATTTCGTCTTATATTTCAAAGCCGAGGCATTTGAAGATTTTGAAAAGCGATGATTTTTAAAGTATATATGTGTGTGTTTGTTTATGTGTGTGATTATATATATTAATACAGAAATAATATAATAACTACATAAAATAACCTTAAAACTATTTTAATTTTGAAACTTGAAATTCTTTAAACTGGAATCTTATATTCTGACTGTAAACTAATTCAAAAAGTCAGACTGTTACAATTATGGAAACATAATTGACGGACAGAGTTCGAATTTCAGCTCTGATTGCTTTTGTTCAATTTGAACGATTATAGTTGGCAAAGGTGTGAATCTCCCATCTGCCAATTTAATTTAAAAACATTGTATAATAGTAATGGAAAATTACGTCAAAAACAATGAAAATCCTAAAGTTTTTTTTATAGTGGTTTTCTTCCACCTCGTGAGATTTTTTTTTTCAAAGACGTGTGAAGGCCAAGAATAGATTCATTTGAATTCATCAAACATTGGCTAGTATAACTGTAAAGTAAATATTACTAAGTTCAGTCTGCAGAGGACAAAATGAAAAGAATGCGAGAATTTCAAAAGGAAGGACGCTACATTTGGCGTGCAACATGTAAATTTGCAAGAAAATTAAGTTTTAAGAGGATTTATTTTATCTTGACATCGATTTGAGAATTCTACGGTTTGGTAATGGTGTGTCGATTCTTGCTATGAATAACTTTATCTTTAAAATTCAATTTTCGAAGGAACAGCTCAAAAACGCGTGCATATCAATTGTACAAACCTGGTATACTAAATTCATTATACTTCTTGGTTGCTGTCAAAGCATTGCAACACTTGTGAATCTCTCTTCCAAAAATAAAACAAGAATTGAATTCTCTCAAAATTGTTACTGATACCAACTGAAAGTATAAATGTATAGCAACAAAATACTTGATAGAACATTTATTAAGAGATACAGAGAATGAGTCAAAGAACTGTGTTAAAAAATTAAAAGCAATGCTTCCCCTCAAAAATGAATATTATTTTAAAAAGAAAGATTCTAAAAATTCCCTTTAGTGATGAGGGAGTTATTAGACATTTTATTAAAATGCAAAATAATATCTCCATATCATTACAGAGTTATTTTCTTTTCCATTTTTCAATTCTCTCCTTATGTAACGAACAGTGTAGTGGCAATCAGCGCGAAAATTGAAGTGGATATACCGAATTCAATTTATGCTTGATTCTGTTTTGTTCACGTCGTGTTAATGCTTTTTGTAAAGTTATAAAGCCTGCTTCTTCCAGCTCTGGGCTAAATGACTGAATACTTTTGCCTTGATGTAGCAATCATTCTAGGAGAAAGAAAACTGAATTCAAAACCAACATGAAGAGTGATGGGGTCTCTTTTCGGCTTTTGGGGTCTCTTGCCTTAGACATACCACTGTTACTATGGCGGCAGTACAGCTACCCTTACAACTCTAATGGGTTCGAGCCTCAGGAAGTGGCCGCAATGCAAAAATATATTCAAATTCAATTAATTACTTATATCTGAATAATACCTGTTGAAAATTAAAACCAAATCATAAGAATTGTTGGGAAACATGTTATATTCCCGGAGAAATGCGTTGTGCTTAAACGTTTTTCACTGTAGATGGGGAGAATTGTTAACAACACAGAGGGAAGACAAATAACACTTATTAAATAGTAGATGAATACTAATAGTCGACGATTTGCTGAATTGAGGATATGTCTCGATACAATTACTGTGGAGAAATCAACGGCGAACGTCCCCAGTATCACTCTCAAGAACAATCGTCGTGTCAGTTCACAATTCACAAAAAAACAGATTACGGCGTGCAGGGTGCCACCTCCATTGGAACGGATTCCTCGTGTGTTAAGGCGAAACACGTTCGGGTAAAGAATATATTTTCTTAATTTTATTATCATATTTTATATAAACAAGCAACACTCAGAGATATTTCTTCTCGTGAAAATGAAAGGGAAACTATTCAATATGGCAGTCATGGTGATATATACAGCAACATCAGAAAGCACCGAAAAGGAACGAAATAAATAGTGAAATAGTAGAACATTTTAAATGTTCAGTGCAGATCACAGGCCTTATAACAGAACAAATAATTAATGAATTGAACACAGAGTAGCATTAGACTGGGAATAGAGAAGGAAAACTCTGGCTTTGTTCAACACTGAAATAGGAAGTGAGATTTTACTTATGAGAATGTTATCAATGTGAACAATAAAAAGATTTATACTTTAATTTCATAGATTACAAAAAAGCATTCGATAAAGTACAAACTGAAAGGTTGCAATGACATTTTAAGAAATCTTGATCTACATGGAGAAGATATTCAAATAATTCATAATCTCTAATGAAAACAAACAGTTCAACTCAAATATAACGTTAAGACACAGCATGAGGAACAATATCAAAATAAGACGACGGAGAAAGCAATAACGTATCCAAATGAGAAACAACCTTACTCCCTGAAGAATGACAAAACGTCTGAAATCCTTTAAAGAAGCAATATCAGAAAGTAAATATATCGATTATCAAAAAATATAAAATGTTAGTCTTTTTTTTAATCATTTCTCCCCAAACAAATCAATAAAGCCACGAATTCACAAGAGGTCACTGAGTGTGAAAGAATAAGAAAAAGAAAAAATATTAAGGAATGAGAACAATAAAAGGACGATAAATAACGAAATACTGGATTTAAGTTTAAAAAAAAAGATATCTTAATTCATTCCATTGTTTTTAATCAAATATGCAATCCTTTGTCAAAATAAATATATATGCACCAACGTGAGAGGTTGTAGTGTGGAAAATAAGTCTTTTCCAGCAAGAACTCGGAGACGCTTTTGAATTCATAACTGGAAAGTCTGATCTGGACAGCTCATGTCCAAATAAGGCAACAGTACTCCATTTTCGGCCTGATCTGTCTCTGATAAAGGTAGACGATAACATGAGGAATAATGTACTTACTGGAACGGTACAGGGAGACGATCATTTTACCTGCATCTTTAGTGATGGATCGCTTTATAGGAATTTCACTTGAGGTTCATCGTGACTGGCAGTAGTCCGGGGTCTGATCAGCGGTGATGGAATGAAAACAGTTTAGTTTTAGATGCATTGAATTATTACCCAACTGGGAAATTAATCAAGACTTTTCGATGTGCTGCCCTATATCTTCGTATCATTCGCGTAGACGTTTACAAATGATCGAAGTAGATTTTAGGTAAATCATTTATGTAAGTCGGAAAGAGGGTTGGTTCGAGAAGTAACACCTGGGGGATGCCTGGGTTGACCGCCAGAGGCTCGGAGGACTGGCCGTTAATAACTACTTTTAGGGATCTCTCTTTTAGGAAGGATTTTATAATAGAGAAAACCCTTCCAGTGATTCCATAGCTGGAGAGCTTTGTGCAACACCTTCTCGAAGGCCTTTGAGATATCTAATGTCAGGATCCTTGCGGTATGTATGTCGTCAAGGGCTTCACTAATTCTGTGTGTAATGGTAGTTAGGACATCAGCAGTGGATCGAGCTGATCGAAACCTATACTAGTCCTCGTAAAAGATGTTGTTCCTATCCAGGTGCTCAACGACCTTCTTGTTTATTAAGGCATCAAAAAGCATATTGATGATACTGAGGAGACTAATGGGAGAGGGAGGATCGGTTTCCAGCGTTCTTGAAGATCAGGCTTACGTTTGCCACCTTCCATGTGATTGGGAAAGACTTCTTCTTTAAGCAGCATTTAAATAACTTCGCTAGAATCGGTGATAATTCTAAGTTGATATTCTTAAATGGAATGTTGTCTGGGCCAGTGGTTTTTGGAGGTTGAGTCTTTTGATAAGTGTAGAGACTTCTCCTGCTGAAATGAGTATATTACTAAGATTGTATTTAGTAAGACGTGGGAAGTTGGGGAGGCGAAATCTTTGTCGTCTATCATTGAGTCTAAGGCAAAGATCGAGGCGAAGAGATTCACTTTGTCTCTTAAGGAGGATATGACCTCGGGGTCATTTGTAATCACGCGTACAGCCGTTTTGCCTCTGTTCATAATTTGGTTGGTGACCTTCAAAAATTTTCCAGTTCCAGTTTGTTTATTTTCAACCCTGGCCTTGACAAGTGCGTTTTACAGGACTCTGTTACAGCGATTTCGGGCGGTTCTAAAAGGACCAGACTACACTGTTCTTTGCGATAGATTTTGATATCGTGGTTTCAGCGAGCTATGGCTGCAGCACATTCAGGTGTGAAGCAGGGGTGTTTGGATTTTGTTGAAATTTCTTTTGTGAATTCCAAAAATTCCAGAAACTATCCAGATTATGGCTGCAGTTTTAAGAGCAGTACGTTTGAAGAAGTTTGGAAGAGAAGCTTCTGTCATATAGGACCGAAAGCTGCCTCCACATAGCGAAAAACCATTCTATGGAACGTTGAATCAAGGGATGTCATAGTTTTTGAGTCAATCTGAACACTGGCTAGGAAATGCCGGCTAAAATTTCTGTTGAGCACTTTTCATGACAGGATGTTAGAAAAAGGTCGAGGAGGTTCGTCTGTTGTCCTGTTACATCCGGCATTCGGGTGGGTTTTTCAATGATCTAGGTTCAATGTGATGGAGAAGTCTCTGCAATGTTTGCCTTCCTAATCGGTTTTGTTTGAGTGGACTAAGCACTTGCTGTGGTGAACATTGAAGTCACCGCATATGTGAAAGTTGGCAGAGAAAAATTTGGTGAGGATAATGTCAATAATCTCTGATATTAGATTAAAGATTACCGACCCTTCATCCCGAGGACGATACAAGACAAAGACGAATGTGGTAATATGGATAAGTGCCACGCCTAAACACATATAAAGGAGATCAGAGTCCTCGATTTTTGTGTCACTGTCAAAAGGGAAACCCATCTTTAATGTAGACACCGAACTCGTGACCGTGGCGATTTTGTTATAATGGGTGAGTAGCCCGGGATTGTGAGTTCCTTCAATGGGATTGAGGCATTGCAACCGTTTCAGACAGGAACAGAAAGCCAGGTTTAGACTGAAGAAAATGGTGTTCTAAATCTGGAAAGTTAGAACGCAGACCATTTACATTGGTGTAAAAGATGTTATAACAAGGCTCTACTAATTTTTTGAGGTTTGGTTTGCTAATTTTGTTTGTTTTCAATTTAATTGCATTCATTTTCGTTTTGGAAGGTTTAATGGATGACTAGTAGGCATTAAAACAGACAACAATTAAAAATACACGCATAAATAGCCTGGGTTGACTCGCCCAGGGATACGGCAGTAACAGTGCCCATTATCATGACATCGAGAGACTCCATCGGAGACTACTGCACGATCAGAAACTATTCATAAAATGACAGTGCAATAGACCTGATATTATACACTTGCTGATAGGATTGCTTTCATCAAAGTTACTCTAAGTTTTGGATCCCTGACTCTCAGATGGATAATGCCAAAACACAGAAAACGTTTACCTCCAGCACTCTTAATGAGGGGGCAAATAACCCAAGAAAGTTTCAGGCGCGATACTCCGGGTGTACGTGTCTCGTCCGCCTAGGGCAACAGAAATTCTCCTTGAAGCAGAAACATTGTACCGGCCAGAGACCTAGTTTACCAAGATAAGCTCAATCATATAGAAGTAGATGATGAAGGTTGCTCGGAGGTGTATTTGCATGCCCTACCCCCAATCACATTCTCTTTCTACCTCAGAAATATAATCTTCAAAAAGAATTCGTTTCGTAGTTTTTCATTGTGAGATCTTTTGCTGCCCTTTATAAATGTTTTTGCTGCATTCGATGTAGTTTCTGCTCTAATGCATATATGTTATCGAGCGTTTTGAATCTGAAATGACAGACGCTACAACATATTTGGACAGAAATCGAAACAACATCATTAATAAATATTGAAAAATACAAATATTAAAAAAATATGAACAGAGAACGATTTTAAAGACATTCCTCTAAGTTAAAAAACGCCCACATCGATAGGCCTCATCATCGCGGGCAGTTTCCGGCAAGCTGCGAAAACAAAAGAAAAGGCGTGAAAGCAAACGCTAAAAACAAAAGCTAGGCTGTGCATTTGTCATTCGAGCAACAGCTTAGCTATTAATGAACGTGTTAAATACTTTGATAAAGGCAAACGCCTAAAATCTTCTTTATTAATAAATGAAGTTCGACATAAAAAAAAAATCCCATAATGTAATAAATATTTTAATAAAAAAATTGTAACAATTTTAAATTGAAAAAAGAACTCTATTACAATAAATAAAGAAAACATAAAAATGAACAAGATTGCTGAATAATTTGTCAAGATTGTTGGTCTTCTGGTTGACATTTTCTGACTATGATAACATTTATATATATATACGTCTCGCTAGAACAATTAAGAATGAGTAGAGAGTTCGATCCTCACTGGGTGCTCCATACTTTCGGCCTTGTGCCACATCTAAGCTACACTATATACGTACGATTTATTTAATTATTTATTCCAAAAACATTGAATGTCTGGTCATAAGAGCAAAAAAAATATTGGTTACCATGGTCTACAAGTCGGACAATTCCATTCAATGAAGTTTGTTTCACAATTATTATAATTATTGTTTATAGTATTATTCCTCGTTCTTCATCAGCTGCATTCAATGGAATTTGCTATCTAACTATTCAGCGTCTTTGTAGCAATTAAGGAATCTTAGAAGTTTGAGTGTCTACATTGTAAGAATGGAAGGGGAAGTGTAATTCACAGCTCTTTTTTATTTTGATAGAGGACATTCGAACGAAAACTTTATAGTTAATATCATACTCCCTATTCACTAACTAACCTTAACCTAACACGTCGAAGCTAATCCTACATTTAATCCCGCTATCCTTACCCTGATCTATGGGTAAAGAGATGGGTGTGAAAATATAAATGGAAAAGCGAGGAATTGACTTTACACGACAAACGAAAGAAATTAGCAAAATCTTCAACAGTCTTCTTATTTCTTTTATTTTTATTTTTGCTTACAATGAGCTTCATCCTGTACAAGGCCCGGGAGCCACTCGAGATAGAGGTTTACGTTAGGAGGCAGTTTGTAAGAATAGGAGGGGAAAATAACGGTTAACTCTAGACTTGAACAGATTGACATACATAGATAGATAGATAGATAGATAGATAGATAGATAGATAGATAGATAGATAGACTAACTACATTGGCGTAACCAACAGATAACTTGCCAGAAGACCTAACACCTTAAATAAGAGAAAATCCAGAACCAGAAAAGGAAAAAAAAAAAAAGGTCTAAAACCGTGACCTTCTCTTTTCTTTAATCATGTCACCTCTAAAATGGTGGGTATGCCACTAGTACGTAGATGGGTTACGGGGGATGAAAGTGAACGAGAAGACTGCGAATGAGGAGGATTGAAGAAAGGACAAGAGATGAAGGTAATTCAAGAAATCAGAAGATAGCGATTGACGTTGCATTTAAATTATTGAAGATTGTATTTATCAGGGAAGCAATTAAACTGAGGGAGTTCCACAGGTGCAATGTGCTATTTATACTGTAAAAAGGTGGGACCTAAATGCCAATCTGGTAGCATGCTTAAATGAATGTAGTCAGGGCGTCAGAGAAAAGCTCGTCAAAGCAGTTACTAGAAAAAGATTTATAGAAACATTAAAGTGCTCAACGCCCAGATTACCTAGGCATAGCAAAAACGCTTCACAATGTCAATCCCTATCAAAGGCAAGCCCGATACATTACTAAAGTTTCACGCTCTCACGATTTTCCGGCGGTTAGAACGCAACTAAATTAAATGGGGTCTAGCTTTATACACTCATGACCTTAACACACCTACGCTAATACATCACAGAAATTTTTTATATAATACATCGGTAATTCCCTCCCTCGTAGGGGAAAAGAAAAACACAAAGAAAAATTGTGGGTCTGTCTAACTAGACATGGTGACTGTACTATTAAGAGGAGGTGTGAAAAGAAAAAAGGAGAGAGAGAGAAGGTGTAGAGGAAAAAACTTACATAACACAATAGGTGTTTTGTACTATGCCTATTTCTAATTTCTGACATTTTGTTTAGCATTCTGTTATCGCTTATCGAACTTAATATTAAAAGCTTCTCTTCCGAGCAAAACCCCAAGAATTTGTACACATACTGCTTTTTTATGAACTCTGCAAGTTATTTTACGAGACTTACTTCCGTTTTAATTTTCTAGTCATAACGTGATAACGCCGTTGTATTTTTATATTTACTACGTTTGAAACTCAATTTATGATTGTAATACCTATTTTTCTCCATTCATTTTCAGGAGTCCCCCACCATACATACACACACACACACACACACACACACACATATATATATATATATATATATATATATATATATATGTCTGAATTTCTGGAAGATGAAGAGTTATCATTATTTACACTATATTCAAACTATTGTTCACATATTTGTTGTTGCTATCACAATGTTTTGGCCGTTGTCCGCTTCGACCTTCTTCAGCTGTGTATCGATCTGTGTAACCAACAGAGAATCCTGAACTGAAATCTTTACTTAATCTAATTTCGTCTAGTTCTTATTTTTTATTTAGCAGTATTCAGTTATTGCTCTCTCTTCCACTGGGTGAAAGTACAGAATGTCCAAATATATATATATATATATATATATATATATATATATATATATATATATATATATATATATATATATATATATATATATATATATATATATCCCGTAGCATTGTATGTATGATTATAAGTGTTGACCTCGAACACAAATCATAATTTTGAAATTTTATTGCTAACTCTATTCTTAAAGAAACTACAGATACACCCGGAATCGTACATTAAGTTAATTAATACCTCCGCCTACGAGCCGGGAATAGGAATAGATAGGCCGGTTCAAAATCCTCCACCACCATCTTATGACCAAGAGTAAAGGCTTATCTTGTTTATGATGGCTTTTCCGGTTTTTTCTTCAATGACCTTAATAAGGGTTTATTGTCGGGAGTTTTTGGTGTTATGACTGGCTGGAGGCTACAACACTTCTTACTAAGGGTAAGTAACCGACTGTCTCCTTACTACCAGTTGGTAGTAAGGAGCCAGGATAGCGCTTTGAGTGTCTGCTCTAATCAACAGTCACATAATATCCGGTTTCATGCAGTGTCACGTCACACATGGATATGTGTCTATGAAAGCATTTCCAGTCTGCACTGATTTCCAGCCAGCTCATGTTGCCTTGGTCGACCGACAGCTACTATTATTCTTTGATTTTTCTACCTTTAACGAACAACATGACTGAAACAAACGAAATAAAACTAAACCAGCTTGCAAAAAAAACACCTAATCCTGTCAATGTTTATTTCTTCTACATCCGTGGCGTTCGTAGCAATTTCTGCAGTGCACAGTCATTTCTCTTTTTCTCCAGATAACCTAGCTCTGTGAAATCAATTTGAAGACTTCAATCTTTTCCACTGAATTCTCTGTTCCTGGCTATCTTCCTCTTTGTCGAAAGAACTGATGTTCACATGCTTATCATTCGTCTCTTTGTTCACGAGCATCTCCCATTGTAAAGGGAACTGCCTCTAGAATCTCCGAATTTTTCTTATATGTGCTTCCAACAGCAGGCTTTTCTCTACACGCGTCTGCAAATATGTTTGCTTTCGGTGATTTCAATGTCCATCACATGAAGTAGCTTCATCACTCTAATGCCTCTGAACTCGCTGGCATCCAGACTTTGATCTTCATAATTGCTTAATGTCTCACTCAAATAGCAGAATCATTTCCCTTTGAAAGTTCTCCAACCCTATCTCTCTGTGAAACTAATGTGAAGGCTTCGATATTTCCCACGGAATTCTCTGTTCCTGGATATCTTCCGCTTTTTCGAAAGAACTCATGGTTGTCTTTGGTCTCTATGTTCCCGAACATCTCCCACTGGCATAGGATTTTTCTTATTTGTGCTTCCAACGGCAGCCCTATTTCTACACACGTCTGCAAATATATATATATATATATATATATATATATATATATATATATATATTTTGCGGGGTGGATAAGAACAGTATCAACATACTTCACGTGTTGTAAAGAAAACATAAATTATTCCGGTAGTGTTTATACATATTGCTTTTCGCTTTCCCATAAGGAAAGAACATTCTGTTATCAATGATTGGGACTGATCTGAAGTATCTCTGCTCCACTCCCGAATAGGGTCTTTACTGATTGATAGACACCTAACTTCGTCTATGATTTCAGTTATCTTTTCTCAACAAGAGTAAATCCCCGCAATCAGTTGTCTTCATTAACCCGTTACTTGCCATGATCCTCATTTGGGGATCTGTTAAAATTAAACTCACTACATGTTATTCCTTGTATTTACATTGAATTGCTTACATAAATTGCATTTGCAGAGGTATATTTTACAACACTTTGCCTTTATTATATTATTATTATTATATATATTATTTTTATTATAAGCCGTACGACACTTTCTGTAATTTTCGTAATTTTACATTTCGCGGGTAGAAAAATGACTATTTTGAAAAGTATTTTTTATATTATTTCTAATCAATATTATTTTATGATTTTTATACACATATATATTTGATATTCTAGTTTCTATAAAAACGACAATGGTAACTACTGAAATTAAACATAAGGAATAAATAACATCCTAAGACACCTGGGCCAAAAATGCGCATTAAAAAAATTTGACAGTTAATGGGTTAAATGTGTTCTGGGACTTGCTAATCCTATGCTTTCAAACATGTTGCTCTCTCTAAGAACTCTAAGGAACATTCGAATTATCTTACTAATTAATCTCTTACCGCTTTAGAGGCTTTAAACAACGCCGAATTGGTTAACATCTTTACTTTCGGATAAGCAATATTGTTTCTCTCTACCGCCGATGTTTTAAAACCCATCAGTGAATTTGTCTAACAAGTTCTAGATAAGAATGGCGAAGCTTGGACTGTGCCTTTAGATATCTCAAAGGCTTTCTACAGGGTTTGGAATTCTAGCCTTCTTCACAAACTCAAGTCCTCTGGACGAATATTCAGTCGAATACAATCGTTCCTAAGAAATCGTGTAATGAAGCTTGTGTTGAAGGGATATGCTTCTAGTTCATTTCATATTAATTCATGGGCCCCAAGGACTCAATCCTTGGACTTACGCTGATTCTGATATTCATCAACGTCCTTCCCGATGTCATCAGTTCCCAACTAGTTATCTTTGTAGATGCCATAGCTATTTGCTTCTGTCTTAGTAACAAGTCAGACAAATCCGACAAAATAAATACTGGCAGCTGCTCTTAAAAAAGATTAAATTAAAAGATTAAAAACGATATCCAATCAGTGGTTAACTGGGATAAAGAATGCCCTCAAAACAAAACTTCTGTTCTTCATTTCCCACAGATAAGTTTCTCTGCCTACCATTAGCCTCTTGGTGATCAACACTTGGTCCTTCTTAGACACACGTTTTCCATTTTCCTCGAGCAATAATAACAAGTTTGGCACTCACAGATGATGCAAGAACGAGTCTACCAGCGAATAGAAAGGATAGACGACGAACATTAAATCAAATCTTTATTCTTTGCCGCTGAATCTGTCGAACAATTTGTGGCTTCGTCACCGTTGTCTTCGATCAACAGAAGAATAATTATTGACATTACAGCATTGTATTTAACCTCACCTGGACCGGAGAACATCGCAACTCAACCGTGGAATATTGACATCGTGTCGCCTGGTCAAACTAATCATTCAGCCAACCCTTTCGAGCGTCAAGTTTGTGTATGGAAGAGACTTCACGAAGCTGTCGGCCCACCCTGGATGATTTGTAATGGTTTGGATTTTGTTCTGCTGCAGTAAACAACGACAAGTAATGAAACTGTTGACTTTCTTAGCGGGTGCGGCTTACACAAATCCGGTTGTGGAATATTTAAACCCTATATTTCCAAGTAGTGAAGGTTTATGCGAACAAGACCACGAATCCCTGTGCTGCGCGGGGGATAGGAAATCTATTTCAGGAATAGTTGATTCCACTTTCACGTATAACAATAGCCTCCGCACTCAACAGGTTTTAAGCCGATTGAGCAGACATGCTATATGTTGCAGACCGCATTATATTATGTGTAACAACATCAAATAAACGCAAAACAATTATAGAATGATCAGAATAACATTCTAAGCAAAGTATTTAGAAACAAAAACATTTCGTTAGAAACAAACAGAAGAGTACTAAACTGTTATGTTATATTAGTCCTCTTATATGGCTGTGAGTGCTGACAATGTCTTTAAAAATAAAGAAGAGACTTGAAGCAACAGAAATGTTGTTCTACAGAAGGATCCTGAGAATACCATGAACTGGACATGTGAACAACGAAGAAGTTTTTGAGAGAACAAAAACAAAATGGATATTTATACTTAACATGAAAAAGAGGTAGTTGAAATTTTAAGATAGATAATGAGAAGAAACGGCTTGAAGAATTTGATACTCACAGGATATATTGAAGGGAAGAGGAATACAACGCATAACCTAACTAGATAGTTTGAGTAAATGGATGACAGAGCAAGGTTTGGGAGAGGTAGGTAAAAGACAACATTTATTAGGAGCTACAAAGGACAGGAAATTGTGGAGAGCCATGAACTGGAATTGTCCTGAAGGAACATAGCACATAGATGAAGCCCTAAATAGTGACCCCAAAACAACATAAATATTAGGGTTGAACTTCTCTCAATTTTGTTCACCAATTTGAATTTGAATCTCTTCATCGCCTTAATTAGAATTCATTGAGGCTACCTGGATAGTTCACACATTTCTCGAAACCCCTTCACCAGGAAATAAAGGATCTTATTTTTTCTCAATTATTTTTTCTTAGGCAAAGCCATTTAACAGGGTTTTTGTTTAGCACCTCGTCTATCAAGGGTTAACTTACATGTATGTAGACAAACCGGTGCCTGTGTATCGTGTTTCACGGATCAATGCGCTGAAATGGGTGTTGGCAATTGAAGGGTATGTATTTGTAGCTTTTCCACAGAATCAATATAACGAGAAGGGAAAGAAAGATAGAAATGAAAAATAATTACAATGAAAGGAAATTGAGGAAACAGTGACGCGAGATATTTGGCTACGAAATCTCGATAATTTGCTGATAAACGTCAGTTTAGAAAATGTCACTTTTAACTTTTTAATCGAACAAACAATTCGGATTTCGAAATTTCTCTGCATCACATATTCTTTGAAATTGCATCAGTTTGACTTTCCCTTGCACAAATCCCAAACGATGCTAAAGCAAAATGAGATATGGACATACAGGAGTGAAGATACATTGGGAGGTTCATGATGCAAATATGAAGAAAAAAATTTAATGTCAATGGCTTGTACGATGGCAACGCTAACCAATCTGGGTAGCCATTATCACTAAAAATGGGCGGAAGTTATAGACATTTACAATAATAAAGGATACCTTCAAAATTCTGAAAATCTTTTTACAGATCGCGACATCTATCGGAGAGATGAAATTTAAATTTTTATAACTGCATTATTCCCAAATGTTAACACATTAGCAGATAGCTATTAATGTCAACAACTGAGCACAAATAGTTATTAAGAAAATTAGTAATTAATGTATAATATTATCCAGAACTACATCTACAAAATGTCGTTTTTTATTAAAGTTAAAAAATAACCATACATATGTAAAAAATACGTATATTGTGGAGAATTTATTTTTCCATAATATAGCTATTTTTGTTATGTTATAATGCTTATTACCTAAACAATAATACTGAATATTTTTTAATTTTTAAAGTATATTTAATCATTTCTCAGTAAAAGATGTCGCCATCAGTTAAAACAATATTCTTTATACTGACAACTGATGTAATAGCCGGTTAGTCGTTTCCGGGCACACCCGTCTGCTAGTACATCTAGACAATCCCTGTTGCAGACGCCTACTCGGACAAATTCTTATTTGTAAAAATACCCACGGAGTACATCTGTAGTTTACACTGCGGTTCTTAGTTAAAGTTTCTGGAATATAGCGCTTCATCTGGTGTGATCAACATTTTTTCCCAAGACCATTATGCCCAAATATTGGGCCACAATGATCTCTTAGTGCTTGCACATCGAACAGTTCCGTCTGTATCAAAATGCTTAACACTGAAAAATATTCTTGAAAATCGAATGGGTCTTTAAAATCTTTTTCGCATTTTTTTTTAATTTTCACAGTTTAGCATGTAGATATTTATAAAATAATATATATATATATATATATATATATATATATATATATATATATATAGATAGATAGATAGATAGATAGATATTTCTCAGAGTTAACCTGTAGAAAAGGACAATATTTATAAATGTAAAAGACAATAGGAAGACTGTAATAGTTGCCGACGCGTTTCGTCTGATGTGAACTTTTTCAAGGCAAATCTAGATATTCGCTATAGAAAGTGTTAGTGCCCTGTGAACCAAACAATTTGAAAGTAATTAAAATAAATCGCTTTTTCATGACACAGAATAAAGTGTTAAAATCATAACTACTTCACTTTGCCCAACTAATATCGACGAATCAACTAGTAATCATAATAAAAATTCTAATGCTTTTCTATCAAGTCGGGCAGGGCGTAATAATTTCCTAATGCGAAATATTCCACTTCCTCTGAAAATCGAATGGGGATATTGAATCATATTTTAATCCTCCGTTGATTCGAGTTGAACGGAACAGCAGTCCTGCACATCGACCATGAATTATGTCATCCTTCCGCCAGAGTCAGTGAACCAGCAACAAACAAAGACACACGTTTTCTACGCTCTGTTATTTTCTGTGTGTAAGACAGGGATTATTTTCTGCTGCGTAAGCATTCTCAAAATTGTAGCGACCGTTTTCTTTCTTTTCACTCCTTCACTTTCTTTTGAATAAAATTCGTTCATTTACTTTTTTTTTCTGGATCTTTGTGTGAAGCTATAACCGATGCTTCTTATTTATTCATTTTTTTTTTTTTTTCGTCTTGACTTCTTTTATCAGTTTTCTAGTTTCTAACTTATTTTTCGAAAAGTTTTAGGATTATTCTCCTTTTTTGTTTCTTTCTAGATTCTTCCACGGATTAGTTTAATCTAATAAAAGACAGGCGCTTGTCAATGATTGGAGGATCGTTGTTGAAGGAACTTAACTACCGGCATTGAAAAGGATGGTTTGAAATCTGAATTTTACTTTTACTTATGTCACGGATAGAAAATACCTATGTCAGTCACAAAAAGACATTAGTAGAAAGTCATAATCGTAGTGTATTAGTGATATTAAGGATATCTTGGGTGAGAGGTTATCATTATTTACATGGAAAGAGGGACGAGATGAATCTACTACTGTAGAGTAAAATATGTAGATTAAAATATGTAGATTAAAATATGCTGATTAAAATATGTAGATTAAAATATATAGATTAAAATATGTAGATTAAAATATGTTGATTAAAATATGTACATTAAAATATGCTGATTAAAATATGTAGATTAAAATATGGTGATTAAAATATGCAGATTAAAATATGCAGATTAAAATATGCAGAACTTGTCAGAAGTTATTAAGCAAATAATATAAAATTCAATAATTCAAATTTGCTTTGAGAAAAATTGTCAAATTTTAAAAGATATCAAAACAAAGATTGAGTTCAAATTTTATGTCGTAACAATATGTTTTATTGAAGTTATTTGATGCATTCTAAAGAAACTGCCGTTTAAAGTTATTAGGCAAAACCAAATCATCACATTTCACTTCAATAAAATATAATAAAATCATCAAAAACATCTATAATAGAACAAATAACAAACACATATACGGCTTTAAATCCCTTACATTTTAATTTAGTGATCTTTCTTTTCAATAACAGCCACCAATCTATTATCCAAAGATTTTGCAAATTTTCTTACTTCATCTGGTTCAATTTCAGACATGGTAGTTTTAATTGCATCCCACAGGTCTGCTACTTTCATATAATTTCATTTTCACAATTGACCATGTATTTTCGATCGGATTCAGATCAGTACTTGATGGTAACCATTCCATTATCTTTTCTCCTGTAAATCTTTTATGCTCAAAGAATTCTATAAGCTTAGATACATGAAAAGAGTTATTTTCATGCATAAATACACATTTCACTTTGAAAATGCAAGACTGGGACTTTGTAGCATGTAAAGAAAATCTTGTTCATAAAATCACAATAGTTTGCATGGTTCAGTTTTACTCCTTCATCGACTTTGAATGGTTCAATAATGGTTTGGTTGACAATTCCAGCCCATATCATAACACTACTGTCTCCTTGTTGCCTTCTTTTTGTCACAGGCACATCTGAATTGGCTTATTAGTACTGTTTAAATGCCATCAGACGCAGCGTTCAATTACTATCAAATTTATCGCTCTTCCAAATTTATCGAATTTACGTTATAATTATTTGCAAGCGCAAATTTATTTTTGAACTATCGGCTATATGAAATATTGAAATCCCGTATTATTCACTAAACCTCGCGTGTTTTCATTTAGTTGCTATATCAATATCATTATGGATACAATTAGATTCCTTAATGTCTTTTTAAAAGAAAAAAATCACAAGATTTTCCCAAATTATTGCAGAGATCGTTAAAATGTGTGTTTATCATACTGGATGTTAGTTACAATTTTTTGTCATCAGTTGTCTTTGGATGTGATGTCCAGCTATTTGGCCGATTACAGAAGCACTTCTGTGTTAATATCGTCATTGTAAGCTCAGATTAATATGCGTTTTGATTCGTTACCATTCTGAAAATCCAGGCTGTTGTGCTTATTGCAACCTCATCTTATCCCAATATTTCTAGATTAGTATTACTATTGATAATTCCCTTCATTCAATACAATAGACGCTACACTGTGTCTTCTTTCCGTTTCATTCATTACTTTTTCTTTCCGTCTCTTTTTCTTTTCTTTTTTTCTTCTCTTCCTCTCTTTCTCCTTTATTTTTTCCTTCGTTATTTTCTGCCTTCTTTCTTTCTTACTTTCTTTCTTTCATTTCTAATTCCTGTCTCTTCCGGCATTCTTTTCTTCTTTCCTTTTTTTACTTCTTTCCTTTTTCATTTCTGCCTCCCTTCTTCCCTGCTTCCTTTTCTTCCTTCCTCCCTCCTTCCTTTCATTTCTTTCTTTCTTTCTCATTATCATCAATATCATCATAATCTATTCATCTTTCTCATTCGTTTCAGTAAATTCTGTTCCATTTACCTCTTTTCTTTCATATCAGCAACTTAAATCTTAACATGTTTTCTCTTTCTACCTCTCTCCTTCTCTCTCTCCCTCTCCACACACACACACATGCACACACACACATATATATATATGCTTTCCATCATTTTTCTCTCTCAATTTCGTCTTTCTTTCTCTCTTCACGTGTTACAATATGGCTTCTTCTGCTTAAATAGATATTTTCAGAATGTAAGTACCTCTCGACCAATTCCAAACCTCTAAGTCATCGACATCAGCCGATAACAAAAGAAGAAAATTATTATGTGGTAGATTTGTCTTTGAAAAAGTTTATCGTCTGCATAAAACCAGCTTTACTGGTCGATTGCAACTGAATGGAAGACGAAGGCATTTCTTTTATGTTATTGGCTGTCACTTGAGATCTTTATAACGCATTCTATTACGATGCTGATAACTCGAGTAGAGATGTAGTGTATAAAACTTTCACAAATTCATAAATCATTTGCACAGAAATACAAATCTAAATTTCATACAATATTTATTCGTCATTTTTTAGGGAAGCTTCTCAGTTGGTGATGCACATTAATTATATCAATGTCAAAAGAAGAAGAAGAAGAAGAAATGCGCTCATTGTTACACCAGCTATGGCTGCCATGTCTTAACTAATTGTTTTAACTTGTCTTAACTAATTGGAAGTGTTAAGATGATTTTCTTTGTAAATTTAGATTCATTATTCCGTTCAGTACCACAGGGTTTGTTTGCCTGTTGTTCGACCTGAACGAGTTAGGCATACTATACTATTTCCTCACCGTGGATTTTTTTCATCAATGTTATCAAACACAGAGCAAGCATACCAGATATAGAAGGGTATCACATTTGCAATAAATCGTATATTGATAGCAATAAATTAGCAAATCTTCGTCGAAATATCATCAACCAGAAAATTTTAACATAAATTTAAATGCAATCTAAGCGATGAAAAATGCCTGATTCTCAAATTACAAGAGAAAATCATGGCGCCCAGAATAATCCAACTATACTAGGAAATGAATGACGATGAAATCAGGCAAATCATAAATAATGTTCAAAATTAATTACATTCACATGAAGTGAATTCTAATCAGAAGACTGCGTATCCAAAAAGTCTCACACAAACTAAATTTACTGAACCAAAAAAGAAAAGTGATTATTTCAAGAGCTCCTAATATTGAAACAGTGCTGTAAAAGATAGCGACTCACCTCCAAATTTATGTAACTCAAATGAAAAAGAAGAAAGTAATGGTAAAAGTCAATGCAGTGATACAGTCCATCATAAGTGAAAATGAAATCGGTCTTATATCTATGAATGAACTAAAATAAGAGGCGGCTAAGTTAAGCAAAAAAATGTGTGGCATTATAATCAAGAAAAGAACAATGAATACGGAGAGAAAGAGAATGATAAACATGGTACGACAGGAAAAATAAGCAAGCAAATAAATTGATTAAAATATATTACAGAAGTCTTAATGTGTATAAACAATGGAATTGGTGTGAGAAAATCAAAAGTTAATCAGACGAGAAAATATTCGAAAAAAAAAAGAAAAAAAAGAAATATTATATAAAGATAATAATGTAGTCTAAAAAGAATCCTCAAAAAGTTACAAAAAACAGGTAAATCTAATATAGCTGTTAACCCCTCCCAACAGCTGAACAAATCCAAAAAGTGTGGTCTGCTACAATTAGAATGCTTTCTAGATATTAAAAAAAAAGTAAATTATGAAACGTTAGAAAATCGAATATAAAATGATATAATTTTAGGTGATTCTAAAACTGCTTTAAAGAAATTCAATAAATGGAAAATGGCCGCGAAATATAAAATCCCTAATTATTGGTTAAACTTATTTCCTTATAGTCCTGACAAATTTACCTTATCTTTTAATGATAATATGAAACGCTAAAGGCTACTTCTTCATGGCTAGTCAATGGAATAACACTTCTATTGTTTAAAAGTCATGAGATCCATAAGTCAAAAGAAGATACAGTCCAATACCCTGTTTGAGAACGCTGCAGAAAATGCTTCCATGAAGGCTTACAGAACAAACATTCATTTATATTTTATAACAACATATTTCTATGTGAGCAGGACCGATGCTGGTTCATATATCTGCAAAGATCGGCTTTTAATAAACAAAAGGATCATAGGAAAAAGATAAAAACTTAAACTTCACTGAAAAGCATGAAACATCTTTTGCTGAATGGGAAACATTGATACAAGTGTTGTAAATACCAACTGTGTTATATTCCAATGGGATTCACTGTCTTCTATCTATTTTTACATTCAACCATTTTAGGAAATCACTCTATGAATATAAGACAAAAGACAATTCCATTTATTTTACATGAATGAACTTTTAATGACAATTTGGTCTGTTGACAAATGAAAAAGTTAAATGATAAATGAAATTGAGTTGGGATAAATATGATAAAATAAAATTTATAAGTGGAAGGTTTTTACGCAGAAAATATAGAATTCGAGAAAGAAAATTAGATTAAAGAACTTGAACGGGAAAGAAACTGAAAATATTCATAAAACAGATGACATGAAAATTCCTTAATGAGTGAAAAAACGGGAAGATTTATAGAAGAGTTCAGTTGAACCCGCAACGTGAAATAAATGCATGGAATATAATTGAACCAATCAACAAATTGGTTCTATCTCTTTCAATATCATCTACTTGCCAATAAGTGAAGTTAAAAAAGCTGATGCCAAAATTCGAAACCTTTTATCAATGGATTAGATACAAACTATCCAAAGGGGGGTGGAGGTACAAACCGATCATAACTTCCCAGAGAGGAAAAGAATTGACACAGCGGGAATTGTTCTTGGGGTTGGTGAGAAACATATTTTCCACATCCTATTGACTGGACGTGGGCACCTCGAGGCGGGGTAATGGTTAGCAAGCTGGTCTTGCTAGAACGATTATGACTGAGTAGTGAGTTCGACCCTCACTAGGTGCCCCATAATTTCGGCCTTGTGTCACATCTAAGCTACGCTTGAAAAATCTCTATTATTGACTGGACGCTGAAACTAATACTTAAACTTGAAAAATCAAAAATACAGTCACCGAAAAAGACCCACAATATCGATTTTCAAGACGTCGAGAGGAAACAAACTGAAAATCAAAAAAGTGGAAAAATAAACTACTTGTATTGAAAATATTTAGAAACAGGCAACGGTAATGATGTAGTTAAAACAATTACTTATCACGGGTTGGCATCTTTTGTGAAAATTCAGAGACTAATGTATAAACAATTGCTGCACAAGATCAGAGTCTCCACCAGCAGAAATTACCAGTTCCATATTCTTAAGAATGGGACGGGCCCATTTTGCAAAAATACAGAAAATATTGACTCGCATCAGAGGCTGTAATATCTTAGTCTTTAGTGAATACATCCCACGCTATGAAAGAGATTGCTAATATATTAATTGGGTAATATTCTGACATTATAACTTACCACATGAGAAAAATTCGTTGAAACGTAAAACATCTGCAGTAACTTCCTATGAAAATGTATCTGTGCTCAGGGACTTCTACATACAAACAGATTGGGTTATAAAGGCAAGTAGATTTGATATAATTGCAAAGAATTACACAGAAAAAGACATGTTTACTCATTGAAGTGACAATCTATGTTCATGTGAGCATATAGGTGAAATTATTTTAAGAAACAACTTAGTAAATGCAAAGACTTTGAAATTGAAACTCAAAACATCTGGTGTCTCAAGACAATTCCCATCGAGATCGGCACATTCTAAACTATTCTAAAAATATTAAAGAATTCATTTCCTAAGCCCCTGATGCTTATCCGAAATGCCAAAAATGACACTAATTGAAACTAACTAGATCCTTAGGAAAGCACCATCAACGTGAATTTCTACAGGATGATCGCGCATTTCATTTCAAAGGATTCCTAAACATTTCATTCTAGTTTATAAATTTTAAAAATATTTCTTCAACATTTTAACTATCACATTTTTATTTCTTTAGACATTTTACAAAGTTGATTTTAACATAACATTCATTTTTAACCCTTTTCTTATTCTTGTTTGTACCTCGCTTTCACCGCTCTTAAAACAAAGCATATTGCTATAAATTGGGGAAATGTTACGTTGCTTTGTCATGAGGTCTCCAGACATTTAATAATAATAATAACAACAACAACAAATCCTCGTGGCCTAGACATATTGGGGTGATATCCGTCAGGGAATAGTTCTAACAAAATCTCCGAAATGGAAATCCCCAGGAAATGAGAAGATACCCGACATTTGGCTCTATCATCTGACATCAATCTATAAAAATCTTACGCAAACGTTATCAATGCTAATTAATTAATTAATAAACCCAATAAAATTAAATATTGGATCACTGAATATACTATATAGCTCCGACCAAGAACGGGTGAAACAGGTGATGATTCAAAAAATTATAAGTCAATAACAGGTCTGTTCACCACATATAAATTGAACACGTCTGTCCTGACGAACTATACTTACTCTTTTCTCGATGAAAACAACATTCTTCCACTGGAAGGGAAGAGATTCATATGATTGAAAAGATCAACTATTAATAAATAAAATGATGCTGAAAAATTGCAGGAGAAAAGGTCGAAATCTCAGCACAGCTTGGATAGATTACCGTAAAGCTTTTGATAGTGTGCGACACTCTTGGACCCTTAAGACTTAGGAAATGTACAAAGTCTACTCCTTAAATATAGCATAGAACTGTGAAAGACCTGATTATATCCTAAATCACATCAAAAGTACAACTACTTCCAATTGTTTGGATATACGGCGAGAAATCCTTCAAAGTGACCCCCTGTCGTCCCTTCTGTTCTATCAGTCATTAATCTTTCTTTGCATGAACTAAACAATAATAACTATGGATACAATGTAAAAAGGAACGTATTTAATCACATATTCTACATGGATGATATCAAACTTTTCCCACAGAAAACAATGAGTTTAAGGGTATATCCAAAACTTTAAAATATTTCAGTGGTGACATCGATATGGATTTCGAATTAGATAAATGCACAAAAGTAACACTCAAGAAAGAAAGAATTACAGAAACACACTCAATAGATGTAGATTTTATCACAAAGATTAAGGAACTCGAAGAAGAAGAAGCCTATAAATAGTTAGGGGTCAGCAAAGATGAAATACAGCAAACCCAAATGAAGGAAAAATTAAGAAAAATCTGGTGTTAAATAGCGAGTTAAATTCCCAAAACAGAATATCAGCCATAAACACTTTGGATTTCTGTCTGATGCAATACAGTTTCAACATCCTCAATTGGATCAAAACTGACATTGAGCAAATAGATTCAAAAACGAAAAAGCTTCTCACTTTCCGCCGCATTCATCATTCTAAGGCCGATGCTGATCTTCTGTATGCGCCCACATTCGAACGAGGTAGAAAGTTAAGTTCAACTAGAACTGTCTTACAAATTCACAACCATTGATCTTCAAAGACACCTGGAAATTACAGATGAGGATCTTCGTCAAAGAACAAATAAGAAATAAGAACATTTATTCAATAATAATAGAAGCCAACAAATCGAAAAGGGAATCTCAAGTGAGTGAAGAATAATGAGCAAATCATAATACACCTACTGCAATGGCAAAGAATCTAAAAAAAAAGAAATCAAAAGAAAATGCAATGAGCCAAATGCAGAAAACATGGCAAGATAAGTAACTTCATTGCCAATACTCTACCCGTACCAAACAAGCTGATGTAGACAAATCCCGTATTCATCAGTGATTACGTAGTACAGGGTTAAAAGGTTTTATTCTTGCTGCACATGACCAATGCTTCCTAACTAGAAATTAGCCAAAGCCTTAAATAAATACAAAAAAAATGTACTCACATCAGACATGATATTGATCATAAAAATTCTCATGTATCTGTTGATAGATGTGGCATGCTCTAGAAATTGCAGGCAAAGAAGATAAAAAGATTGCAAAGTACTCTGATTTGAGGATAGATGTTAAAAGGATGTGGGATGTCTATGCCTAGACTGTGTCGATTGTCATTGGAGTCCTTGAGTCGATGGCACCTCGTACAACAACGTTGCAAAACCAACCTTCTTAGTTACAATAAATATCCTGTGGAAAATGCTGGCTGTCTGAGATCTTGCGACTTAACAGAGTCACTTAAAATTTAGTTTCGTGCAAATCACCTTGCAAACTTCAATCATAATAATAATAATAATAATAATAATAATAGAGGAGTGCTTGTAGTAGTCAGAGTACTTTGAACTATGCCCAAAATACAGGAACCGAGATTACAGAATTTGAAAAACTGATCAAGATTGAAACTATCCCGGTTACAGTGTCTATCAGAAAAGAGTAAGAGACTGTAGAGCATTTGTTGTCACTTAGTCTCCAAAAATAAACGTAAATATAACCATAGGAACGAAATGATATTAATATGGTATGAAAGATTTTCCAAGAAGAAATGGCGTTCTGAGAAAGAATTGGAATTATCCAGACAGCAGGAAAATTAAAATCAAAATGTACTGGGGCATTGAGGAAAACTGATGTTAATATATATCCAGAGCTGAGGAGGGGACAGATATAACTGATGTGAGCAGACATTGTGTACAGCAGCAATAATACAAACAACAATGAAAGAAAAGACAATAATAAAATATATTAGTATGTAATAATAATATATATGTAGTAAACTGAGGAAATAATGATACTATTACTAATAATAATAATAATAATACTGTTACTGATGCTAATACTAATAATAATCAGTATCAAAGAGTAGAATAAATCACTTGGGTTGTAGCAAATATGGCTGGCAAAATTTCAAAACGCAAGATGGAAAATAAAAAGACAAAATAGACGAAATAAGAGAAAATAAATATAAACAATGGTGAGTTTAAGAACAAAGCTGCTGATAATAACACACTGATTTTTTCGACGTTTTCTCTCCGCTGACAACAACAACAGCAACAACAAATCAAATGTAAAAGGAGTGAATGCTACTGTTATCAGCTATTGTTCAAACTGTGATGATGATTAAAAGAAAGAAAGAAAAAAAAGAAAGAAAGCACATAGTGGAATGATGAAGGAAGACGATAAAAAACAAGGAAAGAAAGAAAGTGGATGAGGGTGGGAGAAAGAAAAAGACTGATTGAAAATGTGTTTTATGAATGGAAAAGTAAAAATGGAATGGAAAAGCAATAAAGGACGAAAGTGAAGGTGTGTTGAAAAAGAAGAAAAAAAAAGAAAGTAAATAAAACGATATGAAAATTGGACAAGGAAAATAGAGGACTGGATGAAAGAATCATAATGGAACCGAAGCACAACGAAATAAAATCAAATACCTTGATTGACGCTGGCCAAGAAGCAACGAAGCATGAAAAATGAAAAATGCCTTCCTTTTCAACCGGAAGTGGACATTGTTCGTTGGAGGAATGTATACGGCCGCGCTGGCCTTGGGCCAGTATACGTTTGGCAACTGTAATTACGCCTATTTCCATCCCACTCCTGATCTATCTATTTATCTAGCTAGATAGATAGCTAGCTAGTTGTATGTCTGTCAGTCTGCCTGCTTGTATGTTTATCTGTCTGTTTGCCTGTCATATTATTTAGGTCTACGCATTCTCGTAAAGTAGCTCCCAATCGCTTGGTTTGGCAGTTAGTAGAATGTATAATCACACTGCTGCTGTCAGCGTTTCACTCTCTCTCTCTCTCTCTCTCTATATATATATATATATATATATATATATATATATATATATAAATATTAATAGTAATTTGATTATGTAATAATATTTTGCTCTACTCTGTATTTAGCACTTTTTTTAAAGTAAATGCTATACGAACTGTGGGTTTTTTCTCTATCTGTTCTTTCTATCATTTGGAGATACATACATATATATATATATATATATATATATATATATATATATATATATATATGTGTGTGTGTGTGTGTGTGTGTGTGTGTGTGTGTGTGTGTGTGTGTGTTAAGCATTACGCCCCGAGCAAGGCGTGAAGCCACTACGATGCAGGGGGGTGCAGAAGATTTGGAGCGAGAGCAGATAGGAGTGATAGAAGAAAGGATGAGGAGAAGTATAGAGGGTAGATCAAGGTAACTGGAGATGTCGATTTCAACTTTCGGCTTACATCAGCCATTATCAAAGATGACAATTGCTTTTCAATATATCAACCAATACACGGACGAAACAATAATGAAAATCTGTTTTTGTTGCGTGAAAAATTTCAAAGCAACGGCTAACTCGTTTAAGTATAGTTGTGTTTTCAACAAGGATTATCTGGAATTGTGCACGCGGCCAGACGTTGTTTTAAATGCCTAAAACATGTATTAATGAAATATTGCTGCCTAAATATACACTATATATATATATATATATATATATATATATATATATATATATATATATATATATACATTGGACAAAACGCAACAGCAATAACCACAGTTTTCCTATTGTCATTTATATTTATAAATATATAGTATTACACAAAAAAAAATCCAAAATTACCTCAAATGGGGAATAGATCTATTTCAACCGACGAAAACTTGAGTTTTATTTAACCTCAGTTCATGTCAGAATTAGAAATTTAACTTTGACAGCCGTCGAAAAATTGATACAGAATTTATCCATTTTGATGTATCAGTCAGACGAAATGCACGAGAGTTTGGTCAGAATTAGGAATTGAAAAAGAAAGGTCTGAACACACAGATACACAAGAAAATTAGAAAATTATAGTTTCCGCTCATACTCCTAAGAATCTTAGAGATAGGTGTAACTTCTGTTTAAAAGAAAAAAATAGAATAATAAAATACAAGAATCAAAGCAAACTATTAAATCAAAGGAATGAATTAGTTTTAAAATTTCCATAATATAGATTTTACTTTATTACCTTATAATTCTCTAACTCTTCAAATGTCAAATGTATTACTATTTCTAATTTCTATATTTTCATTTTTTATATCTTATAATTGTCCCCTGTTCTAAGAACTCTCTTTCCTTTTATCACTTACAGCACATCTTTATCTATATATTTTTTCTTTTTTTTTAAATATAACTTTGTATGGATTGTTTTTCTTTTAATATAACTTGATTTAACTTATCTTTAAAGATAAAAATTTATAATTTATTTCATCTTATTATATTTTTTATTTTTAAATATATTTTTATTCTTTAATATAATTTTTAAAACATATTCTTCCTTAAATTTAATATAAATTATCTTATTTTTAAGTATAATTTATCTTTGGAAGAGATAAGTAGTAACCTAAACTTATATATACATACACACACACACACACACACACATATATATATATATATATATATATATATATATATATATATATATATATATATATATATATATATATATATATATATATATATATAACGCCCTTTTCGATCGTCTTTTAGTTTCAAATTAACACTTCATTCTTCATTTAACTCCAGTTTAATGTCCTAAAGTTAATGTCCGGGTTTAATTTTATAAAACCTCTTCTCTTTAAGACTAATATCTTCCACCCTCCCATGACCACCGTCTCGTGCATTTTGTCTGGCTGATACATCGAAATGGATAAATTCTGTATCAATTTTTCGACGGCTGTCAAAGTTAAATTTCTAATGCAGACACGAACTCAGTCTACACACCGGGGTTGAATAAGACTGACGAAGTTTTCGTCAGTTGAAATAGATCTATCTCCCCCCCCACCATATCAGGTAATTTGGGATTTCGTTGTGTAATACTATTTATTGGCTCGTCTAATAAATATATTGAGCTCTTTTTGTGGATCAGTTTTAATATTTGATATTCCTAGTATCCACTTGGATTATTTACCAACGGATTTATTTCCTTTACTAAATATAAGGTTGGTGCAAAAATAATGTCGTTTTCTCACATAGTAACATCTGTGAAAAAACGACATTATTTTTGCACCAACCTTATATATATATATATATATATATATATATATATATTAAGCGTTTCACCCCAAGCAAGGCGAGAAGCCACTAGGGCGCAAAAGGTTACAGAAGATCATATAGGAGTGATAGAGGAAAGGATGAGGAGAAGGATAGTGGATAGATCAAGGCAACTGGAAATGTCGATTGGCATTACATTTGAAAAGTTGGAGATTATAGCTATCAGGGAAACAGGAATAGGGAATTATATATATATATATATAATTTCTGTTGAGGGTATACCTCCCTGTACAATTTCTCTATTCATCTATCCGTTACTACAAGGAGGGATGAGAAGTTTTCGATGTGACTTACTTCCAAAATTTTGACCTAACATTACAATATTGAGAATCTATTCATAGTCGAAGCAAAACTTTTTCAGTAGCTTCGCGTCAAATTGTAGCTGTCTCATCGATTTCACTTAATCGAATTGATCTTGGAAAATATTTTACTGTAAAGAATAACATTTTGAAACGGAACAAATTTCCTTAAAATGAAATTTGTCGTTTGAAATCATCATTCTGTTATTATGGATGCAATTTCTTTTCTGTGTTTACTAACTTTAGCTTAGTCTGACAAGAAGGTTACACGTTAAGGACATGCAATGGTGATCAGACTCACTCCAGTAGACCGACTAGTGTGCTATTTCTCAGCAAGGTTCTGGGGTCAACTTTTTCTTCAATCAATTCACAACTACAAAAAATATTTTAAAAGTAGAATACATTTTTATTAGACAGAACTCTTCTCTCTTTCGCACTGGACACAGACTAAAGGCGCATGACCTGACATTTCCAGATATTTCATCTAAGGCCTTTCAGACTTTCCTCCTTTTGAGAGCAATTGTATGGAAAGTATATGGTGCAATTTAAAACTGCGTTTCGTTGGATTAATGTAAAATTCGATTTTTTATTCAAGTGATTCATATTTCTTGGTCAAATCGAACATGGATTTTAGCGTAAAGACTGACATTGTAATCTAATATGGCTAAGTGCATTCCTATTTTATTTATGAAAACCTGTTTGTTTACATCTTATTTATTGCAACTGAATTTCATCTACCATCTGAATGATCATTAATGGGTCTTCCAATAAACTGAGATGGGAAATGAAATGTTGTGAGTTAGAATTGGAAGAATTATGGAAACTGAAAATCTCAGAATTGTTCACTGATATCAACAAAATCTTTCTCAACAAGATTAAAATCATTACAAATTGAAATATTTCATTCATAGGATCTTTTCTCGTTGGTGTTTAGATTATTATGCGCGAATTGTCCAACTAGAAAGAAAGAACATGCCACTGATTAAATCGAATTTGCCATGCGTAGCTTAATGATATTTTTGAAAAAAAGGAGTTGATTCTACGTGCTTCCATGGATAAACTTTCTAGAAACTTTGAATCGTTCTTCATAAGAATTCTGGAATGTATTTTGGTGTGCTGATGCCTATGTACTTATTCCTGTGTATATCTTTCAGTGTGTTTCCCTCTTTCTTTCTTTCTTTCTTTCTTTCTATTTGTGTGTGTGTGTGTATGGTGCGAGTAACCATAGTCAAATGTAAAACAGAACTCTCCAACAAATAGCATTGACAGAGTTTGCAATAAAAAGGAAAAGAAATGAAAGTAAAAAAAAATAATATAAAGCAAGCAAACAAACATTGACAAAATTCGTAATAGAAATAGAACAGTGCAAAAATAATATAAAGCAAGCAGACAATATATGTAAGACAAAGCAACAGTAATAAGGCAAATCAACAGTAATAATGCAAATCAACAGTAATATGGCAAAAAGATAGCAAACTAAGAATTGACGTTGACTCAAAAGAGCAAGTCCGGACAAGCGAATACAGCGTTCTGATTTAAAACAAGACATCCCGGGACTGAGTCAGATGAAACCGAGAACCGGCCTATTTTATTGGCTAGGAAAGATCCCAGCATGCCTTTGTGTGCTTCAGCCTACTTTGCAGTCATTCCTCGTGTGTTTTCGGGTCCATTCCCTCCCCCATCATTTTCCTTATTATATAAATTTTTATATATTTTTGTAAAAAAGTTGAAAAATACCAAAAAAGACATTATTAATTTTTTCATCATGGAGGGTTTTGGTAGGTCGCTTTTGAATATGTGGTATTATGGTACATGTAGGATTGAAAGGTAGTGATGAGTATATTGTATTCAATGAATGGGCCATGATTGTGATTAACTGGGACTAGGATAGTTACTGACTTTCCCCACTTCCCATCCGGCCTTGTGCCACATTTTTTGTTGTGAAAAAGAGAAATAAATATTCATTCCTCGT
This sequence comes from Acanthosepion lycidas, assembly GCA_963932145.1. Taxonomy (NCBI): domain Eukaryota; kingdom Metazoa; phylum Mollusca; class Cephalopoda; order Sepiida; family Sepiidae; genus Acanthosepion; species Acanthosepion lycidas. The sequence goes on along the minus strand of OZ010585.1, from coordinate 3,165,751 downwards.
GTGTGGGATTACTAACATAGTTGATTCCTATATGGAATCAGAGGCATATATATTGTGACACGTAGACTTGTCTGATATCGCATGAGTTTTTTGCTTTTAATTCTTGTAACCGTGTTATTTGTCTCAATGTTGTTTTATTTTTTACTTTTGAGACCAACTGCTTTTGTTCCTGGGTCGTCAGAGGAATAAAGTGCCATTAGCCACCCAAGCTTCGTCATCAGCATGGACGGCGGAAAGACCCAAAAAAGAACTAGACTACTACAAGAGCCTAAGAGATGAATACAGTGCTTTCATCTCTGTGGATGAACTTTTGCCCATGCCTTCTGCTATGGAGGCAGTTGCAGCAAGAACAATCGCCCTGTTGATAGCCGACGTCAAGTCGAGAAAATTTATGACTGTCAACAGGTAGGCTATGGAATAGAACCTAAACGCCTTAGACATTGGAGCCATGTGTTGGCCAGGAGATCCAACGCCATGTGGGACATCCTGCTGAAAACGGAAGAGGCGGCAAAGACATTAGCTGAAGCTCCAAACGGGAGCACATGGGTACCATGTAAACCCGCATAACTTTACTTGCCGATGTCCATGTATATCACTGAGGACCACTGGGGCCTTCTTTTCGGACTTCGGACCGGTAGAGGGAGTATCCGCAATCAAATGCATGTCGGGCATTGCGACCAGTGATTTTGATGTCCTGGTCACATTAACTCGACCTAAATTCAGTGAGGCCCCTAATGTTATAACTTACGGCAGCCGGAACATATTTGTGGTTGTCTAGGGCTTTCGCCACCAGTGCTGGGCTTGTGGTACTGCCGGACACTTGGCAAAGCTGTGTCCGACTAAGAATCCAGCACCAAAAGCACAAATAACACCAGAGCAGCCGAGGATGGAAGCACCAAAGAACGCCCCAGTCTTCCTAGCGAATGGACTGACGTAGTGAGGAGGGGAGCCAAAGCGACAACTCCGCCTCTACAGCAGGATGTCCCAGGAGATGGAGCTGCTAAGCAGCAGCAACAGCCGGAGCAGCAGCAGCTCGAAGGCAAGGAGAAGGAGAAAGAGCAGGAGATCCAGCAAAACCAGCAGCCCGAGCATGTGGAGTTGAAAAGGACGAGGATGAAGAGGAGGAAGAGGATCTGAAATACTTGAAAAAAGAGAGGAAAGCTGAGCGGAGTAGGGAGGAGTAGGGCAGGGAAGGCTCTGGTAACCGCTAGAACCCAATGCGTGCTTGCTCTGCCAGCGAGAAGGGAACAAGAAACCGCTCATGGTAAGACCAGGAATCTCCCTTCCTCCCCTTCTAGGGCCCAACCTTCCCCTTTCTCCCTCCTCTGCCCCTTTTCAAGGGAGAAAAAAGAAAAGGCATTTCCCCAAAGTGGATAAAATTTGTGTTGTGGACAGAGATACCCTCGAGAAAGACCTTTCCTCTCGGAGGAAGGACCTCTTGCGGCCCCTGTTTAAACGCACATTCGTCGACGGGATCTCAACGGATAAATCCAAGGAATTTTCCTGGTGACCCCGGTCGGATCACTCTCATTAGAAACACTGGGGATAATCTTAAAGTTTGGGACCATTTGGCTGGCGCAAAGAGGCATTCCCATAGTTCCGGCCCAGATTTAGTATCCGGACCTCAAAAAATTTTCTCAATATTGCTCTAGAAGGGTCCTGATTTTAATCCACCCCTGCTTATATAGGACATTAAAATTAATGTTCCCCACAGATATCGGCGGCATTTCATATGTATGCACATTTTAAAATGTTAAACCGTCAGTCTATTTTAATAATATATATTTATTGTTTATACGTTATTTTTTATAGATACAAATATTTAAGTAAATGCTCTCTTTATAATAAACAGTATTAACAACATTTAACAGCATGAATGTCCGAAAGATTTCATAGAAAACATGTACCCTCCAGAGAAATCGGACTTGTATCCTACACGAAATAGCTTGACGTGCTATACCATTTAAATACAGAGGAAGCTTCTGGTTAGCAAGGTCGAATTACTGCTTTTAAAATATATATAAAAAATATATATTTCTCATGTTTTTTCTCAAACGTTCATATCTCAACGAAGTTTATCTTAACGTAAACCAGACTCTTCCTCTGTAGCTAAATGGTATAGCACGTCAAGCTATATGATGGCTCCCGGTAGGATACGGGTTCGATTTGTATCTATAAAAATAACGTATTAGGTTGGTGCAAAAATAATGACGTAATAATGTTGTTTTTTGACGTTAAAAAATACGTCAAAAAACGACATTATTTTTACACCAACCTAATATAAACAATAAATATATTAAAATAATTGCCGGAGTTATCCATTTCATAATATATAATGTCATATGTGTGTGTGTTTGTGTGTGTGCGGAAATTTGACTTTTTTCCTAAAAAGTTGTAGCTGCCCATCGGCATGTTTTCCAGTAAGCAGTTAGCATTGTCTAATGGCGATAGTTGATTACAAAGGAAGTGGATGTGTTCTTTAAAGAATTCTTGTATGTCTTTCATGACGTCTTCTCTCACACTAATATATGAATACTTCACCGAACTTTAAAACGAAAGACTTCCATCCTCGATACGTGACCCGACCGGCTGAAGGAAATAATGGTAAAACTCAAAATTCCCAAATCTTCCGCTGCAGACGATGTTACATGTCATGTCTATTCTTTGTTGGCCTCATCAGCCATCAGCGATCTTATAGCGGAATGACAAGATGAACTTTACTTTTTAGACCATATTTGGGTCATAGAAGAAACATCTTTCTCAATAAAATTGTAAATTCTTTAAGTCTTCTATGCCGAAAGTTTTGTATGTTATGCGCAAAAGTAACAAGGGCATACAGTCAATTCTTATATTTCCAAACAAATGTTATCCTCTTGAAAATGGCGGTGTATATCGAGGCTCAGTTTTATCGCATGAAAATACCGTAATTTTTTGCATTTTAGAAGTCATCCTCTCATAACACAAATGGATTTTAAAACAAATTCTCACCAACCAATCTTAAAACATAAAGAAAAATATAGATATGAAATGGATTAAATACAATTATTTCATATATTTTCTGTTTATACATTATTTTTCTAGTGTGACATTATTTACGTCGCTAGAAAGAAAGAAGAAAAAAAGAAAGGCGAGAATTAAATTTAGGTGATAAAAAGCCATCATGAAAAGGACACTGAGAGGTGTTGTTTTTCTGGCGGGGAAAAGTGGTAAGATTTTTTATTTCCATTGTCAAGAAGGTAAAACACAGAATTTAATCTGATTTATGTTACGGGGCGGCAAGTAAGATATATCCAATCTGCCCATGGCAATGATAAAAAAAGATTTTTTCAAGTTGGACAAGAGACCTCCCCCAGAATTCTAAAGAGATAAAAATAAAAATTAATTAAGCACGCACTGTCCGAGAAAAACAAAAATGTCCGCTGACTACCATGAAGGAAAGATTAAGCCTTTGTCTATATGCAGAATATCATTGAGAGGAGCATCTGGGCTGGCTATGATAGCGAAACTATTTTATCGGATCAGTAATTGGCACCAAGAATGCAAATACGTCCAATTGACCATCCACTTGTTTGGCGAAGGCCCCGGGTGATAAAGTCCAAGTGACATTTGGCTAAGATAAAAGTCCAAGGGTTTGTGTTCGGACAGAAGTAAAGAAAGAGAAAGAAAAGAAAAAGAAAAAAGAAAAAGGAAGATAATTTTTTTTTTTCTTTGAGGAAGATTTTTTAAACCGAAGCTAGTCTGGCCACACCCACGCAGCTGAGCGCCCATTTGCTGAATGTTGGCATGAGCGTTAGGCAGAGGTAATCATGTGAAGAAGGAGGGGAGGCCTGTTGCGCCCCCCTGAAGGGATAGGTGTGAGATGCCACTGTGAGAGAGAGGGGAAACTCGTTGACACCCTCTGAGGGCATGGTGAGATACCAATATGAGAACAGAAGGTGGGAAGACGAAAGACTTCCAAAAATGGAAAATAATAAAATTTTCCTGACCGAAAACAAAGAAGTGGATTGTGGGTTTAGAATTATCAAGGAACCTCAAACCCCGACAAGCCCACCCCGGTTTTGGTCGGCGTCCATATAAGCAGAGTCGCAACGAGTGAAAACCAGTTCGAGTTCGAGTTCGAGTTCCAGTTGAGAGGCAGTTGAGTGAAGTTCGCAGTTGGAGTTGCACCCGCCTCGCAGATAGCTGACTTGAAAGATTCCAGGCATCACGACCTCAACTTCTAGAACAATTTATTTTTGAAGAACGACTTAGACTCACACCACCAAAACCAGTTTCACGAATATCGCCTGAAGATACACCAAGAACCAGTTTCTTAAAGAACAAACAACTTAAGATGTTAAGACTCGCCTAACAAACACAAAGTGTCACGAATCCATATAGCGGGTTGGGAAGAAGACGCAGTCCTGTATTCAGCAACCAGATATAAAATATTGTTATCCTTTTTTAACACATTTGAACTTTTCGAGTTATTATTTTATTTTATTTTACATATACTTGTGCGGTGTTGCCCTTGATCGAACTCGGCTTGCATTACGGCCCGGCGACTGATTGATTTCGTCTGCCTAAGATCAAACGTGGGTAGGCTAGACTGGAAATCAAAACAGTTACTTCGGTAACCAGACGTTGGGGGCTGGAAACGACAAGGCTGATACCGAATCTATTCAGATTCCCATCCGAATCACCAAAAGGTTAGAACGTCACATTTGGTGCCGCGACCAATACCAAGCCAGTTGGTCGTCAGAGGACAGGATAGCACGACGGACGCAGCCAGGCAGACATCACATTTGACACAGGGACACCGGGGGGGGACGTCACACTAGATACAAATTATAAAATTAATAAATTGTATCTATAAAAATAATGTATGAACAGAAAAAATATATATATATATATATTAACGTGGTCCCCAAAAATATACACACTCTTTAGCAGGTGATAACTCGTTTTACATTTCTTTTCAGTTTTAATCTATTAGAAATAATGGTGGCAGCCAAGTTAAGCTTTGAACAAAAATATTTTATCCAAACGTACTATTGGAATTTTGAAAATGCATTTGAAACGCGAAGAGATTACAAAGAAAAATTGCAATCCGATCGAATTCTGCGACGTATCTTTAATAGAATTGCCGGTAAACTGGAAGCAGAGGGAAGTTACGGACAATAATTTAGGATCCATAAAACATTTTCCCAGAATAGTAGAGATCCTCCCCTTCATACACTGTGTTTTATTTTTCTTTGGACATTTATTGTTACTTTTAAGCATTAGAAAATGAAAATTCTTTTATGGTGTGGCAATAGAGTGAATTGTAGAAATAAAACTTCTCGAATACAAATGCAGAGACTATAACGAAAACAACTATATAATAATTTCACCCCTGCAAAGCAACAAGGAGAGTTTAATCAGTTTTTCAAATGAGTTTTTCTTGTAACCCAAAATGGATGTTATTCTTTGTCTCTGTGAAAATGGGAATTTTTCCACATGATCCGATGCGGTTGTTGTCAGTCATTCTTTCATGAAAATAAATTTTGCGGAGTTCAGAAAAGATAGTGAGACGCTTTAAAATGTAACGCATATATATATATATATATATATATATATATAATTATTTATTTAAAAATATGATCCGAACGCTACATAAGAGTTCACATGTTTCAAAACAAGAATCGAAAACTTCAATATAATTATTTGAATTAAATTGAATTAAAGTACTCTAGCCGTTACCATAGTAATTTTAATTTCAATAATGAATATGCTTATAAAACGCGTAAATTCCAGGATTAAGTTATTACAGAAAGAAATTCGCTTGTAGATGTAACAGAGCTTCGTACTTTTCCTCAGTATACGCCTCTAAGCGCCTTCTACCCGGAGACAGAGACGCAACTAAGAGATGATAAATAAACGTGTTACAAATTACTTCATAGTAATTTGGTATTTACGTAACCTAACCATGTATTCGAGTAGCGACACAAGGCCAGTTTAATATGGGGAGCCCGAGAGGGTACACCCGGGCTAGAAACAAAAATTGCCCGCAGCCCACTCAACAGTCGGTTGCGCTGGCTTCGGTACGAGCTCCGGTCCTTCACTCTGGTGCAATGAGAGGGTGCGGCCTCGGGCAGCTGTCCTCCAGGTTTAGGCACCTCTCAGTGTAATTTTCCTTCAGTTGCGACTCTGACGGGGTCGCCCCTGAGTCCGCTCTGCCCAAAGACAGAGACGAAACTGAGAGCTGATAAATAGATATAAAAATTTAAAATTGTGGCATAAGTCCGAAGGAGAAATGGGGAGTGGCTGGTCTTCATTAGCTATCTTAGTCCTAGTTAATAGGAATCACAATCCATTCATTCATTACAATTTGTCCATTCACTACAATGACTCATCCATCACTATTTAATCCTGCATATACCAAAATACTGCATATTCGCAGGGGACCTACAGAAAATCCCATGATGTAAAAATTTCATTTCAATGCCCATAAATTTCGTTTATATGAAAATGTCATGATTTATTAAATGATGGGGTGGGAGGATGAAACGAAAAAACAAACTAAAAATGAAACAAAAAACTAAAACTAAAACAAAACAATAACAATGTTAGTAGGACCCGTCCATCCCTCAAAATAATAAGAGTGGCCGCTTTATTTTGTCAATAGACAAAAACAAGAAGCAAACTCACTAATGGAATGGAAAAGATAAAAATAAAAGAAGGAAAGGCAGAAATCAAAGCCTAGACCAATCGGGATAAAAGAAATGGGGGACAAAAACAAACTACGGGAGGTTATGAATCTCGACATGCGTCATAACAAAAGGGGAGGCCGGAAACCACACTTATAAACATAATACTGTCTAACTTAACCAGGGGAGGGGTCACAAAGGAAGAAGACTTAAAAGAGAAAATGAAGGCTAGCCCCGTGCACACGAACTAGTCACGCACCTTTCTGATCCTTGCCCTAAGCTAATGCTTAAAGAAAACAACCAAATCCTGATGCGAATAGCGTTCGTCTCGCAAGCTTCCTTCATTTCACGACGTCCACACCACCATCCTTACCACGGCTAGCAACGTAAAAAACACCATCCGTTTTGCCCCGGAGAACGGAAGCGACACGCTGTCACACGCATATGCGAGATCGATGGACACAAGCTGATCGGGATCGATACGAGCCGCCAGTTCGCCGACATACTCCCGGAAAAGGTGCGCCTGAGGACAATGGTAGAAGGCGTGCGAAGCAGTTTCGTCTAAGCCAAGGTCACGCCGGTGACAGTCTAGCAAATCTGCAAGGCCACATCTGAAGAGTACGTCATTGAGAGGTAGCACGTTCTGAATCAATCACCAGCTAAGCGAAAACTCAGGGTTGCTTAGATAATTCGCCGCTGGCACCTAAGACAAGAAAGAGCGCAACTCTAATGCCGACAAGTCGAGCCTGTCACACAGAGGATCCTTCGCGACCCCCTCCACTAATTCGCGATACACTAATCTCCGAAACCTAGAACGGTCACTGGACCGAGGAAGGGCCTTCAAGGCCGACCAACACTAGCGGAGGAAACTCGACAACATTCTACGACCTCGAGGGCGCTTAGCCCAAGAAATTGGAGGAGTGATGGTAAGGCTATGGAAGGCTAATACCCCATGCCTAAATCGATTCCTCCGTCAAAACGCGACGCAGGAAAGCCAACCTAGAGGCGTGGCGATGACTCGCCAGACGTGGCAATTCCAGTTCCCCATAACATAGACCTGCAAAGATGAAGTACAGCCAAGCGGTAAAGGATGAGGGGCAAGACGTAAGTGGCATACGCCTCAGCCCTACCCTTTAAGTTCGAACCCAAGTGCTGACCGACGCTCCGACCTTTGCCAGTACGTCTGACCAATTCTTCTTCATCTGGAGTCCGGGCTCGAACCACAAGAATCGTCCAAGAATGCGGACGGGTCTATCAGTCCAACTAAAAGACCCCGGAAGCGCGACCCCCTTCCAGGCACCTAACCGTAAGCCGCAAGAGTTGATACGGTGAAATTTGGCCTCCGTCACCTTCTCGTACTGTTCAAGCGCCTTTTGTACCACTTTAATGCTGTTGTGGCGCGACACGAAAATGGATGTCATCGGCTTACGCAGAAACCCTGGCTCGAGCTCCATAAGAGGTAACAACGATTCTGCGTAGGACCGGGCGACACGCCCTGTCCATCGACCGGTTAAGCGTAAAATAAGGGAGACAGCGAGCACCCTGACGGACCGAGACAGCGCTAAAGCTATCGACCGTCTTCCATTCACCTGTACCACAGCACTGGGGGAGCGATACTGAAGGTTGATAAATAGATGTGTTACAAGACACTCGAGAGAGCGATTTTCGCAATAAGAGCTCAAACTCTGTATTATATATTATCTACTCCTAGGCAATATCGCTCTTCAGGTTTAACTAATTTGCATATTGATTTTTTTTAATTTTTTATCAATTAGCTTTATTAATTAACTGTCCTTATTTACAGTTATTTTGTTCGAAGATTGGTTTGATTTTCATATAAAAAATAGTTCTGTTTAAAAATAGCGTTTTATATAGTGCAGAAAAGTGGTTGACATTCACATTTTACTTGGCCTTCAACAAGTTAGCATCTATTTGTAAAACTGTCCTTAACGCAAGTCAATTTATGAATGAAATGTTCATTTAAAATTTTTGTTTCAAAGATTTCAATTAGTGAATATATCATTTTGCGAAGCGATAGCGAGCGGGCGAAGCCTGCTAGTGTGTCTCTAGATAGATAGATAGATAGATAGATAGATAGTATTAATGGTAAATATACACATACATATGTAAAATATATAAATATATATACATAGGTGCATACACATATATGTATATTTTTTGAATAAAAATTCCAAGAGTGTTAGTTTTTAAGCCTTTTTATATATATATATACCCTTTTAAAAATTTAAATTCATAAAACATTATAGAATTGTATTAACGAGTAACTATATTTATTGAAAAACTTTCTTTAAAAAAATGTCTCTGAAGTAAATTCTTTCTTGACCTTTCACAATATAATTTGAAGAAATATTTAATCACTGAAATTTAGATTTAAATTTAGAGTGAAAATTTTTTTTTAATTTTAATAAAATCTTTTACCGTATTTTTTTCATTTTACTTACTATTGGTCGACAATATAAATACAATATACAACAATAAGTACAGACATTTTTATTAAATCTCGTAATTCGTTAAAATGGCGTTTTAACATCAGCGTTGCTCACGCTTTCTCGTGTTCCTGATTTTTCATTGCTATTTTCTGAATATCCTAATTGACCAAAAATATATTTATATAAAATATATGTGTGTGCGTGTTTATTTTGTAGATACGCATATTTATATATAGATATATATATAGAGAGAGAGGGGAGAGAGAGGGAGAGACAGAGTTGCTTAACAGTGTAGTTAGAATGTTCGGTTTCAGGCTATGAGGCCAGGGTTCGAATCTCACCTTTTTGCCAGGAACGTAATTCTTGATTGGCGTCGATCCGAACGTATGACACTCATGAAGAATGCCTGAAAATCATACTACGGATTGACTCAAAACTTGAGACGGAACTGTTCGGAAAACGTCGCTGGTAGTCATCGTGACCGAGGGTTTTATGCGTACTGGCCATGTTCAAAAAACTGTTGATCACGCCAGATGCTGTCGCTTCCAGAAACTGTAACTAATGTTCGCTCAGCATTTTTGCATTATATACTACAGGGGGAGATCTCTAGGCGTTGAATAAAAACAAATATACCTGATCAGGTGTCTGCGTAACAACCACCCTCGCAGATCAGTGTGCTCGGAAAACGCGAATGAAAGAGGTCGTGAAAAAGTTCTCCGATGTATTCGTTCCATGTTTGAAGTATTTTCCTTCATTTTTGTTAGTGTTCCTTCTTTTGCTTTTAAGCGTCCTGTCGATGATCATATTTTTGTCATCACTTATTCTTTTATGCATATCTGCCTTATATCTGATGCTCATTCTTTATATATTGGCAAATTGAGTCATACCTCTTTTGACCGCCTGCATTTGTTTCTAATTTAATTGGTCCTACAATTTACGCCATACCTTGTCATTATTTCCTACTTCCTCTGTCATCCATTACTTTTTTCCTCGTATAGTTTTTCATTGAGATGGTCTTGTTTGCTGACGTTACTAAAGCATCTTTTAATGTGTCTCACTTTGAATTTTCATTCTCATTTAATTCATTGAATCTACATTTAACACCAGTCAGTATACATCGCTTTGCAATTCGTGACATTCAGGAGTCTATCGTAATGCGATTTTAGTGCTGTCTTGACCTTCTTCAACCTCGACACTTAGGTATGTTTTACAGTGTAAAACCGCATTACTAAATCTTTTATTGATCGTTTTGTAGTTGATTTGATCTTGAGATTTTCCCACGTCTATAAACGTCTTGGATGTTCTTGAAACCAGGCGTTAGCTATTATCTGGGCGTTTGCCGTACACCATTGGAGCCATTCTTTTCACATACACTGCGTTGTTCCTAGTTCGAATTAGCCAAATATTCCAATATCTCAGTCTTCCCCTACTTTGACATTCAGGTCTCCTATGATTATTGCACATTGTGCAGTGTGTAGTAAAGATTTTCATTTTTTTCCTCCGTGCTTTGTGCTGTTTATGCATAATGACGCTATATTAAAATAATTCCCTTCCATTTTAACTCCAGGAATTCTATCAGATAACAGACAGTATCCAAGAACACATTTCATCATCATATGCTCTAATATTAGTCCTACTGCCATTTCATTTTACTCTCCACTTGCATATATGACATTGTGTCCGCCACTCACTAAATCTCCATTATTCTTCCACATATATAGATAAATATGAACAGACTTCAACCGATAGATATGAACAGATTTAGATAGATAGATAGATAGATAGATAGATAGATAGATAGATAGATAGATAGCTCTGAAAAGAATACGATCAATTTATAGATATTAATGTGCAAGAATTTATAGATATTAAAAGCGAATTAACTCAAACTCTGAAAATTATATATATATATATATATATATATATATATATATATATATAGAGAGAGAGAGAGAGAGACAGATAGATAGATAGATAGAGAGAGAGAGAGACGTATATATATTTATTTATGTTGCCGATAGAGAAATGCAGAATTATTGAAAGAAAAACTAAAAGAAAATGTTTTATCCGTAACAGTCAGAAAACGCTGTACAGTAAAGAAAATAATAAACAAATAGAAAAACAAAATTAATGACTGGTATTTGACATATTAAATTTGTAACGATTCCATTCATTCTGAGATGTATAAATGCAAAAAGATAGAGGATGAATTTTCAGGTAATTATTATGAGTAATAAATAAAATAACTCAACAAAGTAAAATGTTATTACACCATAGAAAGACCGATTTTCAGTTTGCGTCCTTCGGCTGAATTTAAAATGTAATAGCAGAAGAGTTACGAATTCTATTTTTATTGCAAAAGCAATTACATTAATAATACACGATGCACAGGAAATCTGTACCCCAAATGACGCAGGCTGAACTGGATCATAAATCGAGCATTAAAAACCCACAAAAATGTATCAGCATATTACAAATTGACGCCATTTTCCCTTGCCATATATATTGGTCGTCTGCTCAAAAAGGAGACAGTAAATCTTTAATTTAAATACATTTTATATTTAAGAAATAGAATGAAAAGGTAGTAAATGTTTCGTTCTGATTAAATTAAATGGGAATTTAACTTGAACGTTGATAAACAAAAGAAAATTTACACATTTCGGAACGATAATTTGCGTCGAAAAATAAAGTATCGTTAGAGGTAAATTATGTCTGATTTTCCAGTTCTGTCCGAGCATAAAATGTAAACGGTAAATAAATCCTTCGTGTTTAAGTCTTAATTGTTGAGATACATAAGTGTATTTAAAATATAATTGATTCTGAATGAATAAGCATACTCGTTCCAAGTAACAGTCGAGCCTACACACACATTTGTAGCAGTCTTCTTCCATAAAGCATATCCACTTCCTATTGAACAAATTATCACTATTATCTCAAGCTACGTGACTATCTAAGGAACTATGACGAAAATTAAAAATCCATTCACCAAAATAAAAATATAACTAATTTGTAAAAAAATGAAATAAAATCAATTTGTAAACTTTGCAAAAAAAAATATAGGAATTTACTCTCATGTACTTAACGACAGAAAATTTCATCTTTTCATTCAGTAAGCATTGTTAAAGTTTAAGTAACAGAATCTACTGGAAAGAAATAATGAGACAAGGAAGTGGAAATATCGTCTTGTCGAAAATGAAAGATATTGGTGTCTTTTTATAACGCTTATATAATAATAAGCGAATATATAATCCAATATTTGCAAATATAAAAATATTATTAGGCTCTGGTGAAAAGTTCTTGATTCAACCAAGGAACAACTTAAGGCTGTGAACATTCGATTTCATATTTTCTTTGTATTTAGGCAGAAAATCTTCTTTACGGCAAATGTCATTAAAGACAAGACATTGTGTCGATTAATTTTATTGACCAACTTTTCCAAATTATGAATAATCCTTCGCAGATATTGAAGACATTCCGTCAGAAATTTCTCAAAGTTTATTTCGGAAGAAATATGGTACGAGTTTTCGACTTTCCCGAGTCATCATCAGGGAAGGTAGAGACAAATGGTTTCGTAGAACTGGTGAGTGTAGTGACGTAGGAAAGCTCCCAGTAATCCAACACACTTAACACGTCGCTTCACAACTTTCTTTAGTTTGGGAAACTCGTAACAATCTTAAAAGTTTTGTCATTGAAATATAACTCTACCCCCTCCCCCACCCGAATATTTACTCCTTTTCTAACTTCTTTTATGTTTTCGAAACAAGATGTAACAAGATCTGATGAAGAGGAGGATCGACGCTTTCAAAGGTGAATCTCTTTATAACATACATCTTCTTACCAGCATTGTTATTAAGTGCATTGTCCTGTAAAACAAAAAAACGTTTCCGTTACTTCATTTGCCATTTAATATCTCCTTTCATCGACACAGTCTACCTAAATTGACTGCTTGAATTTTCTAAAGATAATCAGCCATTAAAATACCTTCCTTAACCTCCAATTCCCGTAATCATGACTGTTACTGCTGACTTTCGTCGGTCGTGTCGAACTCGAATACGGCAACTGCACCGACAGTTGTTTTGGTGTCCGGGTCCAATAACCACGTAACCACGTATCATTAGTAGTAAGAAGTCAGCCCCCAAAATATAATCTGTTAATTGTGAAAATACTGCAAAATCAATTTCTTTCCGGTCGGCTTTCAAAAATGTTGGCGTCCACTTGCCTATCAGGTTCTTCATACACAGTTGCTCACGAATTATATATACACACGCGATACAGCAATTTATTTGACTGGTCGGCCAAAATTAGTTCATCAGCATCATCAAAGGTTTCAAGAGTTGATAAACGTTGAAGATCTCTCAGACTGTCTTGGATCTCAAAATCTCCATATTGAAAGTTGGCACATCACATCTCGACAATTGAATATAATGGGAACTTGTTTGTATCCCGCATTTACAGATTTTCGTTGCGCAAGAACTGAAAATTCATGACAACCTAAAGTTGAACATTTGAAAATTTCACGCATTCTCTTAACATAATTCAATTTCTGATTTGAACCAGATTCAATAATATGCGCATGAAGACTTCAAATTTGCACTTCTCAAAGAACTCATTTTCCAATTACTTTGACAAAATAACGCTATCGTGTATCGGTAACTTTTCAATAATCCCTTGGAATTCCTGCATTACTAAAAAAAATAATGTTCTATGCTAAATTTTGAAACATCGTAAAATGTCTACGTTTTTTTAGTAATTATAAAAAGTTTTCCAAAATGCTCTAAATATGAATCCGAGTGTTAAGATTTAAAAACAGAATTTAAACACTTTAGAAAATGTTTGCCCAATGCCAATTTTGCTTGAATTTTTGTAGCAATTATTTTAGGGTAATGGGCCTACGGTCAGATCGCACTGAAAACGCTCCTTCTCCTTCGATCACTAAATTAAATCGGCATCGATCCTGGTCAGTACTGAGTTGGGAGACCGCTTGGAAATATCGGCTACTGTAAGTAACCTCCTACAATAAGAAATATGTTTCGGCTTAAAATAAAGGATTGATAATTCATAAAAAAGACACAAATCAAACAAATCACCTTGGGCTAATGAACAACGATGGCTGTGAAACTGATGTGCTTAGCTTCTTTGTTCTGCTGTTTAGAACACTACAATATTACAGTAGAAGCATTTACGGTATCAGAAATCCCCAAAATTGAACTGAAATATAAAAGAAATGAAAACAATATCAATTTCCCTAAATCCCGTTAGGAAGAATTTCTGGAGATTACTTAATGGAATAGATATCTGAAAAAGACTTACAAGTATAGCGGTTGAGATGTGATCAAACCAATGTAGACGCGGTTCTCTGGAACGACGGATTGAAATAACCTTGAAAGGAGGTAGGTAAAATTTGGTACTTTAAATTCTGAAACAGTCAAAGAACAAATTGCATATTATTAACAAAGGTCTTGAAAAAATCTAAATCTAAAATGCCACGTGTTTTATCACTAAAAGCGTAAACAGAAATAACAAACGATGCAAATACTACACTTTGATCGTTGGTAGAGCACGCAGATATTTCACTGTTGCCAGGTGAAATAATTGATTCATTCTTCTATCATTTTTAAGAGTGCTATGTATATTTAGATATTAAAACCTCAAACATCTTAATGATAGTAAGAACTTCACAAAATATGACGTTAATTTGGCGTCATGGGTAAAGAAATGGAAACAGATATTTACTAAGTCTGACACAAGGCTACAAAATATACTTAAATAGGCGCTAAGCGACCCACGACAAATAACGATTCATTACATTGAATATCATTTGCAATTTCGGGAGGGAAAGGAAATTGTTATATAAATCTGTTGTAATTTCACAAAATCGAAAATGATTCAGTAACCAAGCCCCAGGTTAACAAGCAGTTATCCAAGGATGCGACTCTTACAGATGGAATAATCCAAATTTCATCCTAGTGCTCCAAAAACATTTAGCACTCTCTCGGTCTTAAAAGAGCATTACTTTATAACAATAGTTAGCAAAGTAGACATTTTCTCTTGAAGAAAGTTCGATCCATACAAGTGGATCTGTTATTGTGTTTTGATACCAGATGCTAAATTACGCTGAGCAAATGGGTTAATTACCGTGGCTCAATGTCCACTGTGTGACCGACTGTTGTAGCACTGGGAAAAACTGAAAGTAAGCTTTAATGAAGCCTTCTTAAGGTTCCCATAAAAAGATAAATTTTTCAAAAGAGGCTCTCTTTGAAGAGCAGAAAAATATTATCTTTATATTTCACCATCGTCCTCACTAGTCGACATTTTAGCAGCCACATATTCGTACTCAGTTTTGAAATCCGAGAATATGCAATATTCATTTGATTAAAATATGAATCCGATTGTTTGAGAAATATATCATGTGTTATGTGCTATCATGCAAGTGAAGATATCGATTTGGAAAGATTTTCAATTATTCGCAGCGGGAAGGTATTGCAGTGTTCCTGTCTTCGGTGTGTAGTGCAAGAGTTATTGCCCCTGGCGAAAATAAGTTCTATCCTGCTGAGAAGAGAAAGTTTCGATTTTCTTTCATGACATTTACGCAATGAACACATGATAGATTATTTTTTCTAAAATAAAGAGATAAACTGCATATGTTTATCAATTTAAACATCAATTTAAACATCAAAAATAAAATTAAGAAAACGACCGCAGTTGATTTTGTGATTTTACTAATATTGCGATGTTTCATGAAATAATGTCATTCCAAATTGACGAAGGAATAACAAGAAGAGTTACTGAGGAAATGCATGGAGAATTCCACCACTTCCCTGAATGTTTGAGTGATTGAGAAGTTCAGGGTTTAGATGGTAGCGAGGTCAGTAACAGAGTGCTTAAGCCACCTGGCATGGTGGGAATTAAAGTCACCGAACACGAATATATTTACAAACGGGTGTAAGGTTATAAGGGGATGGTCTTATCTATATTATCTGAAATACTATCTAGCACTCAACAGTCATGAGAGGAAGGGGAACAGTAGAGAAAGATGAGATAGCTGACTGAGTTAAGTAGAGAGAGACGGAGACACATGTAAGAATGGTCGGAAGATTCAAGAGAGAGTTCACTAGCCAACGGGAAATGATCGCGGACATAAATTCCCAGGCAATGCATGTGAACATTAGAACCCTTCTTAAAGAGATGAAGATAGCGAAGAATCGATAAACCAGATGAGGGGGTTGCAGAGTTAAAATTAGTTCTGCAGAGAACTAGGATATCCGAAGACTTTTCGAGGTTGATACGAATACCACTGTTGGAGAAACAAACAGTTTAGGTGTTTTTTGTTGAGCTGGTTTAATTTTATATGTTTGGATGCTTATAGTCATGATGTGTTATTTTAATGAGGAAAATAGTAGCAGTCGGCCATCTAATGGGCGGGAAGGGAACTATATATATTTTGGTGTTAAAACCTCAAGGCCATGATTTTAATGAAGATTTTTAAATTTGAAAATGTATAAACGGTTCCATTCTGAAATTTCAAATATGCTTTTTCATATTAAATCAGATATTGATGCGGGGTATTAATAAGTGAATATCCCAAAATTCAGAGAATATAACTGAAAAAAAAATACATTTAGATATCTAAGACGACTTAACTTCTATCGTTTCTCAAACAGAGAGAAGACACCATTAGCATAGAACGTACGGTTACACCCAGGAATTTCAACAGTAAATGTTGTGACCAAGTAATTAGTTAAGAAATAACAAAACAAGAGGTTGTAGATAAATAGTGTATTGAACAGTAAATACAACAGAAGAGTGTTACACGGCTTGGGAGTGTGTGTCGGTTGACCAGCGTTCAATCTATATCGCCGTTCCCCCGAGGCTTACTTTTCCTACTAACTTTATAGTAAGTGGAAGAGTCCACAATAGCCTCATTAGAGGGAAGACACCACAACAGTAAAATGATGATACCTTGCCACCAATCTAGTAGTAAGCTAAAATTCTAGATAAAAGTCTGGCTACCAAAGTGGAAAATTCATCAGAACAATTGCCATTAATATATTTATAGAAAATGCACAGGGAAGCTACGTTATGGCGGTGGGAAAGTGATTGAAGCCTAGACGCCATGTCAGGATCAATAATATTGCAGATTCTACTTTGTATTTTATCAAGAATCTTTAAACTATATATATATATATATATATATATATATATATATATATATATATATATATATATATAGTAGACCATGTAACGGAAAGAAAGGAAATTATGATAATACTGACATAATGACGTGCCACACTAAACTAATAAAGGTGAGAATGAACTCCCCACAATCAATACTTGTAAGAGAAATAAAAGTTACTGGACTTGAAAAACCTACTTTTCTGACAAATTATTTTAAGAGAAAGATTTTATAAATTTCAACCGAAAGTAATATTAGCTACTCGGGCAATGAATACCAAATGTTTCCTTATAAGGAAACGATTACCATTACCATTACCGATATAACTTCTGGTTTACATTGCAGCTATGCTGAACAAACAATAGTTATAAACCCCGTGAGAAAATGCAAAATCTGGTGCGACCCGTTGTTAAACAAGACCAATGCGCACAAACCTTCGATCACAATAACTTGTGCTTTAAGTGCTAAGATAATAACTGAAGACCCCCAAACAGTTTCCTCTACCTAGTTTTATTTACAAGGTTTGGGTCAACCCGTGCTATGGTTTTCAGGAACTGTGCCGTACCCTGTGAACATCTCTCCAGTTCAATATTATCAAGATCTCACCTCTATGTCTACCATGGTGTGATTCGAACACTGTTCTCCTGCTCGGAATTCTAATGAATCGGTATCGATTTCTATTATATGTACATATCGGTATGGAAAAAAATAAACGCACAAAAATCGACAGTTCCCTGAAAAAGTAAATTGCGAAAAAAATCCTGTCGTATACACATATTTAGACTGATATGTACAAAGCCTCTGACACATTCGAAGGTTTGGCCAGATGATCTCATCTAATCACTCCTCCTTTTTAGAGCTATTTTTTAATCGTTTCTCCCCAAGTACAACGTTCATGCCACTAAGATGTAA
The DNA here is from genome assembly GCA_963932145.1 of Acanthosepion lycidas. Lineage (NCBI taxonomy): Eukaryota > Metazoa > Mollusca > Cephalopoda > Sepiida > Sepiidae > Acanthosepion > Acanthosepion lycidas. The sequence goes on along the minus strand of OZ010585.1, from coordinate 3,147,548 downwards.
GTAGTTACTTATATTGAAAGAGAATAAGAATTCTTAATGAGAAGAAAGTGCAGTAAAAGAACAGGATTAAGGAAAATGGAAGATGGCGATTGATATGGCGTTTGTAAATGTAGCCATTGTCGATTTGGCATGCGTGGTGATATTAAACGCCCTTCTGCTGATTTATAACAAAAGAACCAACCTGGTTTCTGCCATCTTTACAGAAGCGGACGGGAATAAAACGTGTGCCTATTAAATTGTATATGTCTCTTTTAGAAGCTAATTTAAGAAATGTTACATTATTATTTTTCGCTCCCTCTCAATTTATCTCTCTTCCTTTTCTTGCATTTTTACTTTTTTGCTTCTAATAATTTGATTCTCCTTCTTCCGATGTTTCCTTTCGTTTTCTTATTCTTTCCCTTCATTTTGCTATGTTAAATTCTCTCTTGCATTATAATTATATCACAAGGAAAACTAATTAGAAACTCTCTTCTCTGCAACAAAAACATATACTTCAAGAAAATATCGATTGTATGTCTTTTTCGACGCATTCGGCTTCTGTTTCTTTTCTCACGCGCATTCCATTTGCTATATTTTATATTTAGTCTTCTTCATTTTATTCTCTAAATCATCGCTACTTTCTCTGTTTGAATCTTTATTGGCGCGTTCTTCCTTTTTTATCTCTGAGTTTTATGTAAGCAGAACTGAATAAAGCTTCCATAATTGAATATAGTAAGTCGATATTTGTGATATGATATATTATCTGTATATATAAGGCACAACATGAAATTCTATCTAGATTACTTTGATTTCGAAAGATATTAATTCGGGGACCAGTTCTAGGCTCTTTATAATATAAAATTGAACACCTTTATTTCTAACGATTTTTATCGCTTTTCAGTTTTGAGATAAGTGTTTGAGAGTTTATCCACGACAAATTCGCATATTAGATGTTACAGTGAATTAAAACAGTTTCAGCTTATTTAATAACAAATTCTCACATTCATTTCATAGAAATCAGTTACGTATATTCAGTGAGTAATTTGATAATATTTCATTATGATTGATGCATTGTCATTTTGGGGATGAAAAAAATGATTATCTGTCTATATATCTGAGATGATGTATTATGATTACTTGCATTATTTACATTATTCGGACTGTTATCCTCATCTTCATTGCCATATTCACAACGTTTCGGTCGTTGTACGCTCCGGCCTTCTTCAGGTGATTGGAATTTCGAACCGAACTCTTTATTTCGTCCACCAGGGTAGATTGTTCTAGTTACATGTGCCATGCCTCTTCCGGCTACATCAGTGGTGAACCAAAACTTGGAGATTTGAGTTAAAGTGAAATAACTGAGACATCCAGAAGAGGGATGGCATGTGGAACTAGAACAACGATGGTGGACGAAATAACAGGTTCGGTTCGAAATTCTAATCACCTGAAGAAGGCCGTAGTGTACAACGGCTGAAACATTGGGAATATGGCAATGAAAATGAGAATAACAGTCCAAATAATGTAAATAATGCGTTATTAATAGATTAAAAAATAGAAACTTTATTCAAACGAAAACGCATATATATTTTGGAATTAAAAATGATCTGTGTGTGAGTTTAATAATTCCGTATAATCTTGTGCAGCAAAAGCAAAACTTTGAATCGTTTTCACTGTTGCAGTTTCCTGTAAGAGGGTCTTGCGTAAAAGAAGCGAAAATATGGTTTTCAAATGGTTTTTCTAACGTTTCAATGAACAGTAAAACTTAAGTTTTTTCATAAGAAAAAAGTCACTTGTAAATGTTAGTAATTTTATATTACTTATCCTTAATGTTTGCCTTGTTACTATTACTTCTTTAAATATCGATTATAATGATTAAGTATTAAAATTCACAAAATTATGAAAGCCTCTTTCAGTTGTTTGACAATGCACAAAGAAGTTCAACTTATTTTCAGCTTTCCTTCCTCATAAGAGATGAACGCCTGCTTAAATTTGTTTCATACGAGAGGTGAAATATGGATGACCAAAAGTGGCAAATCTTAAACTACCCACGGTGGCAATAAGTATACTCTAGGTAATAAAGCACTGATATAATGGAAATCTCAACATCAAGCAAATACGAAGTTTTAAACAACTGAGAAATGTTTTAACATAGGATGGCAAATGCGACACCAACATTCGAAAGCCTACAGTATTAGCGAAAGGTGCCTTCCAAAAATTAAGCAAAGTATTAAGAAATAGGAAAATTTTGTTAGAAACAAAGAAAAGAGCACTGAACTGTTATGTGATATCGCCCCACCTATTTGGTAGTGAATGCTGGACAATCTCCTCACCGATGAAGAGACAATAGAATCACTTTCTACACAATCACTTTCTACACAATCACTTTCTACACAATCACTTTCTACACAATCACTTTCTACATGCTGAGAATACAATAGACTTAACCTATGAGTAATGACGAAGTTTTAGGGAAATTGAAAACAAAATGATATTTATAATTCGAATCAGAAAGAGACAGTCAACATGTCTAGAGCATAGAATTAGGAAAGAAGGCTTGAAGAATTTGATACTCACAGGACATAATAAAGAAAAAAGCGACAGAGAAAAACAGTGCAAAAGCTACAGAACGGACATGTGTCTGGTTTGCAGGACAGGGATTAGGAGAGATAACAATAAGAGAAAACTTGCTAAAAGTTACAAAGACAGGAAGTCATAGAGAGCCATAATAGGACATGGAAGAAAAAGAACATATCATAGGAGCACTCATCTAATTTTACTCAATATTTAACCATTTTCGCAGAAGAGAAAAGCTTTAGAAAATACATCAATGGAGACATATATTTCAGACGTCCATATCTGGGTACTTGATTTAAAGCAAGTTCGCTCTTTTTAAAATGGTTGAAGTTATTTTTATCATTGAACCATCGCATTCTCGATTATCCTGATCACATTTTCACCAAAGTAGTTTTCCTACTCTTCAATGGATATCACTAAATTACCTTCATTTACATTCATTTTTTAGACAATCCACACCCAATGTGACCCCACGTAGCCTGAACTCTGATAACTACCATATAGATAGAACCTAACCTATTCTTTGTTCTGTTCGTAAATATACATTTTGGGCTGGAATTTTTACTAAGCTTAGATGAATACAGAAAAAGGCTAAATGACAGAAGGAAGATTATGTCGCACCAGTTTTTAAAGTGGGAATACCTTTACTACCTTAGAATCAGTATTCAAAATGCTGTCTTTTGCTTGGGCTTCAACGACCCAGAAAAAGCAAGTTTCTCACGCTTCTCATAATTGAAAATCTTTTAACTATGTCAGATACTTTGAGAGAGTAAATCGTGAAAATTGCACAGAGGTTTTTATTGACTTTCCGACATTTATCAGATCTTACCAGCATAAACTGTCAAATATTCGGACGATGATTTCCAAGTGCAAAGTAAAAATGTCATTTGTTGATTTTCGTTCATGGATTCGAACTTTGATACTCGTTAAATCAACAATCCGTTTCAACTTTCAAATGAAAAAAATTACAGAGGATCTTGTTGGAACAAAAACGTTGTGCAAAAAGAGCAAGAAAAGGATGTGAAAAACGGATTACAAGAATCTTAATCCAAATTTTCGAATCTCAAAATTAACATACTCTAGCTAATACTCACAATCACGAGTTTTGTAAGGACGTAATGGTACCATATAGACGGAAGCTGTAGCTGCTGTGGATCCAACTTTAGGCTGATTTTGAATTATGACTTTTCCTTCCCTTGGATAGGTTGCCCTATCTTAGAACTCAGTCTATCTTATTATTTCAAAGTTTCCGTTTGCTTGGACTGGTTACCCCAAAATATTTAACACCCAAATCAGGAAAATGGATTCATAACAATTTCAAAGGCCATTACTGGAAAATAGACGGAACAGCCTAGCGCAGAATTTAAACACAGCACACCGATTTAACTTTTCGCATTGAAAGCCTTTACGTTACTCCCATATCCTCACGACTACAACTAAATAATAATAATAATAATACAATAAAAGAGAAAACAAAAAGATGTCATAAAAAGTAGCAGGGAAGAGAGGCATGTGATATTAAAATGAGAACAATACCTGCTCATTAAAAGAGCCTTGTGGATGAAATGGTTGAGGCTTCCTTTCTGGATGATGGGCCCCTCAAGCGTAAGAGATTCGACTGCCTTAGTCCAATGTCTTGCCGTTACTGTACATATGCTCTTATAGGCTTTTTTCAAAATTGCTGTAGAGTGTCGTTTTGATGTTGTTGTTGTTGTTGTTGTTGTTATTGAAGTGCTAAAAGTTTGTCACTCCGCAAAAGATTTGACAAAATATGATCTTCGAATTAAATGACACTGACTTACACTTTGTGCTTTCTAAACAAAACAAAAAGACAATATTCTTAACCCCTCCCACTTCCCCGTCTGGTGGTCGACCGATGATCAGATATGTTTCTCTTGTTTGTTTCAATTGTATGCAAGGAAGAACACATCAATAACTCTCGCTCATTCCAATCGATCAGAAATCGAAGCCTAAAAGCAACAGAGGCTGATCCGCTAGTTTTGTTCATTCTGTTTGTTTAAAAGTTAATCGAACACAAAGAGCGCAAGTGAAATTAAGCGAATCGGTTGGGCATAAAGAGCATCTTTTTTACAATCCCGATTGAATATCGTCGAGAGCGAAATTTGAATGCAAACAAGCTACGAAGGCCCGACGCGGCAAAATTGTTGCTAGCAACAAACTGGACAAGAGATGAAAGAATGGGAAATGTCCGAAAACATTTGATGAAAAACGATGAAATCAAATTCAAATAATGGGCTGCTCTCATTCCTTTATAGTAAACAAGTTAATCTCACTAACTACTTATTAGTGTGATTAATTCTGATAAGTTTAATAAAGAGTAAATGTAGAGCGCCTAGCATAGAGCAACAATTAGCATGTTTTGCCTGGTGAAACCATTTGCTCGTGTAGTGAGTTCGAGCCTACAAAGATATCACTTTATCGGACCCTTTTGCCCTATTACACTTAGTTTAAGGAATAACCAACTGTAGTGATTAATTATTAACAAACTAGTTATACAAACAACTGTTTCTGTAGTGAGTTCGAACTTCACTGGGTACCAAACCAACTCCCAAGTTGGCATCTACGCTGACGACACAATTTACTCCTGCCTCAATAGTAAATCCGGCATCGGTGACAAAACTAACCTGGCCGTAGGCCTCGAGAAGGGCCTCCAATCTGTAGTTGACTCGGGCAGGAAATGGCTTGTAAACTTTAATGCCTCGAAACGAAACCGCTCTCATTTACCCACCATAGAGAACCCTCCCGGCCTCCCATCCGAATGGCTAATACCCAACTTCATGAGAGCGCCTCTCTGTGCCCGCTTGGTCTGACACTGTTCACTGACCTGAAGTGGAACTACTACATTGAATCTATAGCTTCATCTACCGCAAGGAAAATTGGTTCTCTGTGTCGCGCCAGAAGGTTTTCCGCGCCTGAGTCTATCCTTCAAATCTACAAATCAACCATTCGTCCTTGAAAAGAATCCTACTGCCATATATGGTCTGGTGCTCCCGCTGTTCATCTCGAGGTCCTCGACAAAATCCATACAATGTGATAGGTCCTGATCTGGCATCTCGGCTACAGTCACCTTCTCACAGACGTGCTGCGGCTTCCCTTTTCATGGCAACTTTTCACTGCTTCTCAAACTGCATAAATTTAAGCGTGTACTAGGTTGACATCTCGGTCCCACTCTCTCACGGCTAAATGTAGCCATCTCTTTTACTCCAAAAGCTTCTTATGTCGTACCTCCCTCTTCTTATCACTTGCTTCCCTGATAGCTATAATCTTCAAATATTCAAATGTAATGTCAATCAACATCTTCAGGTGCCTTGACCTTAATCCCTGTCTTTCTTTTTACTATTTCACCCCAAGCAGAACAATAAGGCCACTAGTTACTGAGTGTGAATGAATAAAAGAAAAAGATTATTAAGGAGCTCAAACAATAAAAGAACAAGAATTAACGACAGAAGATAACGATTTATATTGGATTTAAATGTTTGAAGGAAATTGACAGGAAAACAAGAAACCGGAAGAGAGTTCCATAGTAAGGACAACAGAAGAAACTGTTAACATATAAATTACATCTCGCGGTCATTTCAAATATAAAATGATGAGACCTTATCGCCAATCTAGTATTGTGCTTAAATTTATAAAAGTCTCGGTATCATAGAGGAAAGTTCATCATAACAATTACCTTGAAAGTATTTATAGAAAAGGCACAAGAAATCCACATTACGGTGATGGGAACATGACTGAAGCCGACGTGCCAGGTCAGAACCAATGCCATAGCAGATTCTTCTTTGTATTTTATTAAGGATCTCTAAATATATAGAACTACCAGAGCATGTGTGACAGCAATATTCTAAACTTGGACGATTTTTTTTTTAAAAAAAAACTCATTTTAACATCTTATCTTACATTTGCAGTCATATCGCTTCTCTAAGATTTATCATTATAAATATGTCTTTCACGGAAAAATGAATTCATTAAGATATCGTTTCTTTATTTAAGGCGGGAATTGTAGCTCTTCCAGTGAATATTTTATTTTAAAAGACGCGTATAATAATCGAATAATTGTAAGAAAGATGAATGTGAATCTTCTTCATATAACTCAGTAATTAATGTATTAGATGACGTCAAGAGATCCATCAGGAATCTTGCCTACAGAAAAAATATTTTTTCGTGGAATTTTTAAAGATTTTTGCGATTTTAATATTAATATTTTAATACGTTTTATTTTATCGCAAAGGTAGCCATGGAATTGATAAAAAATCTTCAAAGAAAGAAATATTGTGTAAGAACAAAAGTTTGGGGTCATTTTGAAAGACTATCAACGACAATATTTATACATATGCGACATTTTGTTCTACTACGTTTCAACATCTTTGAGATAGATTCATGATTCTATCCACCTTCAAGACTTGGCATTTTCTAGGGGATCCAATTTTCTAGGTCGAATTGCTTTTACAGAGGACTGAAGTTCTTCCCATTAAGAGAATTTTGTAGGGATCGAAATAAATGGTAATCCAAGGGTACAAGGTCAGGTGAGTACGGCACTGTGGTGGGGTAGGTCCTCCCAACCAAACTGTACTAATTCCTGTCGGTTCTGCAAAAAGAACAGAGATCTGTCGTTGACTGGATGGAAGACGACATTCTTCTGATTGGCAAATTCCGGAGGCTTTTCAGCAGAGTTTGATCGGTTCAGCTGAGAACAGCACTTAACATCTGATTTTGTGGAAGGATCTCATATGCATTTACCCTTCCAATTCCACCAGTGTCACTTTCTTCGGATGTAAAATGATTTTAAAGTGGTTAAAATTATTTGATTTCTTTTTTAAAGATCCTTTTCGGTCTACATTGTTGTAAACAATCCATTTCTCATTGCTTGTGATTTTTTTTTTCTCAAAAGTGGGTCGTTTCTCTTGTGTTTAACAAAGAATCACAGAGGGAAATGCTGTTCATTAAATCTTTTACGGTTAAATGACGAGGCACCCAAAAATCTCCAAGTGATTTTTCAAACGCTTTACAACGCACTTATGAGACATATGAAGTATGCCTGCGATGTCCCAGAATGTGTTCGATCTCCAAAATCAACATTTCCTCTATTTAATTTACAACTGTAAGCTCAGCTATGGTACTTTCCCTAGACACGGCATTTATTTGTTTTCCTTTATTTTACTATTTTTTCTTTTCAAAAATAAAAACACGACAAGTCATCAAAATTTATCACATTTTCCTCCATCTTTATTTTTAACTTAACAAAAACCCACATAGAAACCATAAAAAAAGACGCGCTGACATAGCATATTTCAGAATATGTATATTATTCATAAATTAAAGTAACGTGTGGAAGGTAATCCTGTATTCAAATGCATCTTATTGACATACGCTACGAAGTTTTACGTCCGTTTTCATGCGTAAGACATTACCTCAATTGTTGTATTGGATAAGAGAGAATTCCTACCAAATGACAAGGAGAACGAAATATTATCCTTTTTGTGAAAATATTACCAAAGAAACGGCATTTTATCTCATAATTTAATCGTTTGATCACTTGAGGAGAACCTTGTGCTTTCACAGATAAAAAAACTCAGAAAAATAAAGCTAGTTAAAAAGTTCGAAATACTGTTTACTGATAGGGGTTGATTCATTTTCTGTTGAAACCGTTTCTACAAAAGTAACCGAAAAAGCCATAGTCTACTCGAAAGCATAAATCTAGACAAGAACAGATTTCAGTGTCGATTTGAAACTAAAATAAATCAGTAGAAAACAAAAACCCCTGCCTCTACAATCAGCAGGGTTCGGAAAAAGTGGACACATCAACCAGTTTAAGAGCTACAAGCAATTTCTTCTGAATGATTTTCTGACACGCGAAATGGACGAAGTTACTATCAAAGAAAAGAAACTTCACTAACTGATTTCATTACTTTTGTTATTCGTCCGAGTAATTTATTCTAAGTAATCAATGTTTATCAGCAATGAAGACATCGGTTGATATTGGCAACAAATGGCGCGCGGGGCACGTAAGGCTAACTGTCAGCAATTTGTCGCCACGAAAAGATAGGAAATTTTACATGACAATTTCATTAATTGATTGCTTTTTTTAGCTGTTCACTTCTGAACATATTTGAGTCATTCTTAATATCTGTTTTATTCCAAAGATAGTAATTCTCTGGCTGAGCTTAAAAGGGCCAATTGACTCTGAACAATAATTAATATATAACAAGGATGATTTTTCTTCGCTCCAAAGTGAATGCACCATGAGGAGCCTTCGACTGCGGGAAGTGATGCGTCCAATTTCAAACACGGATGATTTTCTTGTTTACTTGAATATACTGTGAATTGTTCTACTTATTAAACTTGTTATATACACACCACCCACAGGCACAAACATGCACGCATACACATCAAGATATATGACAATATATATATATATATATTTTTTTATATATATATATATATATATATAATAAACTTTAAATTGTTTTGTCCGTTTATCATTCATATACACAGACACATATATATATAATAAATATATTATATATATGTAATATATATAATAATATAATAATATAATAAATAAAAATAATAATATAATTAATAAAAAATAAAAATAATATAATAAATAAAAATATAAATAAATAAATAAAATATAAAAAATAAATAATGTCATAAATAAAAATAATTATATAATATAATAAATATATAATAAAATAAAAATAATATAATAAATATGTATATATATAATAAAATATAAATGAAGATAATAAATATATATATAATATAATATATATATGTATATAATAAAAATTATAAAAATTATATATATATATATATATATATATATATATATATATATATATATATATATATATATATATATATATATATATATATATAGTTAATTAGTTTATAGAAAACTAGGTAATCCGTATGGGTAGACCCCAGGAGGATAAAATCCAGAGTGCTCAATGTATATCCAGAGCAAATAATTTAAATAAAAACAGACCACTTTAAGGTTCCATGTAATAAATTATTTCACCACAGCGCTTTTAAAGGACTGCGGATTATCAGACTTTACTTCCAAAGGTTGAAACGAAAAATGAAAAGAAATTTACACATTTTTGACGGGCCGAATTAAGCATATGTAAATTAACGAAGTGAGGAAGTGAGAGGAGAGAGAGAAGACATGAGTGAGTTAGATGTAATTTAAAATTTCTATTCTTTCATATTTAAAATTACCTGAGGAGGTCCAGACATTGACACATTTAAGCGGTTAACTTAACGGAAGTTATATATTGATGTAGAAGGGAGAAAAAAGACATAAAAAGAAAAAGATAGAAGGAAGTCATGAAAGAAGGTGTCACTAATATTCTTTGGAACAGGCTCGAAAAAGACGCTGTTATTTTGTTTTACTTTGAAAGTGTTATTTTGAGGGTTCATAAAGATTATAATGTTTGATATAAATTTGAATGTCTAAACTGTCTACAAAGAATTTAATTTGATGTTTGTTAGTGATTTAAATTTTTCCAAAAATTTTAGGGATTTTCTATGAAATAGTCGATTAGAAAAAATATTCATACAAAGTACATTAAAAGAATAAAATCTGATTTTAAAATATAAGTTTACTTCTAGTAATCTTTTTTATTTTTTAAATTTATTTTTATTATTGATTATTAAGTTGACATCTCTATCCGTTTGAATTTTGTTCATGAATTTAACTCGTGACTATTAAATATATATAAATACATACATACATACATACATATATATATACCCACAGAAATAACAGACAGATTTGAACAAAATAGACGTCATTTTACACCTAATGATCCATTCAACCAACATTTTTTCAAAGATAATCGTTGGCGAATAGCAAAACAATCAAAGAACACAGCAATTATAACGAAAGAGGAGAGAAAGTTCGGACGCAATTAAAATATAATAAATTTTAATTGTAAATATATAAAATAAATGACAAGTTCCACAAAAGTATAAAATGAAAAAAAAGACCACAGTCCCTCCAACAACCGTAAGGAGCGCATAAAATACACCGTTTTGTCCACATAGGCTCGGCTGGTGAAATATTATATACACAGCCTCGAGAAATCGGAGATGGTAAACCGAGCGAGCATTTTGTAGAATTGAAAACCATTTACCTCCATATTCGGCCGCACATTAATATTTGTATTATTTTAGTTTAGGATTAATATATGAATTATATATTTTAAATGAAAGGAGGTTATGATTTTAATGCATGTTAGCTTGAGAAATAAGTAATTCTTTAAGAATAGAAGATATTTCACACACTCAAGGGTGCAGATATATATTTTGATAAGATTCGTTCGCGCCACTCTCGAGAATGTTCCGTTTAAGTAAGATTTAAGATACTCCCTTTTTTAATAAGTGGGATTCTATTTAGATCAAAGTCATGGTTCAATTTATTTCCTTATATAACTAATGCATTTGATAAATTATGATGTATAATATTCTTATTGTGTTCCTGATACGTTTCTTTAAACTTCTGCAAGTTTTCCCAATGTATTGTAAGGAGCATTGTGATAGTTTATTCAGAATAATTATTGTTATGCATATTTTAGGTTTTTATTATATTTATGATAGTTTGAGAATGAATTATCATTTGAATTTGTTGTAATCTAGAGTTATTTATCTTGCCCACAAATGAGCATAAACTGCGCCCTTTACCGCTCACACAACAACCGCTAGTAACTCTTGACCTTCATTAACTCTTCGGGATGGGATGAACATTAGTATATATATATATATATATATATATATATATATATATATATATATATATATATATATATATATATACACACACACTAATAATCTTATCAATATAAGCAGTAGTACTCGTCCGGCAAAAATCTTAGGTATTTTAGGTTGTAAATCAACAATCCAATACCCAAGGGAAAAAAGAAGGCTAAAAATAGAAAGAACTAAGAACCTGTAAATAATCGTCTAGAATCTAAATTCAGAGTCTAAAGAAAAAAACCTCCGATACGAGTAAGTAAAATAACTAAACAAAGTGCTAAATACGTTAAGTAGAGCAAATGAAATAAAGTAAACCTAAAGAGCCAGACAAACCTACCTAGGTTTCACCTACTCGGATCGTTAGTCTGCCCTGACGATTCGCGTAGGTCAAATCTAGGTAGGTTTATTTGGCTCTTTAGGTTTACTTTGCTATATATATATATGTATGTGTGTGTGTGTACTAACAATACTGTTAAAATATATATAATTAATAATAATAATAATGCAAAAAATAAATAATCATTTAAAAATTTTAAAATTATTACATAATTGAACAAAATCATTACATAATCATTGCATAATAAAACAGAGAATAAAAAAATAACTTAAAAATATATAAATATATTTTCTCTATAATATAATCAGTGCTTTTAAATATTACGAAAATATGTCTAAAGATCAATAAACTGAATCTAGTTAGAAGCATTTACACTGCGTAGTTACATAAGATGTTTATAAATTCCTTTCTATAAATGTCAAATTATCTAATACACAATTTCAGCTTAGATGATGTAATGTTATAACGCCTTTAAAATAGAACAAATTTAAAATTTCACTGACGTCAAAAATGAATATTTTTATAAACAGGCCTCTGGCTCCCTCGACATTAATCCAACAGAAACTTTGTTGTTTTTCAAGTAAAAGAAATGCATCTGAAAATATGAAACAATATTCAAGCAAAGATCTCTGAGCAGCAATAAAATGAAACGATAAAATGTTCATGAAATGAATGCTTGAAAAACTGAAGTTTATAGAATGCCAAAGATACATTAACATGTAAAATAATAAAGTAATAATTCATTCATGTATCGTAAATATTGATTTACTCAGATATATGTTTACGTGACCTCGGTCTTTTTCGATTTCATTTCTAATTAAATATTTATTGCATACTTTCTTTCTATCATAAAACATGAAACGCTAAAGAAATTATCACAAGTATTTTAATAATAATAATAATAGATATATTTTAAACTGAAACTCAAACGATATACTGATAATCGAAATATAAAAAGCTTCTATGAATAACTATTGGTTAATATAGATTTTATTATGAAAACATGAAGCTGTTGAGTTGATCTCTTGTCGATATTGACTGATTTACGATGTTTTTTCTTGAAAATGTTAGCTTAAAGTCAGATCGGCATTGAATCTGTCAGTGACTTCAAACAAAAGCAGTCATTAATTCTGAGCTAGTTTTTGTTTGATTTCGATTCTAATACAATAAATTGTTTTGTGTCTTCAAAACTTATCACTTTTACAATTGCAATTTGTTAAAAGCGAAAACTGGCATCTCCACAACAAAAACTCTCTTTGAGGGTAGTGCAATGAATAAAGGGCGGGTGTTCGAACACCAGTCACATTCAGATTCTTTTTTCTTGTTGTTTTTGTAATCATTTCAATCCAAACAAGATGTTAATGACATTGCAAGCAAGAGGTCACTGCGAATGAGAGAAAATAAGAAGTGAAACAACAATAAAAGAACAGGATTCAGAAAGACAGACGATTTTATCGATTTGATTTTTTTAAAATCGTAGGTAACAGAAAAGCAAGAAACCGGAAGAGAATACCACAGGGAAGAAGTGTGAAAAAATTAGAATAGAACTTATGATTACATGGATCTAGTTCAAGAGTAAAATGATGAGACCTAGCTGCCAATCTAGTACTACGTTTAAATTCATGAGAGCGATGCACCAAAGAGGAAACTCATTTGAATAATTACCATGAAAATATTTATAGAAGAAACAAAGCTACTTTAGTCAGAACCAATAACGTCACAGACAAGATTTTGGATTTTGTCCAGAATCCCTAGATATATAGTTGAAGCACCAAGCCAGATATGACAGTAATATTCCATGCACAGAAGAATGATAGATGGATTCTATCGAGAAACATTGCCTGGCATGACACAATGAACCATTTTTCGTATCAGAAAGCTTAGCAAATCATTCAATATAGTCATTCCACCTCATGTTAGTGGTAAACGTTTAACCAAGCGGCAAAATGAGCTGCTCTCCTGCTATGCAACATCCTTACTCATCGAAGGTAAAAAAAATATTTCTAAGATGATTAAAAGATGTGGTTTCATATGAGGTGTTTTAAAATTAACAAGCCATTTCTTGCCTCAGTTAACAACCCATTTAAGGTCATTTTCGCTATCTCATGCCAGATATACTACATCGAAACTATTGGACTTACTCTTAAGACGTGAGTAGATAATTGTCTCATCAGCATAGGTACCGAGTTGTGAAGTCGTTGATGAAGATAAGAAAAAAATAAATTGAAAGACTTGGTGGGGATAACCCCGCATTAATGTGAAAGAAACTAGAAAAGTGTCTGTTCAAAACGACTTTCATTACACGATTTGATAAAAAAAAATCGATTGGAGAGGCCATAGTCCTTCAACTTGTGAAGAAGAGCAACATGCCAAATTCTAACGAATGTCTTCAAGATATCTAAAGCCACAGCCTCAGCTTCGATATTCATGACACAAGATTGTCACCCTCTATCAGCAATAACATTTACTACATTGTCGGTTGATCTAGAGAAATGAAAGCTATATTATTTATCTAAAAGGAGGTCGTGTGAAGTGAAATACTTAACCAAATTCAGAGTTGATTAGAGCCTCTATTAAGAAGTAGAAGACTAATAGGACGATAATTCGAAGGATGAGATGGTTTCACCCGAAATCTTCAAATCAGGAATTACAGAATCGGATTTCTAACAACATGGAAAGTATAAAGCAACAAAGCTTTTGTTGCAAATTTTAAAGAGAACAGGAGCCAATTCAGGAGCACATTTCGTTAGAATAATTGCATGGATACTATCAAGTCTTTATGCCTTGTGTAGATCAAGTTTTGGAGATATAGCGGAATTAATGGACGGAATTATATGCATAACTTATTCAGTAGACACTCAGTTCTAGGTGGAAAATAAGACAAAGATATTCCTCACGGGTCGATAGTAGAATTGGAACAGAATTTATGAGCAAAGCATTCTATTAGGTTGGTGCAAAAATAATATCGTTTTTGACGTTAAAAAATGCGTCAAAAAACGATATTATTTTTGCACCAACCTAATACTTTATCAGCAGGAGATGACAACACTCCAAACTGGTTGAAGGTAGGATCGATTGTTTGACACAGACCCCACAGTAATCACGAGAACCAGCCGTGTGAGAGTCTATACGATGTTTCACTTTATATGCGAACAGTAACTTAGCAAAATCTAGGACACGCTTAGAATTATTACGAACGGTCACAAAGAAGGCATTTGTTATGATCGAAAGTCTTACGTTGCTGTAGCTGGAAGAAATGAGTCCTAAAGGCTATAGTTACTAAACAAGCACGAGTGAATCAAGAAAAACATTGCGTTTTTACTTGGTATTTCCGAAAATATTGATGTCAGCTTTAACCAAAAAAGAAATCTCGATGTCAGAATGTTCAATGTGAAAATTAAAAACTTCTTTCCACGTAAATATCCTTAAGAAAGTTATTAATCCATCTCCTCTCACCACATATCGATTAACTAGTCGGGGTTATATCTGGAAAACTCAGTTGTGGACAGCTGGAGAACGAATTTATTATATAGACTTCTGCTGCAACACCGTGAAACACACAACTATGCTACCCATAATCCCAAGTTTCGCATTATTTCGAATGACTACGTTGAAGGCGACTAATATTGCATTGACCACATGGGCTATTCTCCGTTAAACTGATGGATCCTATCTAGACAGACATAAAATACACACACACACACACACACACACACATATATATATATATATATATATATATATATATATATATATATATATATATATATATATGACGAAATATAGTTTTATGGTATCCTATATAATTATATAACTGCAGAATAAAGAACGAATGTCCCTTAAAAGGCAACTGCTTACAGAACAATGTACTATAACAAGCCACGGTAAAATCCTCAGATAACGAAGAAAAAATATACAGAGGAGTAACTGTAGAACCTTGGAAAAAAAGAAATTGCGCACACAAAACATCTTTCACAAATACTAAATACAGGAACAGCGCAATGTTTTCCAAGTATATGTGGAAAATTAAAAACAAAAAGCAAATCCCACCAAAAATATCATGGAAAATAAGGAAAACAACATCAACCTACAACAATGTATCCAAAAGGTGCAAACTCTGCTTAGAGGAAAAAATAGCTATAATTGCCTTCCCAGACCAAAACAAACTTCTAAATAAACGATCAAAAATCAAAAAATTTTACTTAGTTACTTAAAAATCTAAAACTGAAAATAAAAAATAAAATAAAATAAAAAAGCAAAAACAAGTAAAATAAATTAATCCAAATAAACAAAGTAAATAATAAACAAATTAACAATCCATTCCAGCCAAAATAACCGTTGGAATAGACTATCTACGATACTATAGACTGCTCACAATGCATCACTGACCCGTATATATAAATAGACGAGAAAGAGCTACTGATGGATGCCATAAATCTGGCTGCTTCTACATAAGCGACCAGGACATTAATATCATAAAACAGGCTCAAAAGCCCATTCTATTACTTGAAGGTTCCCTGTGGACTAATCGAAACAACCCAGATTTTTGCATTACTATTGGTGCGTCTGACTCAGCGGAGGAATTATTGGGATTCTACTACTTTGGAGACTAAGGTTCATCTTCTATATAAAACCACCAGACTCTATTAAGATGACGGTATAATCCTCCTGCGTAAAACAGGTGCACAAAAAACAGGCAGTCTAAGAAAAATCCTAATTAAATTCTTTAAAGAACATGGTCTGAGTATCACCATCAACAAAACGCTAAAGGGTTCAGCTTCATGGATGTAATATTAAACATGTCTAATGGACTTTGTAAACCATATACTAAAGTCCTATACCACCATAGATATGTCAACAAACAATCTAACCACTACCTTAGAATTCTAAACAACTTACATAAATCGGTCCTATTTAGGCTTTCCACCAACTTTTGTAATAAGGAAGTTTTTAACAAGTATAAAAGCAAATATGTAGAAGCCTTAGAATAAAGTAACCATAAATTAAATCTAGAGTACTTAGAAATAAACAAAAATTATATAAACAAATCGTAAAGGCAATATCATATGGTTTAATCCATCCTTTAGCAGCAATGTCAAAACCAGCATCGGAAGATTTTTCCTAAATTTAATTCATAAACAGTTTAACCATTCTGCAACGCTAAAAAATATTTTCTATAAAAACGTTAAAGTTACCTATAGTTGTGTTAAAAACATTGACCAATATATATATCACAATACAACAATATTATGCTAAACAAACACTTAATCAAACTACAAGATAAATATAACCCCGCAATTAAAGATTGCAAATACCGAAAAAAGATTGTTGTGGGTTGCCGCTGAATGTAAGTGCATGACTAAAGGTATAACTGATAGAGCTGGCATGCAACATGATGGTGAGATCAATTTCTATTTTGGTTCAACTGAAAACCATTTAAAATCACGTTTCTACCAATACCAAATGATATTAGGCAATATTAAATATAGTAACAGCATCTCTATTTTTTTTCTGGAAAATAAAAAACAGTAACAGAAACCCAAAGGTTACTTGGGATTACTTATCAAAAGCCAAGTGCCATTTCAATGGACTAAATGTAATTCATTTCTTTTAAACAAATTTATCATTCTGAAACATATCAGTCAGTCTGTTGTATGCCATACGTGATACACACGTAGGCAATCATCAATCTTTTCATACATGACTGACGAAGCAGATTTTTTCCTGCAGTATGTTGCCATTTCTTTCATCAAAGGCTATAGAACCTGGTCTGTCCTGCAATTTACCCATAGCGGACGAGAGAAGAAGAGTATTAGCGCGTAAGTGAATGTAATGGATTCGACAGGAATTCGAACTGAGCTCTCTGATTCCGCAATCCAAGCCGCTATCCATTACTCCACTATGCCTCCTTCACTCGGAAGCATATCGATAACCCTAATTTATTAAACAAAAAAAAGTTAATGTCCTCATGCATACGTAGAAATAAATACTTAGTTAAGCACGTTAACCCTGATTAATATAGTTATTTCCCATTCAGAACCCACATATACATATAATGTTTATATTATTAGAGTACAATTCAATATTTAAGAATAGTAATAATTTATCCAACTAACACCTAAGATCAAGAAACTTTAACAAGATAACGGCCAATTCATTTATACCTGATGACTGCATAAAACTTCGAGTCGTACTGTAGGTATGGGTTATGTATATTTATTAAAATATATTTAATAGCGCCGTTATTTTGCGTTGAGCACTGCTTTATTTACACCAAAGGACATATATATATATATATATATATATATATATATATATATATATATATATATATATATATATATATATATATATATATATATATATATGTATATATATATATATACATATATATATATGCGTGTGGGGGGTACGCGCGCGTATGTGTGTACACTTCCACGTACATTTATTTAAACTTATTTATTTGATTATATATATTAGGTTGGTGCAAAAATAATAACGTAATAATGTCGTTTTTTGACGTATTTTTAACGTCAAAAAACGACATTATTACCTCATTTGCACCAACCTAATAGATAGATAGATAGATAGATAGATAGATAGATAGATAGATAGATAGATAGATAGATAGATAGATATACAGCAGATTTAGCATATCTTCTCGCCTTTCCAGGTTGTTAGCTATTCATCATTCTGCCATTGCTCCCTGGTCGATTTAATAAAAAAATATGTTTTCGATCGTTGAGTTAACGATAAAATGGCGGTTCCTTTCGAAGATGAGGTCGAGTTTGCAAATTAAGATTTGCTTAAAAATACGAAGAGATCTGTTGGAAGATTACAGGAGATATAATCAAAAACCAAATATATTTCAACCGCAACATATCTTGTTAACCCATTAATGCCAACTATTCCATTAATATTTTTTTTACAAAATTCATAATTAATTCTGGATATTTGCCACTTAGCAGACAACTCTTCGATATATTTTAAGTAAAATTCCACAGGTTTTGATGAGAAAAAGTCTTTGACGAATCCTTGAATCTGTTTTTCATTAAAGAAAGTTTTCCTTATCAAAGCGTTTTGTAACGATCGAAAAAAGTTAATCGGTTTGTCCAAGGTCAGGTAAATTTAGTGGCTGGTGTAGAACAGCGCAAATCAATCCTAGTATTTTTATCTGTTATCCTTGCTATTTGAGTTGTGTATAGTAAACGAGGATAACATTTTTCTTTTAATCTACTATTGTGCAAAAACTAGGGTATATTAGTGTACCACAAATGTATTCTTAACTGCTATATGTGATGAGTAGTTAAGATAATACATTCGTCATTATAATGATCTGGGATTCTTATGTAGTAAGAGAGAAGCAAAAAAAAAGATTGATGATATTATGAGGTATTGCTGTGGTAATCTGTGTTGATATAGATCATATTTAGGCTTTGAGACTATGCCTGTCCTGAAAGTTATCATCTGCAAGGCCAAACGTATAATGAAGATCAAACTCACTACAATGATAATAATTAAGCAGACTAGATCAGTCGCCATTACCTCACGCCAAAGTTAAAGGAATTTACATTGAAGATGTCATTAATTCCTAACTAGATATTTATGCAGATGACGCTACCATTTACTTCTGTCTCAATAGCAAATCCATAAGAGCTGATAAAAGAAACCTGATTGCTCTCTTGAAAAGGACCTCCAATCAGTGGTTATCTGTAAGAAATGGCTTATAAATTTTAACACCTCCAAAACAAAACTCATCTTCTTTAACCATCATAGAAAACCTTTTTTGCCTGCTGTCAGCATAATTGATGCTAGACTCCTTACGCCTTCTTAGTACCACGTTTTCAACTGACTTGAAGTGGAGCCACTACATCGAATTAATAGCTGCATCTACTGCAAGGATAGTTAGGTCACTGTGTCGTGCCAGAAGGTTTTTCTCGTCAGACTCCCTCTTGCGCATTTGCAAATCTACCATTCAACTGGGCATTGAATAATGTTGCCATATCTGGTCTGGTGCCTCTGATATTAATCTTGAGGTTCTTGACAAAATCCAAAGGATCTGTAATGTAATCAATCCTGACCTGCCATCTTGACCTCAATCATTTTCTCGCCGACGTGATGTGTCTTCCCTCTGTCTTTTCAACAAATATTTTCATGGCAACTGCTCTGATGAGCTTTCCCTGCTAATCCGACTACATTAATTTATGCGTGCATCTAGGGCCCACCCGTTTACCTTTTGAAATAGATAAATGCAACTGCCCCTTCTATACCAACAGTTTCTTTACTCGCACTTCCCGCCTGTGGAACACCCTTCCGTTTACTTGCTTGCCTGAAAACTACAATCTTCAAAAATTTAAATGCAACGTCAATCACCATCTTCTATCTTCTCCAATCCCTTTCATCTTTTGTCTTTTCCTCAACCAACCTTATACTCAGTCTTTTCTCATATTTTCGTTCCCTGCGTACCAGTGACTTTCCCGCCTTGCCTGGGTGAAATGGTTAACAGACATTCGATTGAGGCCAAACTGATGAGCTGTGATACAGCGAAACAGTTTGTCTGTGGATGACGCGATTTTGTAAACAATAACAACTACTGCTAATACTGCAAATTTCGGTGATTGGCATGTTTATTCGAAGAATAAGTACGTAAAAATCCGTCTTCCTCAGGGGTAAAAACTCCGATTGATGTCAAATCTCTCTCTCTCTCTCTCTCTCTCTCTCTCTCTCTCTCTCTCTCTCTCTCTCTCTCTCTCTCTCTCTCTCTTTATATATATATATATATATATATATATATATATATATATATATACTGCCATCCACAGAAAGACTGTTTCGGAGATTTTACCCCTATGCTATCAGCGCTCGGCTGAGAAGAAGGCTCATTTTTACGTACTTATTCTTCGAATAAACAACGCCAATGACCGACAGGGCTCAATTCATGGAAGAGCTTTGCAGTATTAGCAATAGTAGTGATGGTTTACAAATTTGTGCTTTCCCCCAAGAGTACTCGACCGGAATTAAATTTTTTATATTTATCTTCATTATTTGCATATTTTATAATTTGTTTTAATTTCATTTATATGAGTGTGTATATATATATAAATGTGTATGTGTGTGTAAAATTTCAGATAGATTATACATATCAAAGGACGATATGAATAAAGACAAAAGGAAAGTTTATCTTAGCCGACGTGTTTCGTCCACTGTGGGTATTTATCAAGGCAAATGCAAGAATTTTATTTTGTGACAAATATTTATGTAGCAGACCAAAAATTTTATTGATTTTTTAAAAGATTTAAATTTAAGAACGCTCATAAATATTCATCAGGTTAGTCGAAAAGTCTAGGAAAACTATGGAGGACGCTATGTGACACAAGTCAATGTCTAATAAATTTGAATAAATGATTATTTTTAATATTTTTTTGTAAATTAGTATTTATATTATTTCAATTTTGGATTAATTTATTTTCAATTAACATCCGCTCATCAATTTAACCGTTTCTATTTCATTTTTGAACATTTTTTGTAGTCATGTATGGTTGGCTAGGGAAAGAATTATTTCTTTCGGGGATGAAGATATTGGAAAAAAAATCTTGGACGCTGACTCTTATCAAAATAAAAATCTGCAACCCGGATTTTTCAAATATCTCCGTTCCTAAAAGAAATTTCTCAAGCCAACATACACGAGTAAAAATGTTAAAAAAAAAATTTAAATTAAAATAAAAAGGTTAAAATTCATAACCTCATGTTATTCAAAATATATAACACATAAAATAATCCCAGACTAAAATAATATATAAAAAGATAATAGATAGATAGATATGTGTGTGGGCGTGCGTGTGTGTGTGTTTGTGTATGTGTGTGTGTGTTCCTATGTTTGTGTGCGTGCGCATGTGTATGTGTCTTTGTGTGCGTTTGTGTGTGTTTGAATGTGTGCATATGTATGTGCATGTCTGTGCGTTTGTGTGTCAATGCTTGTGTCTATGTGTGTGTGTGTGTCTGTGTGTGTCCGTGTTTGTGTGTCCGTGTATGTGTGTTCTGAGCCGCTCTTTGAATGTACGTTTTTATATAGCATAGAACAGTTTCTTCTTCAAACTCGTGTTTTTTGGGGGTTTTTTTTCTCTCTGTTCTGTTCCGTGCACAGAACGACGCTAGCGAAGCCAGACTTGCAGACCGTGATCCGAACGTCTATAATAGAAACACCGGAAAGAATCGATTGGAAGTCGAGGGTATTAATGAGCAAGAACTTACCAATGGTGGATTATGGTTTGGAACGGCGGTTGCTGGCGAATGGTAGAGACTTGAATCACTAGTACGTGATAATACATTTTGCGGATTCAATTATAACAGTCTATTACACTGAACACCTCCAATTGTAATGTGTGCGTTGTCCGTGCTTTATTTCCTCGCCTGACCCAACCACAGGTGAACCTCGCAAAATCTGTTCGGTATTGTCTGAATATATAACTGCGCATAACACCGGTCCAGGGACCGTCTGTAAAGGTGTTACAGCGTACGAGCCGTACGACTTGAGCGCGCGATAGTTTCAGTTCAAACCGGCGTCTGTGCGTACAAAGTCGCGTCTGTATTAGTCAGTTTTAAATCGACCCTTTCCGCGGAAGCTGTACAAATCGCCACTTATTTGATTTGATCGTTTCCCAGAGAGAAACTCAGAGATGAACTGAATGAATATTTCTAAGTTTGAAAAGTGAACTACGAAAAGTAATGGACACCAAAACTCAATACTCACTACATTAAAAAGGATATTATTATTATTATTAGTAGTAGTAGTAGTAGTAGTAGTAGTAGTAGTAGTCATCCATTGACAGTGCACATCAGTCCATGGCTTCCACTGGAGATCAAGTGACAGCAAGTCTCCTTACAATTATTTCACTCTTATTATTATTCTAGTTTTTTAATCAATGTTGTCGTCTATATGCTTCTAACTCTTCCTATGATTTCCACTTCCATAAGTCCTCTTTCCCAGTGTTCTTCTAATGACTAGCACAACTGTCATTTTTATTATATGTACCATTTTTCTTACCTACCTGCAAAGGTCAAGATGTTTATATATTTATTAATTAATTTCAGATTTGTTATCTGTCGAAAAAGCGAAATGTATTGTCTTTCGCGCGGAATCTGCTTTTTTTTTTTTGTTTGTTTGTTTATGACTCGGTTTAAATTAGATAATTCCTTTAAATTCCAAACTAGAATTTTTTTTATTTATTTTAGATTTTTTATTACATTCTCACGTAAAAATTCTAATTCTTTACATATTATTATTATTATTATTATTATTATTATTATTATTATTATTATTATAATTATTATTATTAATTAATTCTAATTGACTTGAGTTAAGTAAGGAGGGTTTTGAATGTTCTTTGGATTTATCATTCTGCTAACGCGTTCATAAAAACCTTTTTAAGCACTCCTGTTCCTAGAGCTCCGATAATGATATGCAGATAAATATCACTTTCTTTTTAAACTTATTTCAGTGTTCTCTCAAGATCTACGTGGATTTTAAATTTTCTTGTGTCCTAATGGAATTTTCTCTACTTGACACATCTTTTTTTTCTTTTTTATGATAACCACCGAGGGTCTCATCGGCAGAATGGAGAATTCATCTGAATCTACAGAGACATTATTATTATTAGGAATAAATAAAAATAAAATATAAAATAATAATAACGAAAATTATAAATAAGTTAAAATAAAACAATAATATTTACACTTTGTTTAAAATAAAAATACTAAAAACTCTTCCCGCTTGCAAGAAAAACTGTTCCTTCCGGAAATACAAAGTATCGCGCCAAAAGACGTAAATTCAGTTTCTTCACCACCAACCCTGGTAGGGAGCAAAACACGATTCCGACTTCTCTCTGTGATATGACTTGATATACTATGGAGTAATTTCTCCCTTTTATCACACGTCCCATAAAATAACAGTAACCTAAAAATACAAACACCAATACACACAAAAATATAAATAAATTATATGAACTTAGCATACAATTCACCATGCTTTTCCTGTTATTTCTGTACGTTTTATTTCGTGTCAAGTATGCTTTTATCTCCGTGAACACGAGGCTAATTTCTTCTGCTATGATGTGTATAAACCCCTACAACATTTTGGTAACTCAACGTGTACAAAAAAAAAGAACCGTTTCACCCACAAATCTAAAAGTCAGGGAATTTACTTATCTTCTTATTTCTTATTGCTATAAATATTTTATATTTAGTGGGTGCACCTATTTGAGTTGCTATAACTGGGTTTGTTTGGGGTCTTTTTTTTTTCTTAAACTGTCAAATTAATATCCACAAAAATAACGTCTATATTAATATGAAATAATGTTGGATGAAAAATGCTTATTTACATTATTCGGGCGGTTATCCTCATCTTCACTGCCATATTCACAACATTTCGGCTTTTATACGCTCCGGCCTTTTTCAGGTGATTTGGAATTTCGAACCGAACTCTTTATTTTGTTTACCGTGGTAGATTATTCTCGTTCCACATGCCATGCCTCTGGATATCATAGTTATTTTTTTGTATTCCCCTTTAACCCAACTCTCCAATTTTGTTTGGTTCACCACTTCTGTAATCTGGTATTGAACTCTCAACTCTTTCTATGCTTAGTCGAAAACTTAAGGCATCAGCTCATACGCTAGGCCACAAAAATCTCCTGAGCCGACCAAGCATAGAAATGAATACACTATGGGAACCAGTGCTAGAGAAAAGCAATGAATAACAACACAAAAATTTCAATATAAGTTCTGGTAAAGAATATGCAATAATAACGGAAAAATCGCAATATGAGCACTGGTAAAAACGGTTGCTTATAAGTCCCAGAAATTCATACACCGACGTCCTCAAGGACACATGGCCCAGTGGATAAAGGCGTTGGTTCAATCAAGTGACTAGACCCAAAGAGTTCAATAAAAAAAAACTGAGACATCCGAAAGAGGCATGAATCAATCTACCCTGATTGACGAAATAAAGGGTTCGGTTCGGAATTTCAAATCATCTGAAGTAGGCCGGAGCGTACAACGGCCGAAACGTCATGAATATGACAATTAAGATGAGGATAAAAGGCCGAATAATGTAAATAATCATAATACCTCATCTCAGAGATATAGACTGCTAAAAATGCCTTCTGTTATCTATGAAAGCTTCTGGTTTATGCATATACCATTGGTCTGTATTTTTAAATTCTGATCCTCTTCAATGAATCATTGATTCTACATAATCACGACAATGTTAGTATTCTTTTGAGTTCAATTGTGCTATCAATGTTATCTCGAACTGGACAGCAGCTCTGTTCAGCTCTTCTCAGTGTTTCGGATAACTACAACATGGCTGAATTTTCACAGTTCTTCCATTGCAATGTTCTATTACAATCATTTTTTGTAATTTTTACAATCATCTCCTATGACAATCTCCTTTTACAGTCTTTTGTTACAAAGTCTCCCGTTACAATTTCCTCCTGTGACAATCTTCTTTTACAATCCCATGTTACAATGTCTCTGTTACAATCTTCTCCTATTACAATCTCCAAAAGCATTATTATAAGTACACCTTTTTCTTTCTATGAAATCTGCAACACTCAGTTACATTCGTAATATTTTTTTTATTTTCGAACTTTATTTTTGTTTCATCACGTGTCCCTTTGTATCAGCAATTATTTATTATTTGAGAGAGGTTCATCTTTTTAATTAGAACATGTCATTGTTGTTATTATTATTAATATTATCATTATTGGTGGTGGCAAATGTCGGCTCGAATGAATGTAACAGAACAAAACTGAAAATAATGAACTTAACCATCAGCGTCAAAAGAGACGCTGAGTCGGTTGTGCAGAGTTTGACAACCGTGATAAAAAATATAGCCTCCTTTTAAATGAAGCGTATATTTGAATACTGATAACTTCCTTCAGAATAAAAGAGATCACTCACCTGGAAGAAGCACAAAGTTCATCTACGGTGAGACTGCAACAAGTCCTGATGGTGGTTGATACGAGGCTTCCATGAAGAAGATCGGTTGTCCGGGTTCTTGTTTTGTTCACTTTTTCTACATTATTCTATGAGTTTGAATAGACACGCTAAGTTGATGCTATTATTATTATCATTATTATTATTATTATTATTATTATTATTATTATTATTATTATTATTATTTCCTTTGGTTTCTGGTGTATAATCATATCTTTCCGGTTCTCGACCAGAGACCTAAAGTCAGAAATGGCATCATGACGTTTTCCACTGAGCAGTTTTGAAAAATAAATCACACATATTTTACATAGGTAAAGCCCTTCATAAAGTGTGAGCTGTACTCGTGAGTACTATGTTTTGTATTTCTTTGAAGACCACGTTGTAATTTTGTAAGACATTTCTAGTTGAACTAATCCTCTACTTCCTTCGGATCTGGGTGCATATTATTATTATTATTATTATTATTATTATTATTATTATTATTATTATTATTATTATTGTAAATGATGAAAAGCAAATAGACATTGAGGTAGGAATACATTTTTTTGTGGCGGGGTCTCATTGTTCTAATATTTACGAACGGGATTTTAGGACAATTCCCAATGCTTCATTAGTTATATATTCAAATAGTTCTGTAACGATTTTCTGGGTATCTTTTACTTTCACTTCTCCATTCTCTCTCTATCTCTCTCTGTCTCTGTCTCTGTCTCTCTCTCTCTCTCTCTCTCTCTCTCTCTCTCTCTAAAGTTTTGTTTGTCACCCTATTTCCTTTTTATCTGCCAACATCATTCGCCTTATCATTTCTCATTATTATTATTATTATTATTATTATTAAGTAATTTTTATACCAGTTTATATCGGGTGAGTTTTAATAGTGATCATGTGACATTAAGTTTCCTCAATTTTTCATCACCACATATTTTGCCATGGTCTACAAGATCGTCTCAAGCTCCCCAGTAATTTTATATCTAACCCCATAGATTTCATTTTCTCAACTATTTTATTATGTTTCAGTTACAGTGTGTGCTTTGCTATCCAACAATTTTCTTTGTTTGCGATTACCATATTGTCTCAAAACCTGGTTAGGTAACTCGTTTGAATTTCCAAATCCCAAAGAAATGTTGCATTTTTTACCCCGAGATATACAATTGGCCCGTATGATGAAATCCCAGTTTGCAACCAATTACTACTCCCGCACTGTCTACATTATTTTTTATATTCGGATCTTTTACATACACTTTATATGTCTTCTTCCTCTGTGTGCCCTGTCCCTTCAGGCCGTTGGCAATCATGCCTCTCCAAAATTTCAAGTCTTTGACGCTTTTAAAAAATTTTTCCGCTCTCTCTCTCTCTCTCTCTCTCTCTCTCTCTCTCTCTCTCTCTTACCTTCAACCTGTCCTGTGAGCATCAAATTTCCCTAGCCCTCTTTCCTCATTATGAACTCAAGATACTTGAACTGTTTCTTTCGCATGTTAAGTATAAGTGTCGTCCTTGTTTC
The DNA here is from genome assembly GCA_963932145.1 of Acanthosepion lycidas. Lineage (NCBI taxonomy): Eukaryota > Metazoa > Mollusca > Cephalopoda > Sepiida > Sepiidae > Acanthosepion > Acanthosepion lycidas. The sequence goes on along the minus strand of OZ010585.1, from coordinate 3,120,390 downwards.
AATTTTCTCTATAAAACTTCGTTACTCACAAGTTTCAGTCGATGATATTCACAGCATCCTTCTGTAAAACCAGATTTATGTTGCTTCAGGTCTGTTCTTCATCTGTGAAGAGATTGTCCAACATTCACTAGCATATAAAGGAATTGATATTACGTAGCAGTTCAGTATTCTTTTGCATGTTTCCTAATACTTTGCTAAGTTTTGGAAGACATCATTCGTTATCCTAGTCCAATTTTGGTTCTCAGTGTTGCACTTTCCTTTCTCTGTTAAAACACTTCCCAGATATTTCAATTGTTGTACCTGCTTGATTTTGGGATCTCCATTTTGCAATTTGTATGCTGGGCTCTGCTTCTTTTGTTGACAACAATGCTTTTTGTCTTTTTTCAATTGAATCCATTTTTCTCGCTTTCCTCAACTACCATATTTAGGGCTTCTTGTAGTTTCTTTTCTATGTCTGCTATAAACACATGTGTCATCTGCATATTTTGTATATTTACAGAATTCATTTTCTATTTGTAGGAAGGTACTTTGGTGTCAGTATAAGTTTTGAATTATTCTAATCTCCTTCCCAAATATGTCAAGATTACCTAACAGTTCCAGAGTCCTTTATCAAACTATTTCTTCTCCGACTAAATGATATTTTATTTATGCTTTTATGTCCTGTTTTGATTTTAATTCACTTTAACTATCTGTCTATATTTCTGAGACGAGGTATTATGTACACTATTTATATTATTCGGACTATTGTCCTCATCTTTGTTGACATATTTATTACAACGTTTCGGCCTTTCAGTATCTGTCTATATTTCTGAGATGAGGTATTATATACACTATTCACATTATTCGGACTATTGTCCTCATCTTTGTTGCCATATTTATTACAACGTTTCGGCCTTTCAGTATCTGTCTATATTGCTGAGATGAAGTATTATGTATACTATTTATATTATTCGGACTACTGTCCTCATCTTTGTTGACATATTTATTACAACATTATTACCAGTGCCCATATTGCAATTTTTGCTGTCTTCATTTCATATTTTTACCAGAGCTCATATTGCAATTTTTGTTGTTATTATCGCTACCCTAGTGAGCGAAATAAATGGTTCAGTTCGACATTCCAACCACCTGAAGAAGGCCGGAGCGTACAAAGGCCGAAACGTTGTAATAAATATGGCGACAAGGATGAGGGCAATAGTCCGAATAATGTAAATAGTGCGCTATAGTACTATAATTACTGATTTCGTTTCACTTTTTAAGTATCCTCTGCTCAAACATTCACATGTGCTTCCATTAGCAAATTCTTTTGTTTCTTGGTATGAATTTTTACCGTTCTTTTTTCCAATTTTGCTGCAGTTACTGCATGTTGCATATATTCTTCCCTTCTTCTTCTTTTTAGAATAGTAAAATTAGTCTATGGCTAGTTTACGATGATTTCCTCAGTTATTCTTTTGCCAAAGAATTTATCAAAGAATTCTAATTATAATTCATAATATAATTACTATTATTACTGATTTACAAACCATTCCTATTACTTCAGTAAAGATGGGCTAAATTCTTCGTTTCATCTGCGATAGTTTTGTGTTCTCTCTTTCTGTAAATTATTTTTTTCTCTCATTTTCTCTAAGTTCCATTCTATATTCCGTTTAGATTGTTATACTTATTAGCAAACATATTCTTATTCATTATTTAACAAAATTGTAGTTCACATTGTATTTAGAATTCATCAAGTTCCATTTTGTCCGAATTGTGGCACTGAGGATTTGATTATAAGCTGTTATGTCGGCGAAAATCAGAATTAGACGAACAAAGGAAAAAAGGAAAATGAATAAACTACACTGCAATAAAAAAAAAGTCATATTTTGCTAATCAAAGAGATTTGAACAAAACATTTGATATTAATGTATTTCAAATGAAACTTTTCATCAGCCTATGTTTTTCATTATCTTTTATCGGTCTTTTGATACAACGTTTCAGCCGATATATTCTGTGGAATTCTTGGATCATCTGAAATTCTACTTGTAATGTAGATTTTTATCAATTTTTATTGTTCTTTACACGTTTCGCCGATATATTTTACGGACTTCTTGGATCTTCTGACATAAAACGTTTTCATTACGACACAGATTTTTATCGTTTTTTTTTTCTTCGTTATACAGTGTTTCAGCAGATCAATTTTACGAACTACTTTGATATATAAAAATTCTAACATGAAGTCTTTTCGTTACTAAAACGCTTCAGCCGATATATTCTACGGCCTTCTTGGGTTTTCTGAACTTCTGACAAATAATTTCCCTTCTTCCATCGATTTTTCGGGTTTCTCTTTATATGACGATCAGTAGTGTTTTTACTTTATATCATCTTGCATTTTTTTATTTCTGTTTTTTATTCCAGATAAAATCCTAAACTTTGATAATTTCTAAAGAACGCAGACAAATTCGACAGATTTTTGACTGAATAGAGTTTATACACTAAATCAGATACTCTTATGAAAATCAATTTTTCACATTAAAGTTGGCATTAGCCAACCAATGTTGATAAAACTTTCGTGACGTATTCTTCTGCTTGTCGTATCTCTTAAGGATGTGGGTGATCAGGCTCTCTACAATTTCTTATCTACTTTTAACTCTTAGCAATATTTGTCTTTTCACCATCCCGCAAATAACTTCTACACAAGCTCGCTATGTAAGCTAGTCGTTCATTTCCTCTGTCCCTTTTCACTCAGTACGTCCTGTGAGTACCAAATTTTACTAACCTTCTTTTCTCATTATATGTCACAGTGTTAACCATTTTCCTTAAGACTTTCCTTTTTGTTTCCATTTTCTTTAAAACTTCTTCGTTCCTTACACGTGCCGTCCACGATATTCTCAGCATCCTTCAGTAGAGCACCATTAATTTTATATCTTCAGAAACATTCAGCAATAGTCTACTTTGCAAAATGTATCCTTTATGAATATACTCTTTAACGATTCTTCACTGTATATTATACCACCCCCTCTAAATGCCTTCTCTAAGAACTTAGAGTAATTCTTTGTATTTATCTTGACACCATTAACTATGAGAAGACCTATAATATTATTACCTACAATACTAACCCAAAATATTACCCTACCTCTCACTTGTGGTCTTCTAAGCCGTGTTGAATGACTATTTTAGTGAAGGAATCAAATTCTCCTCCAATCGTCAAATCGAAACAATATAGCTCAACATTTATCGTTAGTGTTTAGAATTCCATCTACTTCCTTGGCCAATACGCACTTTTTTGTCATACTTATCTTGTTTCAAACGATTGACGTATCTTTATGTTCTTCTTGTTTCCCGGTGGCAATGGTTTGCTCCAGCCAGGTAGGACAACGCCTGTCGTGTGTAGGTTACACAAAATTAGATTCAGGTACATCTGCGCTCGCCAGATTTATAGCTCATTGAGAATGTTGTACACCTTAGTGAAGTACCTTCAACCATCTCTCAACATACAAAGCTCAGTTATTGTCAATTCTAAAACTGAATAGACCCTCACCGTGGATAAACCCTAACCCATGCAACGTCCACAGATACTCATAGATTCAATGTTCTATCACGTAAAAAGGACATCATCCATAGGCAGGATTCTTAGTTGTTTTTATTTCTTTAATCAGTGTGTGTCCGTATGTGTATACATGTGCACACGTGCATTAATCTATGTGTCTCCTTATGACTGTACGTATCTTTGCTTCTGTAGGTGCGGGTTGTGTCATGGATAGCGCCCTCAAACTGAGAAATCTGAGAGCGGACTTCAAATTCTAGTGGGGTTCGTTGCATCACATACTCACTATCATTAGGAACAGTATGAATCCACCACCTTCTCCCAGATATGGATTAATTAGTAGAACTTGTATCTGGAAAAATCATTCTCGAAAAACTGTTAATGCAATATTCCCTCGCAAAAAAAATATATATATATGTGTGTGTGCATTTGAGTAGCAGTCCCACTTTTATAAAATTTTCGTTAAAATGGCTGACAATTTTCTGCGGTTGTTGAGTTTTTATTTAATTTTTATTTTAATTTTTCTTGAGTATCTATAATTTTATTCTTTTCTTGACATAAATTATGCAGAAATTGTCCGAAGTTTTTGGTATGTCCGAGCGGTTTGGGCATTATCAAGGATGATTTTATTTTTTACCATTAACTGAATATATGGATTTTCTATTTATGTATCTAGACTTATAGTAAGTATTTATTTTCTAAACACGGTCAGTACATTGTGGGCATGTTCATAGTTGATGTTATTGAGTGTTTTACTAATAACGCTTCAAAAAATAATAGAAGTATATATATATATATATATATATATATATATATATATATATATATATATATATATATCGGGGATAAAAACTATTAGAATCAATATAAAAATTGAATTTATTTCTAAAAGAAATTCGTTGTATATGCTTTAATTTATTAATGCCATAATCTTGTGAATTGAAGCTAACACTGTATTTGTATCTTTCAATATAGACACATTGTAACAGCTTAAACAAGGGGGTTGAAAAAGCATTATTTCAAAATCATAAGAGATTAGTTATTTTAGAAGAGAATTGTTGATGCTGACAATGAGGAGAAGGATATTCCAAGTATCAAGAACTGGAGTTAGACAGATTGTCAAGCAGTTCAAAAGAGCTACATATTACAGAATACATTCAAAGACATGAAAAGAATGCTATTGTGCGAGAATGCTATTGTGATATGTGTCTAATGACGTTAGAAAAACTGCCAAGACAATAGTAAATAACTAAATCATGTTTGAAATTGCTCAAAGAAGCTCAAAGAAGACAGTCACTAAATTCTTGACAGTCACTAACACAGTCATTAAGTCAATCACCGGAGAGGAATAGAGTGACAAGAAAAACAAAGTCCCAATGAAGTAAAAAATGGAGAAAGATAACACATTCTGCAAGCATGTTCTTTGTTCAGATGAAAAGACATTATTTGCCAATAAATATGTTGTCAAAATATGGAGAAATAAAAAGGGTCATTGAACCCCAAAAAACACTGCCCTTCATAGTGAAATACAGTGGCGAGAGTTTAATGCTCTGGGAGTGTTTCAGAACTGTTCATCTTGCGAGAGTGGAAAGAATCATGATGAGGTTTTCAAAGAAGAATTAAAGTATTCAGTTGTAAAACTTATTCTGTAAAACTATATACTTTAAGAACATCCATTCCCTATGGAAAAGACGAGGCAATCATCGTAGTACATCATCTTATTTCCCTTTCTTTCGCTTTGCTGTGGTGCGCTTGTCTCCTTGCCGTTTTCTTCAACTCCGTGTTATATTCGCCTCTTCGACTGCAGATTTCTTTAGCCACTGGCAATTCCAGTAATTGACACTGTCCATAATGATATGTCGACGAAATTCATTGTCTGTGAATCTGGAGAGATAAATATTCCTGGGGCAGAAATATGGCCGGTCAGATCTCAAGCTCCGTATTTACACAACGTAGTAAATTCTGATTGTCCCTAAAATGTATTCATGTTTATTCGGACATATTTGAAATACTGTATCATTTCAATATAAAAATTTAAACCTTTTTAGGTATTTTTCGTTACTGACAAAGTTTTTCTTAAAGGCAGAATTATTAAAGTCAATATTTATAAACAAATATGATGTTCCCATTTTGACGGCAGCATCGATTTTGTTGACATTTCTCAAAAGATAAATTGCTAGCATTAACAAAGACGAAAATGGATGTGGCAAATGCGAAGAAAACTTCGCATTCTTTCGTTAAAGCCGAAGCATTGAAAATGACACGACAGTCTATTTCATGCTAAACATAATCGCCAAGGCCATCATGGCCCGACGATTGTGTAGCCTCACGGTGTTGATTTCAATGTCAACTTTTATATTTACATACGGTATATCCCTGATATTGAGCACTTTAACCTATAAATATAGAATAGTATATTTTATCACACATATATATATATATGAGTGGAGAATGAAGTCAACACTGAAAGAACGAAACGCGTTGTCATAAATATTGTTCTCTTGAGTTTTCCATATATATATATATATATATATGTGTGTGTGTGTGTGTGTGTGTGTGTGTGTGTGTGTGTGTGAAAATATATAGAAAATAAGAAAGAACTGGTTAGGCAAATAATCCAAAGTTCTTTAGTACTTTTGTTATTATTTTTAAAAAATGGTGCTCGATACAAAAGTAGAGCATAAATATAATTATTTATTTAAAAATATGATTCCACCACCCTACATAAGAGGTCTCATGTTTCAAAACAAAAGCCGAAAACTTCAATATAAATATTTGAATTAAATTGAGTTAAAGTAAGTTCTGTTCCATCTTCAGGCGAAATTTTTTTGGAATAACTTATTTCTGAAATTTACGTGTTTTAATAGTATATTCATAATTGAAATCAAAATTTCCATGGTAACAGCCAGGGCGAATTGTCTAAAATAGGTGGGGGTGTTGGGTGTTAATAATTTGTATCAGTATAGACTTACTTTCATAGATGTCAAGTCAGGGTAAGGTGGGAGTGTCTAAATTTAAAACGGAAGATGTTTTCGCCTAGTCTGGTTTACGTGTCTATGGAGATTTATTTTTTTATTTTATTTCTTTATGAAAAGGATTTGTGTATATAAAAAAAAAACTGCCGTAACATTTGGTTTTTGACGACTTCATACAAGGTTATCTTTTTTTGTAGGGTATTTAAACTATTAATTTGGGCTATAGATTATAAAAGTTATTTTATTGTATGCTTGTTTTTAGCTAATTATTCAGTGCATAAATTTGATGATGTCGGCAGAAAACCGTTAACTCATGTCTATTGTTTAATAGATTTTTATTATTTAGAAACTTAATAATATGCAGTTTTTCAATTTCGAAGGATCTATTTACGACTGTCCTGGACTTTGCTGCTGTGTATTCTAACCTGACAAAGGAAGAAACACCGCAAAAAATCTGTCCTCATTCATAATGGGGACCAATGGATAAAAAACAATAAAGACCTGTTTGACATCACTATGGGATCATTAGACTCTGCAGAGTCTTCTGACCGTGTTGGTCTTTTAATACTGTACAACTTAACCGCACACCGCGAAATTGATATTAGGGACATCGGACTGTATAGAGATGACGGGCTCATGGTGGTGAGGGGTTCTACTAGTTTTAAGATAGAGAAAATCAGAAAAATTATATTTAGTGAATTTAAAAATCTAAACTTAAAGATAACAGTCTCTTCTAAATTGAAAAGAGTAAACTTCCTCGACGTAACTCTAGACTTAGCAAGCAACACATACCAACCTTATAGAAAACCAAATGCTAACTCCTTATATATACACCCAAAATCAAACCACCCTCTATCCATAATTAAACATATACCCTCGTCAATAGAAAATAGAATTAGCATTAACTCCGCTAACAAAGAAATATTCCTACAACACAATGGCTTCTATAACGCGGCCCTAAAAAATGGTGGTTATAAAAATGCAAACATTAACTATAGAGACAATTGCACTGGCCAGAAGGAAAAAAACAGGAAAAGAAAAATCATTTGGTATACCCCTCCGTTCAACCAAATGGTTAGTATTAAACTAGGACAGAAATTCTTAGCTTTAATTGATAAACACTTCCCCACCAATAGTAGGCTTAGTAATGTATTTAATAAGAACCCCCTAAAATTGAGTTACAGCTGCACTGAAAATCTAGAAAGTATAATAAAAAAACGCAATAATAAAATCCTGAACAAACCCCCATGTCTGAATAGTATTAAAAAAAACCTTACACTTAAATCAGACAATAACAGTGAAAAATTGTGTGATTGTAGAAACCCAGAAGACTGCCCATTAGAAAATAAATGCTGCATCAAATCTGTGGTATACCAATGTACTATCTCATCCACTGAGAGTCCTAATACTAATATGATATACATTGGGTCCACGAAGAATGAATTTAAAGCCAGATGGAGGCAGCATAAGTGCTCTTTCAAACAATATAAATAAAAGATATCAGACTTCTCTATCTAAACAGTTTGGACATCTGAAGGAAATAAACAGGACACCTAAAGTAAAATGGAAAATTATAAATAGGACTAGAACTTGTAAAACTTGGGATGACCCATGCCCTTTGTGCCTCAAGGAAAAACTGCATATTATTAAGTTTCTAAATAATAAATATCTATTAAACAATAGACATGAGTTAACGGTTTTCTGCCGACATCATCAAATTTATGCACTGAATAATTAGCTAAAAACAAGCATACAATAAAATAACTTTTATAATCCATAGCCCAAATTAATAGTTTAAATACCCTACAAAAAAGATAACCCTTTATGAAGTCGTCAAAAAACAAATGTTACGCCAGTTGTTTTTTTTTTATATATATATATAAACAAATCCCTTTCATAAAGAAATAAAATAAAAAAATAAATCTCCATAGACACGTAAACCAGACTAGGCGAAAACATCTTCCGTTTTAAATTTAGACACTCCCACCTTACCCTGACTTGACATCTATGAAAGTAACTCTATACTGATACAAATTATTAACACCAAACACCCCCACCTATTTTAGACAATTCGCCCTGGCTGTTACCATGGAAATTTTGATTTCAATTATGAATATACTATTAAAACACGTAAATTTCAGAAATAAGTTATTCCAAAAAAAATTCGCTTGAAGATGGAACAGAACTTACTTTAACTCAATTTAATTCAAATAATTTATATTGAAGTTTTCGGCTCTTGTTTTGAAACATAAGACCTCTTATGTAGCGTGTTGGAATCATATTTTTAAATAAATAATTTTATATATATATATATATATATATATATAAGTAAACATTCAAGTCAACACATGCGACTGGCTGTTTCATGCTAGACAGAATCGTCAGGCCTGACGATTGCTTCTAGCATGAAACAGGTTGTCGCCTCTGAGTGTTGACTTCAATGTTCACTTTTGTATTTATATTTACATACGCTCTATCTCTGATATTGAGCACTTTATCCCATAAATATAGCACACCTTGAAACTATATATATATATATATATATATATATATATATATATATATATATATATATGTATGTATGTATATTATTGTATGTGTCAATGAGTTTTATTACCTCAAATAAAAGATGAATATTGTAAATATAACAGTATAAATATTTTTCTGAATATACTTTAGAAATTGCTCCAAATCTATATCTATGTAAAGTTAGCTTAATTTATTGCAGATTAATGCACTCAGTAAAAATTGAACACACTGCAAGCGTAAGCACTTATCAAGCCTCATAACATATATTCATCGCCAAGCTACTCCTCAAATCTTACGTATTATTGACGCATATAAATGTTGCTTCACCAAATTAGAAATAACTTATATCCATAAAACTGTTTCAATTTTTTTCCACAATCAAAACAAAAAAAATCTCAAAGCAAATATAGTATAAAACACATTTAGGAAAATAATATTTTTGGACGACTGCTCATCCGTAACATTTTCCGTATTCCTCATGTATGATTTGAGTCTCTATTGCTTAACCATCTCTTTATGACTAGAGCACATTTGATGCAAATTGTGTTGTATAGGCCAAAACTAGAAGGGATATTCAAACAGGGAGCATGAGAAATTGAATAAGGTGTATTGGAATAATTGCAAAAGAAAATCGCTTACTTCATCATCCTGACGATTTGGCTGAATGTAGAAATCCTTTGATTAAAATCTGATACGTTCTTTGTATTGATTTGCTTCTCATGTAAAAAAGAAAACTACAATCGAATCCAAGTTAATTCCAATCATTGATTCAGCGTAATGAATGCAACACCAATACCAAAACACGATTACCGCTACTCTTGTGTTCGTCTGCCTGACTTCGTTGACGCTCATTATTGCCAGGGGTCAATTTCTGCGTGAGTTGACTCGTTTGGAGTTACCTTAGAGCGTTGATGGCGACTATCGACCAAAGATTTTCAATGGCCAATCATGAGAAAGATTGAGCTTCTAACCAAATGCTATTATCAGCAGACTATCAGACTCTCTCCTAGTAATCTCAAGGCAAGGTCGAAAGATACAAGGTCAAACCACACGATTCATCTGCTTGTCACATCCGATATAAGACTGCATTGCAATAGGCTTCCTCAATCTGAAGACATTTATATTTCAAAGGTTTTCCTTTTTTTCTTTTTTTTTATTTTGCTGTTGAAAATGTAATACATATTTGAAGATAATGTGAAGGGTGTAGACGTTTCTGAGAATCTCCCTATCTATCAACCTCTCTCTCTCTCTCTCTCTCTCTCTCTCTCTCTCTCTCTCTCTCTCTCTCTCTCTCTCTCTTGCCTGAAGGAAACAATTGTTCTTGTAGAAATGCGCCTTTGTTCAGCTCAATCCGAGTGAAATTGTCTAAAAAATCGAGACCAAACGCCTTTCTGTCTTCTCAATTAGGCTGGCTGACGTCCAACCATCTTTACTCTCGCTTTACTATCAGTAGAACTTCTAAGCATGACCACAATCTCTTAACCTAAAGACAAATTTACAAAGACTTTCAAAGATTCTGCTTCTTTTTTCTACTAACTCCGATTACCTGAGATTACATCTTCGTATTAGCAAAGAGCTACCGATGTTCTTAAAATGATTTCTGTCTTTTCTTCACTTTATATTATTCTACATGTATCGATCAAAAAGTACTGACTTTCCGAATATAACTGTATAATTATTAGTCAAAATTTTAGCAGCATGTTTAGCTATTAACCATAAAGTGCCTATCGGGGCGTTACTTTCTCTTTTTATGCCGATAATTCTCTTTTAAAATGTCTGAACATCTGGACAAAAATAGAACGCAAAAAGCCATCGTACAGTTTCTGTTTTTTGGAAAGTGAAACTGCTTCTAACCTTCCCAGGAGTTCTGTGAATGTTTATAAACTTGATGTAAGTACAGTAAGTAGATAAATAAGTATAATTAATAGCAATCCTAGAGAGAAAGGAGAACTAAATTTAGTGGCAGGCACCACAGTGACTGACCAACTGGTGCTGTGAATCAAGATTACGCCAAAATGACTAACGCCCATCTTACAATAGAAGAATCACGAGAAGAATCGCGATTGCAGAATTTAAAGCCTTGAAGTAAGCTTCTGTAGTTTCTTTTCACATCAATAGATAATCTTCATTTCTAGAAATAAACTTGTTTCTAATTAAATTTTTATAAAAGTTCATAGGGGTCCAGTTTGCCATGTAAATTCATTGTAAACTGACCCGACCTGCGGAAGCCAAATCAAGTATGCTCATACAACGAAATTTCGTAAAATGTAGACAATTAAAAATCCATAATCTGGAGTTCTGTTTTTATCTGTCAGTATCTATAAAGTATTCCAGACTACGAATTTAAAAAAGATGATTTTAATAAATTTTTAGAAATCACGTTGTGTGAGTTTTAGCTTCTGAAGAAGGGATCAATTGACAATGAATTTACGCAGCAAATTCGACTCTCCTATTAAATTTCATGAAATTTAATTAATCTTTAAAAGTTTCCTTATCTAGAGTACTTAATCTACATTAATATGAAAAAAAATGAAAAAAGAAAATGATTATTTCTGGTCGCATTGCATATCAAGAAGAAACAGTACGATTCTGTGAATGACTATCGTAACACGTTTGGGAACGAAGAAGAATCTGTGGAGTGCATTTTGAATCCTTATTCTGTTGGTTTCATTTTCATTTTCGTTGACAGTTGCTACTATTAAATGATTTGTAAGATTAGGTTATTACATTTGACCGATCGTCGAATAAAAATGAAGAAAATTATGTTGATGACTAGAATTGGAATGCGGATTCTGTTGGTTTTATTTTGATATCATTTGTTTATTTCTCTTATTATATATATATATATATATGTGTGTGTGTGTGTGTATATGTATTTAGTGTATACCCATATCTGAGTAGACGTTGCATTTATTTATTAAACAGTATGTTTATTTATTTTTGTCTACTGGCCTGAATATTAGGGAAATCTTATTAAAGAAAGATATCCATTACTTCTTATATATATATATATATATATATATATATATATAAAGAAATATAGTCTTAAGGTGTGCTATATTTATGGAATAAAGTGCTCAATATCAGAGATAGAGCGTGTGTAAATATAAAAGTGAACATAGAAGTCAACACTTAGAGGCGACAGTCTGTTTCATGCTATATGCAATCGTCAAACAGACTGTCGCCTCTAAGTGTTGACTTCTATGTTCACTTTTATATATATATATATATATATATATAGTGGGGGAAACTAATATTCGTACACGTACACATTTTTAATTTATTGTATTTCCAACTTATAAATAGACATACTTTTCATATAATTAACAGTACACAGATGCATAATAACTAAATATGCATAGAAAACTGAAAAATAATTGATTTAATAGAAATAAATCCTATTTATCCATTTTAATGGATGAAAAAAGTGAGAACTTTAATTTTGTGTGTGTGTGTGTCGGGGGGGGATATATAATGTAGCCGATTTAATTTATCTAACAACAACAAAAAGAAAAAGGTTCTAAGTGAAATCGGCTAGATTATATATCCCACCCCCAAAAAATATTCTAATTAAAAAATTCCCAGCATGCATCGTTCGTGCGCATGTGTAGTGACGCCAACGTAATAAATTTTGTCCGATTAATTCTTAAAGGACGAAACACGTCACACGAAAACCTTTTCTTTTTTTTTCCATTTTATCATTCATTTCACCGGTTTATCTACTGAAAGATTTCATCAATCCCCATTTTCATCTTGCCTTCGTTGTTAAACGAAACAACTCGCAGACTGTCGTAAAGCGACCGGGAAAGATGATAATCTGAAGGAACTAAATCAAAAGAATGTGCTAGGTTCGGTCGAACCTTTCACTAAGCTCTTGAATAGCATTTTTGATTAAATCAGCGGCATGAGGCGGTGGGTTGGGAGAGCATTATCGTGTTCAAGAGGAAGATATCGAAAATGCTGATTTTTGTCTGCTTGGCACTCCGTCGTCATATATCTGAAAAAGGGGGTAAAATTCATTGAAAAATTGTAAAGAAAGACTAGAGCTACAAAATCCAATGAAACCCGACGGTAAAATATGTTGAGTGTTAATTCAAATAACATTGGGAAAAACGAACGATACCTTGAAATATCGACATTATCATTTGTTTCCTGTACGTCACAATTTCAAGTAAATTTACTGCTCATAACAATGCCTGCCTAGCAAAGAAAATATGACTGCTATATCTTTTGCCACTTACACACGTTAATACTAGAATTAATTGTGTGCGCACAATCATATGATATTATTAAAAATTATAAAATTCATTACTTAATTCAGTAATGAATCTTAGTTTTTTAAATGTTTTATTTAAAATCAACTACTATAAATTGCTCATACATTTAATACTATTAAGACTATTTTAGTTGGCTTAGCCACGACCAGATGCAGTTTTATGTCAGATTACTCTTTTAATACTTATTGACATCAATAAATCAGTAGCCTAAGAATGAAAACAATTTTTCACCCAAGAAATATTTATTTTTCAACATAATCTCTTTCTATTCCAACCTACTTAATCCAGTAGTGAATTTTAAAAGCAAATCAAAAATGAGAAAATCCAGATATTAAATTCGTGTCAGACTAAGAAATGTTTGTTCCAAACCTGTTTCAAAGAATATTGAATGTAATATGAGGAAGTCATACATCAAAGCGACTGAATTAAATAATACTAATTTATGCTATAATTTCTAGAATAGTAAGTTATCATTATTTACATTCAGACTAATGTCCTCATCTTTGTTGTTATTATTTCAGCCGTTGTGATCACCGGCCTTCTTCAGATGTTGTCAAGGCGATATATCTTAGAACATGAACAGCAGAACAAGAACAATTTACACCATAGATTAAATCAAGGGTTAAGTTCAAAATTCCTTGATGGTTACCCGGAGAGACAGAAACCTGAAGAAGGCAGGATAGGACGACGGCCGAAACGTTGTGGTAATAACAACAAAGATGAGAAGATAAATAAGATAAATAACCTAATTAAGTTCATGCAAATGAGTTTCAATGTTTGATTGAATATTTTGAGTATCTTGGCAATTTTGTATATCACAGAACATTGATTTTTTTCTCGATTTTTGGTTTACTTCGATGAATTTCAACCTTGACTGATCTATTTGACTATTCAGCATTGTTCATTATGTAATCAAAAACATAAGATTTTGTTCACCTCTCTTAAAATGTTTCATTTTTAAGAGAGCGTTCTCTTATGAAGCGCAATGATCTTTTTTATGTGATTCGCGTTTTTAATTTTCATAAAATAAAAAGAACTTAATATACCCAAAATATTATGCAAGGCATACATTAAAACAGCTTATATAGTCCAGTTGATTCAAATGAATTTCAAAACCTGATTGAATCGGCTAACTCCTATATCATATAACAAGGATTATCCTCAACGAATATCAAAATTTGACTTTTTCGCTCTTTCCTGGTCAATTTGACTACCTACCATGTTTAAGTGACAAAATCTTTACAGTCTCTTCTGCACAAATATTTTTACATCTCTTGCTTTCCTGTCGCCTACGATCTTCAAAAATTGAAATGCAACGTCAATCATCATTTTCAGTAATCCCGATTCCTGTTCTTTTATTGTCCTTTCTCCAAACTAAAGTTTCTCATTCTTCTCCACTCCCAGTAACCCATTGCGTCTTAGAAACATTATTGCCTTGCTTGGGGTGAAATGTTTTTAACTTTAAATAACACATAAAATTCCGAAAAAGTTTCTATTTTTCTTCTATTTCAACATTTGGATCAATAAATAAAAATTGGGATTGTTTAATGTATGCCGCTATGATAGCTGTTATGAAACGATAAAAAGCGATATTTTTAAATATATTTAAAATCAAATAATGCCACATAACTATAAACCGAGACAGAAAATTTTGATCACCCCAATGGATATGTCATGCGCATAAAACATATGTACTCTCCCTATATATGTGTGTCTTTTCAATCAATTGAGAAAGAAGTCGTATCCTTTTAACTTTAGCAAATTCATCTTTCAAAACAAGAATTGTTCCGTCAGCAGAGATCGATAAAAACATACAAATGTACAAAAGTTACTCTTATCCGTTTTATGATCAGAATTCAATAGAAAAATTCTCCTCGCCTTATTTTTATTTCGCTTGAATTATTCGATTCAAAAACAGGAATTTTTTTTATCTAAAACGGTAATATTTTTATTGATATTTAATATTTAATTAAGATATTATTAATAATTATCGAATAATAATTGTATTTTCTTCCAATTCTTTTTGCTTTATTTTCAATAATAATTTTGTAGAATTAAGATCACTTTGAAAAATATTCAATGACTTTTTTTCACTTTGAAATGAGAAAATCATTAGGAATTGAATTAATTGTTTAACTGATAAATAATTTCAAATGAATATATATTGTTTATAATTTGCTGTGTTTATGTGGGAGTGGTCAATATAGAAGATAGATAAATGTCTGATGATCGCCTAAGGCATGAATCTGACAAACATCATGCATCATGTCTAACCTTATTTATTCAGTCTTTGCAAATATTTCAAGACCACCTGTCAAAACTTAACATTTTTCTGTTCTTACAGGATATTGCATTATCTACTTCAATTTATGTAGCCAAACTTTAACATTACATGATGCTCAGTTATGAAACAGAGTTTGGGCCAAATCTGTAGAGCTGATCTAAAGAATAGTTTTCAGTAAGTATTGTAGGTTAAAAATCGATATTCATCATTTACTGAAATTCAATGATCCCAATTAATAACATTACACGGCAGTGGGGTGGGGGAATAATCAGAGCGGGAGACCTCAGTCTGAGTTGTAGCAAGATTGCATGTTACAATGCTATCGCCTTTTTGCAGGCTGATGACTTTAAATTCTGTGAAAGAAAAGTGGATGTCACAGAAAAACGACCCTCAAAGATATCATATTATCAAATCCATCGATTCACGACCGATTCACGATCTTCTGTAAAAGGGATTCGAGCTGATCTTCTTCTCCTCCGGGGTACAAATATCAGTCGTAAAATTGTTTCTCGCGGATTGATCAATGAATTTCAGCGAATATCCTGCAAACCTACCCGAAGGATTTACTGTGGTAATAAAAAAGAAGCGCTAGGAATTTACCAAAAACGCGTTGGACAGAGGAACAATGGCGAAATGTTGGTTGGTTCTGATGAATCCAAAAGCACCAAAAAAAAAGTGGTTTCATGAACTATAAGCGATATAAACTATGAACCGCTCTCCCAGCCATTTGCTTTATATTTCTTGAACTCTGGAACAATCTTGAAGAGTATTTGAAACTATTACAAGGTAAACTAGAGATACACATATGTAGTTACATGATTGCACTACATCTATGCATGATCGTGCACTGTGACACAAAACAAAGTACAAGAAGATCTTAAGAAAGTCACAAAAAAAGCTGAAAATGAATGCCAACGGCTCTGACTACAAAACACATAGAAAAAGTGTGAGATTACATGAAGATAAGATTGTAACCAATTCCAAGGCCCTTGCAGACGCAGTCAACAACAGCTGGACCAAAAGGGATTTTCAGCAAATTTTCTCAGAGTTTCATGGCTGTATTGAAATGGTTCTCGGTCAAAATTTAGCTATACAAAATGCTAATTTATATTGAAATTAATAGAAAATAAACTGTTTTTAATAAATTTGATGATAACTTTTGCTTTCAATATCTCGAAAGCACTTGACAGGGTTTGGCATGGTGATATTATTCTCAAGTTTTGATTTGATTCCATCTTTCCTATCAAATCACGAAAAGGAAAGTTATCTTGAACGGCCACACTTCTCGATTATTTTACATTAATACGGGTGTCCCCCAGGGGCTCTATCCAGGGGTTCTATCCAGGGCTCTATCCAGAGGCCCTATCCAGGGGCCCTATCCAGAGGCTTTATCCAGGGCTCTATCCAGGGGCCCTATCCAGGGGCTTTATCCAGGACTCTATCCAGAGGCCATATCCAGGCGCTCTATCCAGGGCTCTATCCAGAGGCTCTATCCATGGGCTCTATCCAGGGGCTCTACAAAGGCCTACTCGATGTCATCTATTCCCGATTCGGTATCTACGCTGATGACATAACTATTTATTCCTATTTTAATGGTAAGGCTGATAGGCTCAATAATGTCAAAATGCCTGCTGGTCTCAAAAATGACATAAAATCTGTTGTTAACTGGGGCAAGAAATGGCTTGTTAATTTTAACGCTTCTAAAATTAAACTGCTCTCTTTTAATCGTTTGTATGGCTAATGCTAACCCCAAGAAGAGTAACACATTGTGCCTTCTCGGTCTAACGTTTTCCATTTGATTTGGTGCTTCTGATATGTATTTAGAGATCCTTGATAAAATTCAAAGAATCTGCAATATTATCTGTCCTGATTGTTCATTTTCAGTCACTTTCCTCACCGCCATAATGTCGACCTTTTCTATAAATATTTTCATGGTATTTCTTCAGATGACCTTTTCTCCTTGGTACCTCAAGTTCCTGAATTTAAGCGAAATATTAGATTGGTATCTAGGTCTCTTCATATTACTCTGGATATAGCCAGATATAACCGTAAGTTCTATGCTAATAGTTTCTTCTCTTGCACTTCTCGTTTGTTGAACTCTCTTTCAGATTTAACTAATTTTATGATCACATTTCTAAGGCTGAAAAGTGCCCCGGCTGAAAGGAAATATTTTGATTCAATTTTTATTATAGACACATTCTAACAAAAATATTTAAAAGTTCGGGGCTGCAAAATAAAGTTCAAAAAGAAGAAGAATTAATGTCATGATAATTTTGATAATCTTCGTACATTAATAGCACAGTGATAGATGCAAAGAGTAATTAAAAATGTTATTATGCTTTTATTAGGTTGGTGCAAAAATAATGACGTAATAATGTCGTTTTTTGACGTATTTTTTAACATCAAAAAACGACATTATTACGTCATTATTTTTGCACCAACCTAATAAATGTGGTATATTTATTGAGCTTCTTTTAGGCAATGAACTTGTATTAAACTATCGACGGTTTTACCAGATGAGCCACCAACTAGAGGTTTTCGCGTTAGTTTTCATTCGACATAGAAGAAAGCTATTTCGGTCTCTGAGAACACTAGAAGCACGTCTTCAAAGGGAAGCCGCTTTAAATCGTCTTCGTGACAAGACGCAGAAGACCACGAGTTAATGATTTGGCTGTCAAGGCGGGATCCGTGACTGCAGGTCACGTGTTAGGCGGTGTCCGTTCAATTGACCGGTCCAAGTTTTCTTCCAATCAAGCCAAATGTTTCCAGGTAAAAGGTCAAAGTTCATCACTGTCTAGAAGTATTTCTAGAGAGTCCTTAAGATGACGGCAGTGTTGTAATTCTCTGAAAAGTTCGAAAGATTAGATTGTTTTATTGACGGCATCCATGTTATTTGAATCTAACACTGGCTAACAAAAGTGAATTGAATTTGTTTTACCTAGAAGCTGGCTCTTTTATTTTAGAAAAGTATTTTAACTGCGAAATACAAAAATATATGAGAAGTTCTGGAACGAGATAAAATAGAAGTATGACATCTTTGGAATAGGAAGGTCAAGTGTCAGATGAAATAAAAACAACTTCCAAACCCTCAATCAAAATAAATTATATTAATTCTGACAGACACAAAACAAAGTATTTCCGTTATTTACTTACGGACTAATCTTCTCATGTTTGTTGCTATCATCACAACCACTTGTTTGTTTTGTCCTTCGGCCTTCTCCAAATGTCTGTCAATCAGAACAATCTTTAAGAATTTAGAATTGAACCCTTTATCTAATCTCCTAACTAGCCTAGGTAATTAAACTTACAGCTACGACGCCACAAAATTCACGAAGCAAAGATTTCATCAACTAAGTTATTTCCCCTTGGGACCCACAAACAATAATCTCTTCGATTAAATTCTCTACCCCAGTGGATTAAATAAATGTTTCAGTTGTGATAATAGTAACCAAAATGAAGGCATTTGTCCGCATGTAAATGATGGTAACTACTCACCTTACAAATTCAATCAGAAATAAATACAAAAATGATTAAATGTAAGTAAAAGATAGGTATTTATTTGTTATTATAAATGTAGTAAAAACAAAACCTGTGAATAAACTTATACCAAAGCTTTATTGCACTCTACTCGTCTACTGACTGATAAAACAAGATGCTTTTTATACCTCCTAGATATTCAGGGGAGGTAACTAGTGATTTCTCAGTACATTCTCTTTTATTCATAAGGGAGAAAATCTCTTAGGTGTCCAGGCTCATTACAGATTCTCTGTGAACTCCTGGGTAGTTATTCATCTCACAGTTGATGATAAACTAGGTACCTCCAAAAAATCCACACCTAAAAAAAAGGTTTAAAATGCATTTTAAAAATGAAAAATCTTTATTGAAACATTTTATATTAATTTTATTTTAAATTGCAAACTAATAGATTAAATTTAATATTTCCTATAAGCAAAAATCTTTCTTGTATTTCAAACCAAATTTAAATTGATTGGAACGGTTTTTTTTATTTTTGAACTCACTATAATCGATCATGTTGACACGGCATTTATTAAAATGTCTTTCAAAAATAAACTTTTCTGAAACTTTATTTGAGAAAGATTAATTAATTTAATGTTTAATTAATCCGAATTAAAACAAATATTACTTTTAGTTTAAAATATCACAGGAAAGCGTGTTTAATACGGATGTAGGTGTAGGTATAAAAACAGAACCAGTGAATAAACTTATACCAAACCTATATTGTACTTTAATCTGACTACTGACGGATAACAGGTTGCCTTTTATATCTCCTAGATCTTAAGGGAAGTTAACTGATGATTTATCTGTACAATCAATTGTCATAGATTTGGCCAACATGTTTGTGGTGGGGCAAAATTATTCAAATGTTAAAAATATTATAATGAATAAACTGAACAATATTAATAATCATAGTTTCTGATTGGTTATTACTAAAACCCAAAATTCACGAATTCACAGTGTTCATTGGTTCCCTCACAACATGTTTTTGGAAACATCTTGATTCAACTTTCAACTTACTTTCTATCGAGCAGTTTCTTCTAGTTAACTGTAGAAAATAAATATTCGAACGTTTTTAAACGAAGATAAACGAAGAACCGATAGTTACTTTTGCTGGTTCATTTTAGCTTTTCTGTCTGCATCGAAAACTTGGCTGACGTTAGATTCCAGTTTAAGAAAATCACCGATCTTATAAAAATAATTAAAGATTATTCAAGATTTTGTTGCATATTTTAATTGAAACTGAAAAAAGAAACATCATCGAAAACGTCAGCACACATTATTCCTATTAATATCACCATACAATTTTCTTTTCTACCTTGATCGGTTTTAAACGTCATTTGGAAAATAATAAACACGTGTTTTAACGATGAATTTTGCTAAAATTTATGGCATCGTATTTGCGATGAAATTTGGCAAAATTATCGAAACATCGAAGAGTTTCAGAAATTCTTTGCAGAGGAATTATTTCTTAAAAGTTGTAGAAATATAAAAAGCGATATTGATACATTCTTTAAACTGGGTTAATTTAAGAAATAAATATCTTCAATATATTTTTCCTACTTTTTTTCTTTTAATCTTTATAGTTCTCATGGGTAACTTAACTGGCAAAGGTAACAGATAATTAAGAAGTAAGTCCAGAGGAGTGTGTGTATATATATAAGTCCAGAGGAGTGTATATATATATATATATATATATATATATATATATATATATATATATATATATATATATATATTGCAAACATAAAGGAGGACGAGTATTTTCTATGAAAATTTCTCGGACATTCAGGCCGGTATATATATATATATATATATATAAAGAAATATAGTCTTAAGGTGTGCTATATTTATGGAATAAAGTGCTCAATATCAGAGATAGAGCCTGTGTAAATATAAAAGGGAACATAGAAGTCAACACTTAGAGGCGACAGTCTGTTTCATGCTATATGCAATCGTCAGGCCACGCGGCCTGATGATTGCATATAGCATGAAACAGACTGTCGCCTCTAAGTGTTGACTTCTATGTTCCCTTTTATATATATATATATATATATATATATATATATATGAGAATACAACTCAATCGTTATCTATCCTCTATATCCTTCCTCCATCACTATGCATAATTCAACATCTCCCATATAGTAATCGTCCACCTTGAGTAGTTCTTGGACCTGTTATTAGGAAGAAATATTTTTAAATAGATAGATAGATAGATAGATAGATATTGTTCCTCGATTAACGTGAAATAACAGGGTCAGCGATTGCATAATGTATGAAGATGTATCAGGGGAATGTGATGGCCATGCCAACGGTCCGCCGCGACCTATCCAACGATTTGGGAACCTTTGATCTAGATAAACGCAAACAGTACGGGCAAAATGAGGTGTTGCACCGTCTTGTTGGAAAGAACCTTTTCGTCTGATTTGTAGGGTTAAGTTATCGATGGCAAACTTTGAAGTCACCGTTGGAGTTGTAAAGAAATATGGGCCAATTAGACCCTGTGACTTTTGGTTATGGGGTATGACAAAGGGTCGCGTGTGTGGCAAAAATGTTAGAGACAGTGAAGAACTCAAGGACAGAATAAAAGGTGTAATATCAAACATTCCACGTGAAATGTGTGTCAAGGCACAAAGTTGTACTGTTGATTGCTGGTTTTTGTGCATCAATCGTGCTGGTGGAAAAGTGGAGACTGATCAGTAAACTCTGAATAAATGATTCATGTCATACTAGTGTTAACATAAAGTTGACTCACCCTGTATGGATATATATTAAGCAATGACTAATAAATAACGAGTATAAAGTCAACAACATTATAAAATGGCTCGAAAATAGCATTCGAATCCACAATTATTCTTACTCAATAAACTCTATAATAATTTGAATTATAACCGGAACATCTACTCAATGCCTAGAGATTGCGTTCAACCATGAAACAGACTGTCGCTGCTCAGTATTGACCTCAGTGTCCACTTCATATATATATATATATATATATATATATATATATGATCTTTTCTTAGTGTTACTTATTGAATCATGTTTTATATATTGATTTCAATGCCCAATTTTCCATGTAGAAGTCTATGTCTGAAATGTTTTCTGACTCAATAACTGTTACTCTGTTTCCTTGATTGGTTATCCATCCGAGTTGTATGATTGGAAATGATACTGCACTGGTTATCGATCCTATTATTATTTCTAATTACCGGGTGGGTCCAAATATTACGTTTGACTACGTTTTGTCATAAGACTTTCTTAAATGAATGGATTTATACTCTGATTTAAGAAGATAATCCTGGCAAACTGTTCCTCGTAAACTTGCTTTTACTTCTACAGAACTGAGCAGAAGTTGATTAAGAGTTTCACTTTTCAGGGACAGGAGATTAACGAAACATGATTTGGCATTGTCAATTGCATCCGACTGGATTCCAGTGTCAAGGGGATTTAAAAGATCAGACAATGAACACGCTAATTAATTTAACTTAATCCATCACTGATTAAATCTAAAGTTTCTACTTGTCTAACAGATTCTTATAAAATAAATTCACTTCCTTTAAAAGTTTGTTCGTGTTTCGGATTTACAACAGCCACTTAGGCTATCCTGCTTGAAATGCATAAACGCACAGTCTTCTAATTGAATATTGAATAATGTCTATCATATCAACCGATGTACAAACATTGAACTGGCGCAAAAGTATCAAAATTCTGTCTTGAGTGCCCTTGTTACTGATAACTATTTACATAATCCATTACAGAGAGAAAAGCCAAATTCAGTTGTAGTCACAACGATACAATGGAACATCTAAATTCAGATAAGCAAATTAATAATATATCTATTCATATACATATATCTGTATGTGTGTACATTTATAGATTCTAAATGTAATATCATTAATTTAAACGGTTGATAAATATAATTTAAACGGTTGATAAATATAATTTGAACGATTGATAAATATAATTTGAACGGTTGGTAAATATTTGTAGCAAATATTTGTTTAATAAAAAGAATCATCGATGATTTTGCCGATATTTCGATGTTTATTCCTATCTTCACAGACAAAATAGAACTGAATTTTTTCTATTAAGCATATTAGTGCAAATAACTGTAATGAATTACTTGAGGATTAAAAATAATGGCATTTTTTTCTCTTCATCAACAAAATTATACATTGATGAATGCAAAGGTCACCATAAATTATTATTTTCTGCTCTGTGGTTTTCCTTGTAAAATTTCATAACATGCACCATGGAATTTCCACATGCTACGTTCATCGTTGAAATGTCCCTATATGACTTGTATCAACGATATTTATTTACCTACATCGTTTAGCGGCAATAAATAATGTTCTAGGCCCTCTAACAGCGTTACTTCGTTTCGAGATCTGTTTTCGTTATGCCATTACTTTTAACGTGTATTGATGTCAGTCTTTTCTATTTTCATTTTCCAAAAGATGCCACGACCAAATATTTTAATTATTTCATCATGCATCACAATAACTGCAAGACTCCTTCCTTCCATCCAGCCATTATCTTTACTTCAGCGACCAAAGTCGGCCAATCTACATTACTTGTCCTTTTAATAAGCCCAGCGTCATAGTATGCACATTCTGCCAATTTAATAATTGAGTATTATTTTCCTACTATTTCTTTTTTTAATATATATATATATATATATATATAGAGAGAGAGAGAGAGAGAGAAAGAAAGAAAGAAAGAAAGAAAGAAAGAAAGAAAGAACAGTAAGATCTATAATCCGGTGTTCTTGTTATTTTTATTTTTATTTTTACAAAACAGTGCTCAATGTAAATTTAAATTTAGAGAGCATAAATATTATAAATTAATTAATTTAGAATATTAAATATATATATAATATTTTAAATATATATATAATATATATATATAATATTTTTATATATTATATATATTATAATATATATATATAACATTTTATATAATATATATATAATATATATATAATATTTTAAATATATATATAATATATAATATATATATATAATATTTTAATATATAATAAATATTATGTGATATATATATATAATATATATAATATTTTAAAAATATATATAATATTTTAAAAATATATATAATATTTTAAATATATTAAATATACATATATTTTAAATCAGTTAATTTATAATATATATATATGTTTATATATATATATATATATATATATATATATATATATATATATATAAAATTCCTGTGGATGCTTATGATTGGACGGTACATATACAATCTTCCACTATTGCTATCTGTTTTGGAGAGAAACTTACAAAAAGTCCAATCCTGGGATCGCAACAATAGAAAAATCTCGTCGTTTCTTACTAATCTGCGCTCTTCAAAAGGATTTTTATTCCAAAACCCGAAGAATTTCAAAGATTCCCCTTTAGAGGCGGGTATTGCATTCCTCTCAGTTCTTTAATAATTACGTATCAAAGCTACATTTAAGAAAAATTTGGAATGTACAGACATACATAATACAATGAAATCCAGATGTCGATTAAATATTGACATGTGCTGCCTAATGAATAACACGAGACTTCAATCTTTCGTATTTAACTTTACATTTTCTTTCACTCCATTGTCACTTACTCCCGTTCAGCGTGTGGTACGGCCGCATGGATCTAGTCCGATACGTGGACCTTACATTCTGTCTGCGATGTCTGAGAAACTGCCCGACTCCTCTTTCAAGTCGTTGTTTTTTTTTTTTATATCTATCTGTTCAACCGTTTTTCTCACTCGTGAACATAGCAGGTGCGCTCAGGCTCACCGGTGTTCCCATCTCGAGGGTCACCACTGACAACGGATGAATCCCGGATCTACTCATCTCGGTGTTGATCATCTTACGCCACACTGTGTATAAAGATTATTCTGACATAATGCTAAAACAGTGATAAATAACTAAATAAAAACATTTCATGAATGATAAATAATTTCAATTTCATTACATAAAAGCCCTACTTTTTTTCTTTTTACGTGCCGTATCCCTTCAGGACGTAGGCGAATATAGCTCCCCACTTCCTCCTATCTGTTGTAGCTCTCAAAAAGTTTCGTTTCTCTGCCACCTCCCCAGACCACGTTCAGTCATCCACTTGCTTAATTCCACCAGGTATGTCATGCGTTGCTTTCCTTGTTTCTCTTGTCCCCTATTTTCCCGGTGAGTATCAGATTCTCCAGGCCTTCCTTTCTCATTATGTGTCCCAGAAATTTCAACTACCGTCTTCATGATGCTAAGTATAAGCTTCCTCCTTGTTTGCATCCTCTCCAAAACCTCATCGTTGCTTACACGCACGGCCCATGATATCCTTAGCATCCTTCTGTAGAATCATATCTCCGTTGCCTTGAGTCGCTTCTTCATCTTTGAGGTAACCGTCCAACATTCGCTGCGGTAAAGGAGGACAGATGTCAAGTAGCAGCTGAGTGCTCTTTTCTTTGTTACCAAAGAAATACTCATGTCTTGTAATATTCTGCCCAGCTTTTGGAAATGCGGCCTTGGCCATCCCAATCCATGAAGTGTGAAATTGAGTGGTGCAGAGTAACGCAACTTCTATCGGCAGGGAAAACTAAATTGCATTTCGTTTAAGATTGTAAAAACATGACTCCAAATTCCTGCGGTTTGTGCTGTCTCTAGATAAGACAAAATTTCTTATGTCTAACATGTCACGATATCTGGCTGAGGAGTAGATGAGGAAGTTAACCCTTGGACAAATTACCCTCCCATAATTATCAACAAAGTAGTAATAAAAAGGAAAGGTATTATATAGTCAAACTTGGGAGAGGCCAGCATACATATAGCATTTGTTTTTGATTGAGGTGGTTAATGTGTGTATATTCATTTACGTCTCATGCATTATTATAGGACAAAAATAGGAACTAACAATTTGCACCCGACTGGTTCCTTTATTAAACTGCTGCGAAGTTCAAGAGGAAATATTTTGCTGAAATTATCTTCTCTGCCCGATGAGGCAAGTCACTTTGTTCTACATATGAATCAACATCTTGGCATGACTTTCTCTCGCTTTTCGTCACTTGCTATTATGGCCAGTTGCCCAACGTTTGGCCAGCGGGAAGTCAATTTACACTTACTCAACTGTTCTTCTAATTAATAATAGAAACGACAGATTTCAAATCACAAACGGAGATGTTGAATAGCTTTCTTTTATCTGCCCGTCGCACAATCACTCCCCCCTTTTCTTACAAATACGCCTGTGCTCACGAAATCAAAACTAATTTTCTCTTTATCTTCGCCATATTTTTATTTTTCCCTCTTTTGCTCGTTTTTCTCAGCTTCAATTTTCGCTTCATTTTTCGTGACACTCTTTTTCTCGCTGGCCTTTCCCCACCTACAAATATGTCTGCCTCATTTATTTTATAGTCTGCACCTTTTTTAAATACTCAACCAGTTAAATTCTTTATTGGATATTTTAAAAGAGAAGTAACTGCGATGTAACTCAAATGCAGTCGGTCATATATATTTATATATATATATATATATATATATATATAAATGAAGTAATATAGTTTTAAGGTATGCTATATTTATGGGGTAAAGTGCTCAATATCAGAGATAGAGCGTATGTAAATATAAAAGTGAACATTGAAATCAACATTTAGAGGCGACAAATGCAATCGTTATTTTTCACTTGAGAATGAAACAGGGCTTGATACTTTAATTCAGTTTAATTTTAATAATTATATTGAGGTTTTCGGCTTTCGTTTTTGAAATATGATAACTTTTATGTAGCGAAGGAATCATATTTTTTTTAAATAATTATATATATATATATATATATATATATATATATATTGATAATTATAAATACACATTTTTATTTCCACATCAGTAGCACAATTCTGAGTTTCATGCCCAATGCAATCGTCTGGTGATGATTGAAAACTAAAAATTAAAAGCATTAGTTCTGTTTCATCTTCAAGCGAATTATGGAATGAGCTCAAATTTTTTTATTTTATTTTTAAATATTATTTAAGGAAAATTTTGACAATGACGGCAAAGAATAGCTATTTCATTTCTTTGATTCAGTAAATTTTTATTTTTTATAAACTTAGTAATATATAGTTATAATTTTTATTTTTTATAAACTTAGTAATATATAGTAACTCATGTATCCACAAAGGACTTGGGTCATTTAATGACCTACATATTCTAGCTTTTCTTATTAATTTCCATTTTACTGTAGGTGTTTTATTGGTTTCTTTTAAGTGTCAGAAATACTTCGAAATGGATGTCTGATTTCTGTATTTATTTATCCTAAATGAAGTTTGATGTTGATTGAACCTCTTTTGGAACTCATGGCTTGTGCAACCTATATAGATTTTTATGTTTTCAGGATTCTCGATAGATGAGATATTGCATTGGTATACTAATGATTCCGTACGACATTTATTTTGTAGAGGACAGTTATGAGGATTTCTACAGTTACATAATTTTTGTTTATCTTAGTCTCTCGCTCTACACACACACGCACACACACGCACACACATATATATATATATATATATATATATATATATATATATATATATATATATATATATTGGTTTGTTTATCATGATCTGACTTCACATGCGCAATAACGGGAAAGGCTGGAATTTTTTAATTTAGGGAAAACTTTTTATTATCTGATTTGGGTCTATAATCTAGTAAGTTTTATTTAATTTTTTTGTTTTTTTGTTTTTGCTTTCATCGTCTTTGTTATTAAATATTCCTCATTGTGATAACGGGTCTGCCAAGAATGGTTACTCCTTGTAAGAACCTGGACGTAGTTTTAATGTGGATGGATGTTTTAACAAAGAAACTATTTTAAACACAACGTGGAATATTTAATAATAAAGATGATGGAAACAAAAAGAAAAAGAATCTAGATGAAATTGGCTAGATTATAATTTTTTTTTTAAATTCCCAGCGTATCTCGTTTGTGCGCATGTGCAGTCGCATCAGAAATAAACCTAGTCTAATGAAGCCCCAAGGGACAACGTGTCATTTGAAGTTTTTCCCACTTTATCATACATCTTTCCTCCAAAACTGTTCTTGATATATATATATATATATATATATATATATATATATATATATATATATATATATGTTTGTGCATTAACGTGACTGTCTGCCGCTTCCATTAATTAATGACAAATCATGTATCATGCGAACCAGAATAAAACCATTAAATAAGACAGAACCATTCAGTGGAAGCGACATAAAAACAATTTCTAACAAAAAAAATAATAAAGAAAAATGTCCTAAGTTCGGTTGATGTATAAAATGTCTGTATCTGAAATGTACAATTGTATAAGACTATTGTCAGGACGATGAAATATGTATGTTGTTGCAAAGTCAGTATTTGGGTTTGGTTTGGTTTGATTTGTTTTAAGGTATATCAACCTAAATGGCTTATTTCATGCCGACAAGGTTTTTATTGCTAGTAATATTTTTTTCAAAATTTTATTGCTAGTAATATTTTTTTCAATATTTTATTGCTGCTAATATTTTTTTCAAAAATGTATTGCTGGTAATTATTTTTTTCTTCAAAAATGCATTGCTGGTAATGATTTTCAACAAAAATGTACTGTTGATATTAAAACATATTTTTACACTTTCATAGTGTTTTGACCCGAGTTTGGAGGGTAATTATTTGCCCATAGCTGGAAATCTAACAGGTGCTACCACCCCGGGTCGAAGTAGACCGAGGAACACCAGCAATTAAGAGGTGGTTCCACGTTTCCAATATCCGGAAGCTATAAAAAGAGGGATAAAAAAACAGTCACTGCCCCTTTTGTACTCTCTCTTAAATGATTCTCATTGATTGCTTGGTAGCTTAATCTAATGTTTACTTTTGACCACGGAAATGGCTCAACTCCACTCGCTCAAAAACTCATCTCTATTTATTCATTACATTCGTTAACACTCGGAATCAAACAGTTTGGCTGTTCGTCACCGTTGGCCAGCTTGTCAGATTTATTTTTAATTTCAAAATATTGAGCTTTAAGTAAACTAACACTAAACAATATTGTCTTTGAATTCTTCTGATCACTGAAGCACATACGTAAAATCATTCGATTTGTTCATTTTAGCGATATCCTGAAAAAGTTTGTATTTTGATGAAAGTTTTCATATTCATCTGTTACGGCTAAGACCGATTCAAATTGTCATATTTTGCAATTTAAATTTGTTCACCTCAGCTGCTGGGTAGACATTTTCTTTTAGACTTACTATT
The DNA here is from genome assembly GCA_963932145.1 of Acanthosepion lycidas. NCBI lineage: Eukaryota > Metazoa > Mollusca > Cephalopoda > Sepiida > Sepiidae > Acanthosepion > Acanthosepion lycidas. The sequence goes on along the minus strand of OZ010585.1, from coordinate 3,091,018 downwards.
AGTTTTCATAAACTTGCTATGCCATATATTAGGTTGGTGCAAAAATAATGAGGTTTTTTGACGTATTTTTTTAACGTCAAATAATGTCAATATTTTTGCACCAACCTAATAGAACAAATCCTAATTCTTTTTTTTCTTTTTTTTCTCTCTCTCTCTCTCTCTCTCTCTTTTCCTTCTTCTTTCCAGTCTGGTTATCATTTCAACTTTAGATATTTTTTTCATTCCTACTTGTTCTCGTCTCCTCCTGAGAACAGTGCAGAACTTATATATTTATCATTAAAACAACTTGTCAATGTTTTATTATTGTTCTCTTCTCTTACCAGTTCCAAAAAATCCGCACACTAAAGGTCAAAAGTCATAAATCTTTCGTTTATTTTTGTTTTTGTTTTTTCAAGTCTTGTTTCTAATGATAATTAAAGGAATCACAATGCACATGCAATTCAAAGCACTTCATATGACACTGGATTTAATAGACAACTTTTCTCCACCAATGAAATATCAGTATCAATTTTGTGACATGGTATGAAGTATTATCAGTTCTTATTCATTTTTCATTAGTTTTCTCCCTAGTCCCTTATTCTGCGTTCGTTCAAATGAAATACATACTAATGGTTGGAAAAAAAACGGTTTCCTCCCGAAGAAACATTCTGGCATGTACTAGGATTTTTCTTTTAGCCTCTGCCAGATGCAACACGTAATGACGACGACGACTGAGTACAAACCCTTCATGCAAATATCTCTACTCATCTTAAGGCGCTTGTTTGTTTCGTTCAACTGGAGAAGATCTCGCTTCATAATGAATTCTCTTTATATGTGCATCGGTGCTTGTCTATAAAGCTAATTTTGTATTCGTGAATATAAGAAAGAAAGTAGCACGGTCTTACACACTACACAACGATTCTTGAAATATATAGCGATTCGGAGCCAGAAGCGATAGATTGCAACAATAAATAATTAAGTAATCAATAATAAATAACGATTAAAACATTGACAACGCTGTAAAATGGTTCCAAATAAGTACATTTAGATTCACAGTTATTCCTACTCAAAGTTATCTGGCATTATTCGAAACATAAACATAAACTGCCTACCCAGCTTTCCACACTACCTCCAAATGTAGTGGAGAAAATAATGATAAATACTTTTTCACAGTATGAAAACACCTAAACAAAGAGCAGAGCTCATTTTCAAATGCAGACGTGAAAACAAATTCCAACTACACAATCTACAACGACATCATGACCAAAAGGACTAAAGTAAACCACAGCACTTCAATTTGACAAACATTATTCCTAATACAAAAACTTAAAACTAAAAACTATACGAAAGAAAATATAGAAATCAAATAGATAAAATATTTACATGAATAAAATGAAGTAGTGGCAGATGTTCTGAAGATCATTATAAGATGTATAATGAGATATACATGGGATAAAATGGAAAACCTATAAACGACGTGTTTCGCCGAGATCACCTGCTCTTTCTGGCTTCTAATTTCTAACTTAAAGAAGCGTTGCGAAACGCGTAGTTTAGTGCTTTTTCATTTTGTTTCTTCATCTTCACATGAATATGTCTGTGTGTGTGCGTGTATATTTATATGTGTATGTGTGTGTATAGGTTTTACATGTTTTCCTCTGGCATTATTCATCCATATGATCCAATATGACTTCCCTATCAATTTTATCGTCATTCCATTCACTGTACATTCGCTATTGCCCTTCTCATTTGTTTCCACTTTTTACATATCACTTTACACTTTCTCGATAATTATAATTTTTATTCTTTTAGCTTTCCAAATTATTTGTATTGTAATCATACCACATTTTCTTTATCAGGCTTAGAACTTCTGTTTTCCAACTACCTATCTTCTCTCAAGAAAAACTTTATAAAAAAAATCAACACAATTCGTTTGTATTAACGAAAAGCAAAAAAACAAAATGGCGAAGAAAAAGCGATAACCTTTGACAAATCCTGCGGCGAACGATACATTTTTTCCCCAATAAGTTAAAGATAATTTTGAGACGACGCCAACAAAACCAGTTATATCAGGGAATTTAATAACTAAAATTAAGACATTATTTGCACACTTTTATGAGTACGATGTTATTCTGGCGTTCAGTATCAAGTAAAACCTCTGATATATTTACTGAATATTTAATTTTTCTCACCTCCGTCGAAAGAGATAAGTTGAAACCGAATTACAATATTAGCGCTTATGAAATTTGATCGATAAAAATATTCACGATTTACAAGAACAGTGAAAATATACAATATATGATTTCTCAGCATTTTGTATTTTAATACCTTTGCTTAACAGACAGTTTTCTTTCCTTACAACATTTAGAAGATGGTAAATCTTTTCGTAAAGTTATCATGTAATATTGTAAAGGAATATATTTATCTTCAATGATAATAATATAATATAAAATAAAAAGGTTCATACATATACAGGTACAACCGTATATGGCCTGACGATTGCGTTTAAGCATGTAAGAGATTGACTCCTCTGGGTGTTGACTTCAATGTCCACTTTTATATTTACATACGCTGTGTCCCTGATATTGGACACTTTAACTCATAAATGTAGCATACCTGAAAACTATAAACTTAAAACTATATTTCATAATATGTATAGGGTGTCACCATACGTCCTCGCATTGAATAATACTGTCATATATGGACTGTTTCTCCTGTTGTACGTCTCGAGGTCCTCAACAAAATCCATAGACGAATATGTAATCTCTTAGGTCCTGGTCTGGCATATAGTCTACAATCGCTTTCCCAAAGACGTGCTGTGGCTTACCCTTGTCTCTTCTACAAGTATTTTTACGGCAACTGTTCCGACGAACTACTTACGCTGGTTCCCGAAATGCATGAATTTAAGCAATCTACCAGGCTGGTATCTCAGTCCAAAACGGTTAAATGTAACCGTCTCTTCCACTCAAACAGCTTCTTCTCTCACACTTCCCGTCTGTCGAACTCCCTTTCCCTTACATGCTTCCCCGATGACTATAATCTTCAAATATTTGAAGTGTAATGTTAATCGACATCTGACACCCTGAACTTGTTCCCTGTCCTTCTCTGTATTCTTTACTGAAAAATGCCTCATTACTCTTGTTCACAATCCCCCTGTAGCCCTTTGCGTGTTAGTGAAACTCCCTCCTTTCTTGGAGTGAATTGCTTTATAAAAGAAAAACTGAGATTGATGCAGTTACAACTTCGTTGGGCTGGTCATGTTGCAAGAATGAGTGACGACAGAATACCTAAGACCTTCATGTATAGCCAGCTTGACAGCCGTGAATCAGGTATAAAGACAAGCTAAAGAGTAACCTGTCAGTTGTCAGTGTCTGATACTGACTTTGAGCGAGTTGCTCTGGATGGAAATAACAGGAGATATGTGTGCAAGGATGGTATCAATAATTTTGAAATCAGTCGTATTAACCGGTTAGTAGACGAGAGACAACAGCAAAAAGCGTCAGCAAATATTCCTGTTGCTATTATACGATATCCTCACTATTGCACAATATGTGGGACTTGTATGCAGGCAACTTGAGGGACTGAAGTGTCACATACGACACAAACATAAACACTGAATGAGCTTGTCGGATCCTCATACATCGAAATCGATGAGCGAGTCCGCCATACATATATATATATATATATATATATATATATATATATATATATATATATATATATATATATATATATATAAGCAAATATAAATGGATATAAATCCGAGAGAATGGAGAAAAATATTTGGAAAAAACAAACAAAATCCTTAGATGCAATTATGTTGTTTTAATATGAATGAAATGTCAACGTCTGACGTTTCGGTTTAATAAACCTTCTTCGGGACAATATTCATTAAAATACAATTAACATAATAATATTGTAGTCTTTTGAACCAGTTGCAAACTTTAGACCAAAGCTAAGGGCTTCAGTCTCTAAAGTGCTAAGTGTGGTATTGGAGACATTGGTGACGATATCCGTTCTACCCATATTAGCAAACTTATAAATATAAACTACAAACACAGTGATTCTGACTTCCATAAAGGTTTTACCCAAGGCATTTTAGCTGCCTCTATTGATGGCCAAAATATGGAATTCACTTTACCTAAGAGGTATATGAATGCCTTAAAATCCTTGTCTATGAATAATAATATCATTATATCTCCTTCTGATAAAGGAGGCGGTGTTGTTGTCATGGATACCACTGTTTACGACCAGAAAATGTTGGACTTGCTAAATGATAGAGACACTTATGAACAGATCTCCCCTATACAAGTTTCTAAGAATCTAAAAGAATTCAATAGGTCCTATAAGAAACTCATATGTAATGAAGATAAAATTTGGCTTTCCCTTATTAACTGCCACCCCACCGTCCCTAAAATTTATGGCCTCCCCAAAACCCATAAGCCTAACATTCCATTAAGGCCCATCATCTCGGGTATAGGCTCAGCTCCTCATAACATCGCTAGGTATTTAACTAAATTTCTAACTCCAATTCTGGGCACCGTAAGTAACGCACATATAAAGAATTCAGGCTCTCTTTTAAATAGGTTGAGAAATATTGATATAGGTAACAAATCCCTAGCTAGCTTAGACATCAAATCGTTATTTACTAATATACCTGTTAATAAATGTATTAAACGATTAGAGAACCACCTTAAGAAAATTGATTTTAAGCTACCTATCTCTATCTCGAAATGCATCAAATTATGCATCCTTTGCACTTCACATTGTTTCTTCCAGTATAATAATATTTATTATAAACAAAAATTTGGTTTACCGCTGGGGAGTCCTCTCTCTGGATTCCTAGCATGCATATTTCTAGAATTTCTTGAATCTGGACCTTTTAAAGATGTCATTCCACCTGATACACATTACTTCCGATACATCGATGACATTTTATTTATCTACCCACATAAACATGATTTAAACGAGATTACTGATAGATTAAATAAAATAGAACCTACTATAGAATTTACCTATGAACTTGAGTCTAATAATTCTTTACCTTTTTTAGACATACTACTAAATAAATTAGAATTTAAAGTATATCGTAAACCCACATGTAAAAATGACTATTTACATTTTTACTCTCACCATGATACTAACACTAAGAGGGGTATTATTATTGGATTCTATTTAAGGGCTCTTCGCATCTCTTCAGCAAAATATTTAGATGATGAATTCACATATATTGAGGATACCTTTTCAAATGTTTCGTATCCGAGACAATTATTACAAAAATAAAGCGTTGAAAATTTACTCATCAGTGCAAAATGATCCCTTGAAGGCCACTACAACTACAGCAATGAAAGGTACACTTTCAGCTGCCTCTGATAAAAATTCTTTTGATCGCATCTTTCTTCCAAATAACCATTTGACCGAACGTATTTCCAATAATTTAAATGCGTTAAAAATTAAAACTACAATATTACCTACTAGAACTATCCGTAATTTATTAAATAGCACCAGCAAACAACATATTACATCCGATGCTTGCATCTACCAAATCTCATGCAAAAACTGTGACCTAAAATATGTGGGTGAAACATGTAGGTCCGTAAAATCTCGTGTTTTCGAACATAAACGAGATATTCGCCTCGGAAATCTGAACAATGCTTTAGTTGTACACATAACTAAAGCAGATCATTATTTCGATTTTGATTCCGTGAAGATTTTAAAATATTTTCATAATAAAAATCTTAGGAGGATTTATGAAGCAGGTATAATATCCATCTCACGCACGGTGAATACTAGACCTGGTTTCTTTAGTATTTCCCCTTTTTTAACGAGATTAATGCTCGACAAGCGTACATACAATTTTCCATCATAATAGAATTCTTTTTATTTTTTCGTTTTCATTCAAAATACTTAAATTTTAGGAATACGTTTTGAAAGCGTCGCCCATTTGACGACAACGTGACCTTGCTTAAACGGAAAGCTGATCATTTAAAATTTTCAGTTATCTGTTTTGGATAAGTCTTGTTTTTATGTCCATCGTCTTTGTCATGTTGAACTGATTATGTTAATTGTATTTTAATGAATATTGTCCTGAAGAAGGTTTATTAAACCGAAACGTCAGACGTTGACATTTCATTCATATTAAAACAACATAATTGCATTTAAGGATTTTTATTTGTTTTTTCCAAATATTTTTCTCCATATATATATATATATATATATATATGGGGGGAGGACTATTTTCATTTATACACGCCTAATTAAATATGAGCGACAAATTTCTTAATTTTTTTATGCAGTTACAGTTCTTTTCTTACCAGGTAGCGAATTGTTGTTTTAATAAATGCATAAATTGTTTATTGTCTTTTTCGAAAATTCTACACCTTTCGGCCATTCTCTTGTTACCCCCAGGAACACTAACAAACCGTCTAATTATAAAAAATTAAAAGCTATTGGAATTTAACGGTCACACGTAGAATAGGACGAAATGAGGGCCCAATCAGTGCCCTTGTAGAAATCAGGTGGTACCCTCGGTAGATCCCTATATAATGGCCGACTCCCAGATTTCGGGCTCTCTTTTTCGTTTGCTTTCCTTTAGCCTTGGCCCGTTGACCCGTGTCTTGTACCCTACGTATGGACTGCCTTTACCCTAGCCTCTGACGGCCATTGAGAAGCAGTTGCCACTATCATGTGCGACGCCAAACCCGGATACGAGCCTGTAACCTAGGGGAAGCTAGGACGGCTACTTAGAAGCGCACTACCACCACTGCAGACTGACTGCCCTGCCGATTACAAGGACGAATCTTCAAGTAAGCTGAGTCCGCAAACACACTTTTTTTTGCAAACACACATATAACCTTTTTCCTTTCAACTTTTTTCTTTGAAGTAAATTAATTGAACTCAAACAATTGTGTTTGCTTTCTTCAAAAGCTGTCGTTCCAATTTTCCTGTACGCACTTAGTTTCAGTTCTGATCTTGCCTGACTTCGATTTTATCCGAAATAATTTTATGGGGTAAAAATCCCCACAAAGCAGCATCTCTTAACCCCCCACCGCCTTAAAATCTACGTAATGTAGGAAATGTTATGTCCTACAAAAGATTGCAACACAAAGTAAAATTTTGTTAATGTTGGTCATAACACTACAGCACTATCTCGGAAATCAGCGAGAATCATTTATCTCAGCAAAATACAATACGACTAGATTTATCTAACATATTCTTTTTATCGACATAAAATCTATAAGGGTTAATACTATTCGCATCTTGCACAACATTATTTGCACACAAAAACTTTAAATTTCTGAAAAAGACTGAAGAATAATTAAAAACACAATACTAAACATGATAACATCTAGTCCCATAAATGCGGTTTGAGTACTTTAAATGATTCATAAAAAAACAAATGGATTTTGAATATTTTAATTAATTCAAAAACAAATGGATTTAGAATAGTTTATATAATTCATATAAAACAAATTAAATTTTTATAATCGCCTGAGGATACCGTATGGTTGAAACTAAAGTAGCAGATTCAACTGACCTCCTGATTTTGAAAGTTAAAAGCTCGACATGTTATTTTACTTTTATTTTATTTTTTACACGTGTATTGATCACTTTTTTAATACAACTCTTTCCTGGTCCTACTTAACTCTGATCATTAACCTTATATATATATATATATATATATATATATATATATATATATATATATATATATATATATATATATATATATATATCGCCCATTGATTGTTGCCCTTAATAAAATACTGCTTGATGTAAATTAACTGCGTTATATTTTATATATTAATAATAAATATACATTTTTTCCTCACCGGTGGCAAAACTCTGAGTTTCATGCACAACGCAATCTCCAGGTGCTGATTGATCGTTACATAATTTAAAATTTTGATATATATATACCAGACTATAATGATAGTGGAGCAGTTCATATTATTTACAGTGTGGGTTTTTAAAAAAATTATAAATGTAAAATAAAAATGAATGATATAAAATTAAAATTAAATGTAAATAAATAAAAAATGAATTTTAAAAAATAAAATAATATATAAACTTATAAGCAAATGTACAAAATGCATCCACAAAACTTATATACGTCCAACTGCAAAAATGTAATTACAATTCAAATACAAATATACACATCTAAGTAATTATGAAAATAATACATATGTACACACACATATCATGACATGTAGATATATGTAATTATATGGATATATATGTGTGTGTGTGTGTGTGTGTGTGTGTGTATGTGTATGTATCTCTACCGGAAGCTTTCTACGTCGCCAGAGGCTTCGTAAACATAACACCTGATCAAACTGAAATAATTTTCTATTGCTGCAAATTAATTTTATTCCACAATGAAGTAACCCCGGTTAAGAAATAAAATTAGCCGGCTTCGATGTACTACAAGGTCCGTTTGACGGCGCTGATATTTCAGAGTTAGTATGCCTACATATCTTATATGAGATTACCAAAATTGTACATATAAAAAACCGAAGTTTGTATCAGGATGACGGTGTGATGATTACGCAAGACAACAGAAGAACAAATGAAAATATTAAAAAAAAGTGCTTTTCAAAATCTTCAAATGCCTCGGCTTTGAAATAAAAGTCGAAATGAATAAAAAAAAGTTGCCAACTATCTGGACGTAGAATGAAATCTTCAAACTGGTAGTGTCTCCCCATACATGAAACACAACGCAAAATTAAAATCCGTGAATATTAGATCAATCAACCCTGCGAACATAATAAAGTATATCCCTAAAGGAATAGAGTCTAAGCTATCAGAAACTTTTCTAATAAAATATTTTTTGAGGATAAAAAGAAAGAATATGAAAACTTAAAGATAGAAAGTCACAAGAAAAACTATCATTTGATTTAACCACCCCCCTCCATCGCCTTTTAACTTAAAGGTAAAGTTGGGAAGTTATTTTTCAATTTACATTAGATTTTTAACAAGCAACAGTCAAATTAAGCTACAGCTGAACTAGTAATTTAGAAATAATAATAAATAGACAAAACACCAGAAATTCCAAAACTAACGCGCAGCAAAATATACTTAACAGTATAGTTAAGTATAATTATACTTAATTTATGCAAATGCAGAAATAAGAATAGATGTCCATTAAACGGAACTTGTAAAAACCGAAGCAATTATCTATAAAGCAAAAGTTATAGATATTAATGGTCAAAATAAAACGCACATAGGATGTACTGAAGGTTCTTTGAAACGAAGATGGTACAGTCATGGGTCATCATTCAAGCTAGTAACGTACTCTACCAAACTAGCTAACAATGTATGAAAATTAAAAGAAAAAAAAACAGCAGGTGAAGCCTTACAATAACCACAATAATATTTTCAAGCTTTGCCAACAGGAAAATTATCAATGATGATATTTCCGGATCAAAAAACCAGAGAACCAAAGTCATGAACCGTTGCATTCATTCAAGAAAATTCCTCTTAAGCTCATATGATGCAGGTTAAAAAATATCTCCATTTAAATTAACCCCCTACCGATACATATATAATACTCTTGCTTTTCTCATCCTCTCCCTTCTTCTTCTTCTTCTTCTTCTTCTTCTTCTTCGCATTTTCTTCCTTGTTTTCTATCAAACCCAACGTCGTGCGTTTATTTATTTATTTTTAAAAAATAATATAGCGTTTATATTATTTTAATAAAGCGTTGAGAGGTCAATTGATAAAAATCGTCTGAGGATACCGTAAGGTTGAAACCAAGTTAACGAAATCAACTGATTTTATATATATATATATATATATATATATATATATATATATATATATATATATATATATATGAGCTACATGACGGTCAACACCGATAGGTGATGGTGAACGCAATCCTCAGGCCATGAAGTTTGCATCCAAGCATGAAATGGGCTGTCGACAATTGGTGTTGATCTCAGTGTCCATTGTCATATTTACACATGCTCTATCCTTGATATTGAAAATTTTTACCTATAAATATAGCATATCTTAAAAATATATTTTTATCAAATGTATAGGGTGCGATGTAATAAATTGTCGTCTAAATGACGCAAAGAGGAAAATCACACTGACATATCATTTTAACTGATATGTTTACCAAAATTAAGCAAAAATATCTTGAAATGATAAAAAGTAAATTTATTCAATAAAATTGCCATTGGCTTCAACCACGGCCTCCAGGCGACTTCGGAATCTCTCGCAACTCTTCTGGACTGTCTCCTTATTTGTTGATGAATGCTGCCATAATACTTACCTTCATTCATCATTGGTGTAACAAGGAGTTATGTTAGTCTCTCGCTCAACTGCGCCCCACACATAATAATCAAAAGGGTTGCAGTCTGGGATGTTAGATGACCAGATGTAAGGGGTGATGAGGTCGTAGAAATTGTCTGCCAGCCATGACTGGGTTCTCCTGCTTGCGTGGCAGAGTCCTGTTTTCAGACATAGGGTCTTCCAGCAACCACCTTCTTCATTCAGAGCAGCACTACCTCCTCAAGACACTTGATTTAGGACTCCGTATTGAGACTGAGGGTCTCACAAACAAATTCGCGAGTTCTTTTCTTATCAGAACGATCAGAGTGAGTTCTACGAGCTGTCGTACTTTTGTAATCACTACCGGACTCATTCAATTCTTTCTGATTCGTCTGCATGGTCCTCAGATTGACACCCAAACGCTATTGAAGCTTCCGGCGCGAATGCCAAGCAGTACAATATGCCGTTTCCAAATTTCTAGTGGAGTGAATTGCATCATGGTTTTCTTTTTCTCACAGATAGTGCCAAATTGACCCTGCGTGTGCAGAAAAACCAAAAAATCCTTTTTTCAATGTCTGTTTAAATTAATCAAGTAAAAGCTTAAAATTTTCACTCGTTTGTTGATAAACTACATTTTCTAATTAAATGTAAATGTTTCGGAAATATATTTTGATTAAAGTAATAATATTTTATATTTTTTAACCCTTTTTTATCTGGTCTTAAGATTTTAACAACGGCTGTATATAGGCATTCAGACAAATTAATGCATACGAAAATTCCACTCCGCCCTCCACCCCCGCCCCCTAGAAATGAAGTCTCTGTTCCCTCGTGAGAGAACAATGGTCTAGTGGATTAAAAATTTGGTTCGTGAATTTGGTGACATAGTGATTGTGAGTTCAATCCTGGGATCGGGCACTGTGTACTTGCATTCAGTGGAAAAGGGCGATCAATAACTGAAAAGTACTAAATAAAAATGAGACCTAAACAAGATTTCCCTTACGAGATTTAGACATGGGCAATGGAACGAGAACAGTCTACATCCGATATACGCCTGATATTATCCGGAGGGCACAAAATATAGCAACAACAAAGATTAGGACAATAGTCTTTCTTGTAAATAAATAATAAATAGTGTAAATAATGATAAGTCTTCATTCCAGAAATTCAAATAGAAAATATAGACTAACTCATAAATGATACAGTGTCTTCTATTTAAGGATCAGCTATGCAGCAATAATAATAATAATAATAACAACAACAACAACAACAATAATAATAATAATAATAATATCGTTTTCGAATTTGGATAAACAAAATTGCTACACAGGACAGACAACTACTATTTTATCCTGCCAGTTAAACTGATATATTTCACAACGCAATTGTCGCCCACACCAATATAAAATGCATCTCTTGGCAATAAGTGTAAACAACATAACGTATAATAGATAATAATAACAGTAAAAGAAGAACTATTACAAGAATTAACCATAAATAAGAAATTCGAACAGTATTTACATTATTCGGACTATTGTCCTCATCTTTGTCGCCATATTTATCACAACATTTCGGCCGTTGTACGCTCCGGCCTTCTTCAGGTGGTTGGAATTTCGAACTGAACACTTTATTTCGCTCACTGGGGTAGACTGTTCTAGTTCCACGTGCCATGTTTGATGGATGACAGTTATCAGTTATCTCCTGCTAATTTTCCCTCTGAAAGTTCTCCACTGCCTTAACCGGGTATTGAGCTCACACTCTTTGGGTTTGTCACTGGATATAACCAACTTTATCCAATGTGCCATGTGTCCTTGAGGACATCTGGGTATGGATTTCTGGGTATTATAAACCTAATGTTTTCAGCAACCATTTTTACCGGTGCTCATATTGTAATTTTGCTGTTATCATTGCATGTTTTTACCAGAGCTCATATTGCGACTTTGTTATCATTGCTTTTCTCTGGCACTCCTTATTACTGGTTCCCATATTGTATTTATTTCTATGCTTGGTCGGCTCAGGAGATTTTTGTGGCCTTAAGTTTACGAACTGTGAGCGAAAGAAAGGTATAGTAGTCTATATGTTAAGTATATGCTGTAGTCTTTTGGACTTGTACTAGACTAAGTAAATATGTAAGAAGAATACAAATTACATAATAGACAATAGCTATAGATATAATCATAGAAATCGACATCTCCAAGACACGCCATGAGTGATTCTTCGGCCATATGTTTCTCCTCTATGTGAGAGTTTTCTATGTATAAGCTACCGGTTCTGAGTTAGAGGGAGAGGGGAAAGAGGAGGAGGAAAGGAAAAAGGTAAAGGGAAGGAGGAGAAGAAGGGGGAAGGAGGAGAAGAAGAGGAGAAAGGGAAGAAGGAGATTAAGAGGGGAAGGGGAGGAGGAGAGGAAGAGTGGGAATGGAAGGAGGAGAAGAAGAGGGGAAGGGAAGGAGGAGAGGAAAGAAAGAAGGAGAGGAAGAGGGGAAAAGAAAGAAGAAGAAGAGGGGAAAGGGAAGAAGAAGAAGAGGGGAAAGGGAAGAAGAAGAGGGGGAAAGAAAGAAGAAGAAGAGGGGAAAGGGAAGAAGAAGAGGAAGAGGGGAAGGGAAGGAGGAGAAGGAGAGGGAAAGGGTAGGAGGAGAGGAAGAGGGGAAAGGAAAGGAGAAGAAGAAGAGGGGAAAGGGAAGAAGAAGAGGAGGGGAAAGGGAAGAAGAAGAAGAAGAGGAAGAGGGAAAGGAAAGGAGAAGAGGAAGAGGGTAAAGGGAAGAAGAGGAGGAAGAGAGTAAAGGGAAAGAAGAGAAGCAGAGGGAAATGGAAGGAGGAGAGGAAAAGGGAGGAGGAGGAGAAGAGGGGAAAAGGAAGGAGGAGAGGAAGAGGGGAAGCGAAGAAGAAGAAGAAGAAGAAGAAGAAGAAGAAGAAGGAAGGGATGAAGAAGAGGAAGAGGAGAGGGAAGAAGGAGAGGAAGCGGGGAAAGGGAAGGAGGAAAAGGGAAGGAGGGGACCCGGTTTTTCTTTGGGATTTTTTGTTTAGTTTCTTTTTCTATTTTGCTTAGTCTAGAACTAAGATTTTAAATTATTTAAAATCCTGAATTTCAGTTTGTTTAGATTTATTTTATTTGTTAAAATATTTCATATTCTCTTTGCTTGTAAAGTTTGGTATTTAAAATAAAGCTTATTCGAATAAAGCTTAGTTGTTTAGCCTTTTCAGTTGCGATGGCGTTAATGTAATTTGATTTACTGTTTGCATTTAGAAATGAGTTTTAATCTTTTAATAGTTTATATTCTGGAAATGCCATTAATTCTATTTTTACTTTCAGAAAATATTAGATAGTTTTACGGTATATTTGTAAGCAATTTTTCTTATTTTCTATTCTATTTTTGTGTATTTTGGTTCGTGTTTTTGAGGTTCCCTGTGTGTTGATCATATTTTGCCCATTTTGTTTTGCTAAATGATGTTTTCTGTGAGTAATTTCTCTCTATATATCACATCATAAGCATCCGCAATTATCACCTGTAAATTCAATCCGAATGCTCATTTAATTGTAACTGACTACAAGCTAACATTATATATCAAGCTACTATAAAATGTACTCACTCAATATTTGTGAATGCGACGTTGAGAAACTACACAAGCTCACTAAATGTCACCTCACTACTGACTCACAGAAGAAGGTATTTTCATGTCTATGCAATTAGGACTACTCTGATTGATTGTGTCAAAGCTCCTCACAACTGATTCTCAAATGTTCTGAATGACTGAATACATCCTGAAGAGAACCCGTTTATCAAAAACAACGCTCTCATTAAGGTACCGAATACCATACCGTGGGATAGTGGACTGCTAGTCTTCGGCGCAGGTGGCTTTGTTCATTTTCCGGGATGTGACGTCGAGTTCCTTGTGTCTAGTCGTGAGGAATTCATGAGCCGTGGATTTTGGTTGGTCTGAACGAAAATTCTTCCCTCTTCTTCAATGCCGTGAAATTCTGCTGAAAGAGTTGTAACGTGCACACAAAAGAAATGACGCTTTTGAAAAATTATCAACAATTTAATTACAGATGAGATGTAACAACAGTTAATTCATTACAATTTCTTTCTTGCTAAATTTGACGCACTGAGTGACATCTGATTTTAAGAGATGCGTGGGTGATACGGCTTTACAGTACTTGACTTCTACGATGGATGAAGGCTTGGGAGTGCGTCTTCATTGCAAGACGCGCGCTTCGACGATTCTGGGCAACTGGATGTCTTGATTTTTTTTCCTCTCTCTGCGCCTGCGCATTTCGCTTATATAGGCCGCCTGGTCCGAAATGAAAAAGATTAATTAGCTTCTTGAACAAAGAAAATCCTGTTAGAAAAACCAGATGGCCAACGATAAAATGCTTTTCCATTTTGTCCTGAATTTTTACGTTTCCATTGAAATTAACCGCAAATACAACGAATAGGTCTCTTAATAAACAAACCCTCAAGCGACCGAAAAACCTGTTGACTCTTGGCAAATTCATTAATCATGTCATGCCAACGTCCTGGAATTGATCTGAACCTTATTTAGAATAAATTGAGTTCAATATCTTACGAGGTCTTCCTTATAAGTATTTTACGGGTTTAAATGAATATTTTTAAAAAGGACTTGTAGACTCCAATCCGAATGACCATTCTCCCATAATTTTCTCCTTCTAAAATCTCTTCTTCACTTAGAAATATCAAGACTCTCAATACCAAAAGTCACTAATCACGTTCCATGTACTAGTATGAATCAATTAAGAGCATTACCACGTATCATATGAACACACTTCTTATATTTAAACACATTCTAGCCCGGATATTGAGCACATTCAACACACACAAAATCAAACACACACACATACACACGCATATATATATATATATATAATATATATATATATATATATATATATATATATATATATATATATATATATATATATATATATATATTCAGGCAGGTCGATGAAAATAAATAAATATGCTGTTTAATAACAATGACAGAACATCTACTCAAATATGAGTATTTTTTAAAAATAATGTTTACACGAATAAATTATATATATATATATATATATATATATATATATATATATATATATATATATGTAGAGAGAGAGAGAAAAAGAGAAAGGACACGGGTATATATAATGAAGGATGACGGAATTTATCGTTTTACACTGGAAGGCGGATTACTATAAATGATCTGTGAAACTGACATTGAACATGAAGTGTTGTTTCCTTTATTCTTACAATCGACACATATAACTTCTCTTTCAAGTCAAAAGCATATGTGTATATATATATATATATATATATATATATATATATATATATATATATATATATATATATATATATATATTCTAAAATGTGCTTGTAATTAATACTGCCAAGTCAAAAAACAGAGCATTTATTTAATAAATTGTATCTATGAAAAGAACCTACAAACAGAAAATATAATAAATAATTTTCGGAATAATCCACTATAATATACATATATATATATATATATATATATATATATATATATATATATATAGTTAGTTAGTTAGTTTATGAAAAACTAGGTAATCCGTATGGCTAAACCTAAGGAGGATATAATCCAGAGAGCTCAATGTAAATCCAGAGCAAATAATTTCAATGGAACCTTAAAGTGGTCTGTTTTTATTTGATATATATATATATATATATATATATATATATATATATATATATATATATATATATCACAGAATTCAAAGTATTGGTAAAAGTAACAGAAATCCTGCCAAGCGATCAAAGAAAACGCTAATAAAAAGAGCAGCCAAACAATGGCATTAAACACAAAACAAGAGAAAAACGATAGAAGAAAAAGGAAAAGGTCGTATAAACTTAGAAAAAAAAACAAAAGACAGCGATCTACCTAAACAGTAATATAGAGTGCTCTAAATTATCAAGGCGGGACAATACGCTGTTCAACGTCACGACTCAGAAAGTGACAAAGAGAGAAATATATATATATATATATATATATATATATATATATATATATATATATATATATATATATTTCTCTCAGTCTCTTTCTCTCTCTCTCTCGCTCTCTCTCTCTATACATATATATATATATTTCCTCTAAACATATATATAAAATGGCGAAATCCCTTCGCTAACAAAATTTTAAAGGTGCATTAACCTACCAAGCACTCGATGAATGTTATAATCCTTGTTTTGTTTTGTTTTTTTATTATAAACTGTACATGGTCTTTCTTTAATACGCAAGTACTTTCGACTGTACATTAAGTCATCTTCAGACATGGAAATTATTTTGCTTTTGGTAAAATTCAGGTAGCATCCGAGACGAAAAAATATAATGCGAATCGAAATATGTTTTTTGAAATGTGTTATTGTTAACGGATACAAACTTTTGGAGTATGCAGTCGCAACGCTAAGGTTGAATTTTTTTGAAAATTTAAGAGAGTGCGTTTTTTACTAATATGGCAATTTGAGAATTTTTTGTTTGTTGTTTTAGGAGATTATCAGACAATATGGAATGAACTAAATTGTTCAATAAATAGAGTAATGTCTCAGTTGTTATCCTGAAAATGTGCACGTTGGGTCGGTTCTTTTAAATCACAGTTGCAGTTCAATACTAATTCAGTAAAAATCTAATTTTTGTATGAATTATTCATTGTAATATATATATATATATATATATATATATATATATATATATATATATATATATATATATATATATATATATACATATATGTATGTATGTATTATAATTTTATCATATAGACAAAACCATTTTACTCACTACAAAGATAAGAATCGAAAATGGTAACCATTTTTGATTCTCACCCGTCGAAGTAAAATGGTATTGTCTATATGATAAAATTATAATAAATAAATATTTATCGCTCTGTTATCGGTATCGAGTCCTCTGTGAACGTTGGAATTTATATATTACTTTCGTCCCCATCGCATCGGGTATATATATATATATATATATATATATATATATATATATATATATATATATATATTACTGTTAATATTATGTTCCCAACCGAATTCGATGCAAGAAAAAAGAAGCGATTTTGTGGGGTATGAAGATCATGATGACTCAAATTAAAAAGCCTGATTTGAACATTGACTATTGACGTCACTTGCGAATGAAATACAAAAGCACCTTGGCTATAAAGTCAGCCGTTCTCAACATTGTTTTTTTATTTGTCTTCTCTCACTTCCTCCACTTATCTGGGAAAAGCACGTATGAAAATTTCTCAAGAGAAGGACAAACAGGCTTTTTTTTCCCTTGTGTATTTTTCAATATAAAAGAAAAATATTCTTTATAAAAATAAAACTTTTCGCTTATAACCAAGAAAATTGTTTTTCCTTTCACTTGTATTTCTTGTTCTTTCTTTACTTTTCTTTTTTACTTTGTATTACTTCCATCTCTCTCTCTTTTTCTCTCTCTCTTTTTCTCTCTCTCTCTCTTTCTCTCTCTCTCTTTCTCTCTCTCTCTCTCACTTTCACACTTTATCACTTATTTTAATTTTCGATGACTCTCTTTTTATTACGCTCTATTTCTCATTCTCTCTCTCTCTCTCTCTCTCTCTCTCTCTCTCTCTCTTTCTCACGTTGTCTCGCTATTTTCACTTTTACGCTTTCTTCATTTCTTTTTCTTTGTCTTTTAATTGTTTTTCTTCTTTTCATTTTCAACTTATCACAATTTACCAGTTTTGTCTTATGTTATTTGAATTTCCCAAAAGTATAAGTCTAGCATTCGTGGTTTATTTTTCTTAAAATTCATTGCAATTTATGGCAGCAGCAGAGACTGTCAGAGTCGCTTCGCTATGAAACAAATATTCTCACAGACCATTAAAATGCGGTTGATCCTTATTGGGTGTTCTAAATTTGTGTCCTTTTTTAACTGGATAAGTGGATTTCATTTTGCTTTATATTTGTTCATGGAGATAATAAAAATAAAGAGTAGCAAGAAGAAGCTCAAGAAAACTTAAATTAAAATAAACTATGACTACTGAAAAAAACACTAGGTGCAGAGATTAATAGCCAAAGCAGTGCCTACGGTTAGTAATAATAATACTGACTTCCCTTGTCAATGGCGTTAAAGTTTAGCGACATGATACAGGATGGACAACTTCGAGATTCGTCCAGGTTTACTCTTTGTTCCTACAACTCCATAATTTAA
Source organism: Acanthosepion lycidas (assembly GCA_963932145.1). Lineage (NCBI taxonomy): Eukaryota > Metazoa > Mollusca > Cephalopoda > Sepiida > Sepiidae > Acanthosepion > Acanthosepion lycidas. The sequence continues at coordinate 3,072,568 of OZ010585.1, read as the reverse complement.
TTTGAGCAAGATTATATATATATATATATATATATATATATATATATATATATATATGTATGTATGTATGTATGTATGTATGTATGTATGTATATGACACAAAAATCCTCCAGATGACCCAAAGAAAACTCAAAAAGAAAACAAAGAAAATTTGCTAAAGACAAAAGTCGAGAAAAACTATACCAGGACACCGGAAAATAAACAAAGTAAGAAAAACAAGCATCAAAAGCAGACCCCCTACCGAAACAGTAACGAACTCTGCTCTGTGCCAAGGTAATTAAAACACCAAAAACACTTACCTCTTTACGATATAATATAGATAGTGCACATTTTGATATATACATATATAAATATATATATATGTATGTATAATTTAATATATACATATATATATATATTAAGTTGTGTAGTATATATATATATCATAAAGTGGTAATTATACAAAGAATTAATTAGCAATGTTAATGTAATTAATGGCGAAATCTCTTCGCTAACAAGACTTAATAAGACTTACTAACAATGTATTGAATTATGCGGTCTTTATGTTTAAATTGTTGTCAGATTTGATGTTGATGGGCCGAATATTTTCGGACATTTCTCATTTTCATCTTCAGGGCGTCATTTTTTGCATTCCAGTTAAACTCCAAGACGAAATAAATGCAGTGCATACCGAAAGATGTTTGGGTTTTTTTTAATATCTTATTTATTGACCTTTATAGTATTTTGGAACATCTGGTATCGCAACACTAGAGTTATTGTTTAAATATCATAGGTGTGATTTTTTTTTAATTTAGCAATGTGGTAAATCCACAATTTTTCTTGATGTATGAGTTTTTCAGTTAAAGTATATATATATATATATATATATATATATATATATATATATATATATATATATATAAAGTTACTTTCTTTGACTCGTATCAGTTTTCACCCTGGTCCGGTTGAACCGGCTTCCTCCCGAGCAAGTACAGCATCACGGACCATCGTTGCCCACGCTCGCCGATCCTGAGCCAGGTCACACGAAATGGCGAGCCAATCGCGATTCGAAGACCAACTACTTGTGGACCCGATAGTACTGCTAGGTGATCCTTGATTGTGCTAGCCCTCATCCTCAGCTGCCCACCGACACGTTTTCGCCAGCCAGGAAGAGAAGGGGGAAGAAGTACATCGCGGATGAGCTCACCCCCAGGCAAAGATATACACATATATATATCGACGACAATATTTTGAAAACAAATGCACCATAAAATGAAAATACGTACTAAAATCATTTTTTTAAAACCCCACATTTTAATGTCTCAAAAATCTAGAATGGTATCTAAAAGAAACCTTTAAAAAAAACTTATTTTACATACGATTATTACTTTTCCAACGTCTTCTTGCACAATGTGCACGACACATTGCAGTGTATTTATATTCTTTATAACAAGTATTTCTAGATTCTCTTAATAATTTTGAGAAATATTTGGAAGACTTCTGCGATACTTGTTCATTAACTTTGGTTATGTCCCTTTGATAATTGTTTCTGTTTTTTCCAACTTGGAGAAATTAGTGCGAATATTCGGAGACAGAAGAGTTTGGACTTTGTAACTAAAAGATTGGATAATGTAATTTGATGTGTAACGATACGTTCCTCTTGTTTATCTTTAGCTATCAGCTGTGTCTGCGTTTGCTGTCCATTAATAATATCAGTTGTTTAATTAAGACAAAACGCCTTTCTTTTTTTCTTTTCTTTTTTAACCAAATGTAAAATTATTTCATTTTGTTTGATTTACAGAACTTTTAGCTATTTCAAATAATTACAAATATTTGCTCTCCTGTTATTTATATATATATATATATATATATATATATATATATATATATATATATATATATATATATATATATACATACATATACATATTATGAAAAGGACAAAGTCCAACAATATTCATCCTCCGACAGGAATCGAACCTGTATCCTATACGGAACCGTCATATATCCTGACGTGCCTTAAGCGATTGAGCCAGAAAAGAACGTTCGACTAGCAAGATTTTACTGCTTTTAAACTACAATCTCTCACGTACATTCATATCTGTTCGATGCGTATCCAAATGTAAACAAATGACGTCACACATTATGAAATGGACAAAGTCGGACAATTATTTTAAGACAGGAGGACGAATATTTTCTCTGAAAATTTCTCGGACATTCTGGCCGGTAAATGTTATTAATACTGTTTATTATAAACAGAGCATTTATTTAAATATTTGTATCTATAAAAAAAAAATGTATAAACATAAAAATGTCTTAATATATATATATATATATATATATATATATATATATATATATATATATATATATATTTGGCGAAGGAATCTCTACTTTCTTCTTGATTTGAGAATACATTGTCCCACCGGATCTAATTGAACTGATAATTAATATCTTACAGGGGCTTTATAGGAAAATGTTTTAGTGCTTATCATCATGGAAGACCAAAAAGAAAGGAACAAAGCACTAAAATAGTTGACAAATATGAACTCGGGTCAGACAACGTATACGACGGAAAATGGCTTCAGTAATATAATGCCTGTCTACTAGGGGAGGGGGCTCTAGCTCAGGCGTATCTGTGTTTGTTTAACACCCACAGAGCCCACCTATGCTTGATACTTCAACTATGCTGAGCCGAGAGAGCGCAATATCTGTAGTGATATTCAAGGAGATGCGCGCGAGACGGAAGAGGGACGGCTATGCATTGCCGCTCCTTTCTTCGGCACGCCAGTACGTGGTGCATTGACCGCTGGCACGCACACACGACCGCCAGTCGCCGCCGATCATGTCTCTTATCAATCGACAGCAGCAAACATTAACTACTATCAACGTCGCTCTCGGCTCGGACGAAACGATCCACTGAGCTTAAGCATATCGCTAATCGGAGGAAAATAAACCAACCAGGATTCTCTTAGTAGTAGCGAGTGAACCGGGAGAAGGCCAACGACGAATCCCATCGCAAGTAAACGGCTTCGGGACATGTTGTGTATAGAAGCCGTTCGTTTTCGTCTTGTGTAGTTCAGAGGTCTCTTGATCGGGGCCGCCTGTGGAGGGTTCCAGGTCCATTCGGTGTGAACAGCGCACTACAGCCTTCAATCCGATAGTCTGGTTGCTTGGGAACGCATCCCAAATTGGGTGGTAAGCTACATCCAAGGCTAAATTCCGGGACGAGTCCGATAGTTGGCAAGTACTGTGAGGGAAAGTTGAAAAGAAATTTGGGGAGAGAGAGAAAGAGAGAGAACGTGAAACCGCCCAGGGGCAAATGGGTAGAGAATAGCGTGGGGACTCGGTCCGGTTCTGCGGAACGTAGCCCAAACTCGATTTGGTTGTCGCCTTCGGGCATCGGCGCCCATCTTAGACCGGCGCGGTCGTCGTTCCGGGAATCACCGGTGGTGATAGAGCCGCAGGGGAACGAGGAGAGCCGCAGCGGTTGTTCATAATTTAATAGACAGCAAATGAGCACGTAATAACCAACAACTGGACATCCAAAACGCCTAGGAAAAACCTAGGAATTAACACAAACAAGCAGATAGACTACTTAACAATCAATGAAAACATCAAAAATTCAGTTGTACATTAAATTCAACCCAGCGCCGATTTTGGGAGTGACCAAACCTCCTTGTTAGATGTAAACATTAAAATTCGTCGTTTTCTTCTTCATCTTCTTCTTCTTCTTTGCACTGAATCCTTTCAGGACGGTGACGATCAGGGCTCTCCACAATTTCATGTCCTTTGTAAAATTTCAACTCTCAGCAAAATAAGCAATTTTCTTTCTTTTGATATTTGTCAGTTTCTGTGTGTGAGAAAGAGAGATATGGCGGGAGAGAGGGAGGGAGGAGAAGGCTGTTTATATAAATAGTTTCCCTCGCAAATGTCGTGCTCCAGAGACACGAACTTAAATCTTTTTCTTTTTTTTTTCTTTTTTTTTTTTTGTCATTATGTCAATTGCTTTTTTCGATGTTTCTATCGTTCTCGTTACATTCCACAATCTTTGTTGACTACACCATTTTCACTGCACACATGATCAGCCATGCCTGATATTATAGTCTCTCCACGGATAGCGGCTTTTTGATATTCTTCCAGCTTAACTTTTTAGAAAGCGATTAGTCTCACTTTTCTATATATGCAACTCTAGTGAATATTACGCACTTGTGTTCACTTCTAGTGGAGGTTTAACTTTCATGAGATTTTTGAAGAATTCTAATATTTTAAAATGTTTCTGATATTTTATGGATCGCAGAATCTCTGAATACTTTCAAACACACTTCTGACATGAGATAGAAAAGCCATGGCAATTTTCAAATTAGTGTCATTTCTTATTTCTCTGCGAGTGGAAGCTAACGTTAATCCTGTAGGGTAGTTGATGTTTCTAATATTGATCATCTTCTCATAGTATATTTCTAGAACCTCACAAAAGTTTAGGTCGTTGTTATAGCCAACAGACTATTTATTTAGTATCTGTCTATATTTTTGAGATGAGGTATAATGTACACTATTTATATTGTTCGGACTATCATCCTCAGTTTTGTTACTATATTTATCACAACGTTTCGGCCGTTGTACGCTCCGGCCTTCTTCAGGTGGTTGGAATGTCGAACTGAACCCTTTATTTCGCTCGCTGGGGTAGACTGTTCTAGTTCCACGTGCCATGTCTAATGGATGTCAGTTATCAGTTATCTCCAGTTAATTCCCCTCTCCAAATTCTCCACCGCCTTAACCGGGTATTGAACCCACACTCTTTCCTGTCACTGGATCTAACTAACGTCTATTTATTTCCTTTTGTATGGATACTGGAAAATCAAGTATTAACCGATTAATCTCATATACATATATATATATATATATATATATATATATATGACACAAAAATTTCACTATAGAGTTGTCTTAATAAGTTATTTTATGTGAGACTCACCAAGGAAGGATATTTGCTCTAACATGCTCTTATTTCTAGGTTTTTATTTAGTTCACATGGTCCAGTAGTCCTTGCACACCAATCATCTCCCTATTTCAGGCCCGTGATTGGTTTTAATAATGTTAGTCTTAAAGTCTGATCTTTAAAGTATTATATGTATAGTATTGCTATTCCTACAAATAACATCGGTCTCATTGCCATGTCTTTCTACCGATACAATAACCCCCACTTGGAAGGATGTTCTTTTTACACTGTGGGGCATTTCTCAGTTAATTTCTATATCGAATTATTTTTCCAGGAAATAGAGGCTGAACCATATCTGCGGGAAATTTGGCCAAAAGGCCCATGACACATCTTTTTTATATATATTTATTTAGACAGGGAATGCATAGGCAAGATAAAATGATCCCTGAAAAGAAAGGTTTGAAGAACAGCAAAAAGCTGTAATCCATGGAGAAATGAAGTTAGAATAACATTTGAAAATGAAGCGATTGAAAGATATAGCGGCCATGATATGCGCTTATAACACGGGCAGATCTAGAATAAAAATGAACAACATTTTATTAGGAAATATCAAACATTAGACGCTACAATTTCAACAATTTTCAGGAGAAAAATCAAGTGTTATTAACGTAGAAGAATTATTTCACAAGAATTAATACGAGTTATCTCCCTTAGACTGGCTATTTGGATTCGAAATATCTGCCGCGTAAATTGAAATGGTTCAGCTTGAAACTCCAAGAAGGTTAACGAATATAAAAAATGCCTGCAGAAAACCGGACGGTAGAACGGTCAAAGATTGTGTCTGTAAAAACCAAAATAAGAATACTAGTCCGTAAAGATCAATATAATAATGTGTGCCGAAATATCTGGGGATATCGTACGGTAAATGAATCTGGTTTTGAATAAAAAGTAATTTTCATTGTATCTTTACTATCAACAATTTCAGCATTGGGTGAGAATCTTGTTATTCACACGGTAAAACTAGGCAAGGACTTTTTTTTCTGAAAAGTTGGAAATAAACGAAATCATTTTTGTCTTTTCCCAACGCGTATTCTTCACTGCTGTTGTCTTTGATTGAACAAAGCTACCATTTGTCCTTCATTTTATATGAGGCATTCACTGATTTACTCGGGCTAGTGTCCTTACCATGGCTGTTATGCACCATGTAAAATGTTATCTTGCATAATAAAATTGTCACTAACCAACCAATTTGGGCCAAATTTTTATAACAGACAAACAGTTTCAGTTTAGAATATCTCTCTCGATTAGGAATATTTATAATTTTTGCGGATGCGTCATTTTATAACGGAAATCAAGAATTGTTTATTATCATGTAAATAATTCTGTATATTAATATTACGGCATTTCATATTTATCTTTTAGTTTCAGAGAGATAAAAATTGCTATCGGTCGTAAGAAAAATATGAAATCAATTATTTTCGTTATGTGAATAAAAGTAATAAAAAGTATAAAACTATAAAAAGAAAAAACGATAAAAATATATATTCTACACTTGACCGAGGAAACTATTTGACATTGATATAAAAAAACACTTTACAAAATGAAAAAGAATCGCATAAAACCACTCATCCTTGTTGACATATGATACTGACTACTGTAATAAGATACTATGGCACTGTCACATGTGATACTGTCTACTGTAATATGATGCTGTGGCACTGTCACATGTGATACTGTCTACTGTAATATGATACTATGGCACAGTCACATGTGATACTGTCTACTGTAATATGATGCTGTGGCACTGTCACATGTGATACTGTCTACTGTAATATGATACTATGGCACAGTCACATGTGATACTGTCTACTGTAATATGATACTATGGCACTGTCACATGTGATACTGTCTACTGTAATAAGATACTATGGCACTGTCACATGTGATACTGTCTACTGTAATATGATGCTGTGGCACTGTCACATGTGATACTGTCTACTGTAATATGATACTGTGGCACTGTCACATGTGATACTGTCTACTGTAATATGATACTGTAGCACTGTCACATGTGATACTGTCTACTGTAATATGATACTATGGCACAGTCACATGTGATACTGTCTACTGTAATATGATGCTGTGGCACTGTCACATGTGATACTGTCTACTGTAATATGATACTATGGCACTGTCACATGTGATACTGTCTACTGTAATATGATACTATGGCACTGTCACATGTGATACTGTCTACTGTAATATGATACTATGGCACTGTCACATGTGATACTGTCTACTGTAATATGATGCTGTGGCACTGTCACATGTGATACTGTCTACTGTAATATGATACTGTGGCACTGTCACATGTGATACTGTCTACTGTAATATGATACTGTAGCACTGTCACATGTGATACTGTCTACTGTAATATGATACTATGGCACAGTCACATGTGATACTGTCTACTGTAATATGATGCTGTGGCACTGTCACATGTGATACTGTCTACTGTAATATGATACTATGGCACTGTCACATGTGATACTGTCTACTGTAATATGATACTATGGCACTGTCACATGTGATACTGTCTACTGTAATATGATACTATGGCACAGTCACATGTGATACTGTCTACTGTAATATGATACTGTTGCACTGTCACATGTGATACTGTCTACTGTAATATGATACTATGGAACTGTCACATGTGATACTGTCTACTGTAATATGATACTATGGCACAGTCACATGTGATACTGTCTACGGTAATATGATGCTGTGGCACTGTCACATGTGATACTGTCTACTGTAATATGATACTATGGCACTGTCACATGTGATACTGTCTACTGTAATATGATACTATGGCACAGTCACATGTGATACTGTCTACTGTAATATGATACTATGGCACAGTCACATGTGATACTGTCTACTGTAATATTATACTGTGGCACTGTTTACATGTGATACTGTCTACTGTAATATGATACTATGGCACAGTCACATGTGATACTGTCTACTGTAATATGATGCTGTGGCACTGTCACATGTGATACTGTCTACTGTAATATGATACTATGGCACTGTCACATGTGATACTGTCTACTGTAATATGATGCTGTGGCACTGTCACATGTGATACTGTCTACTGTAATATGATACTGTAGCACTGTCACATGTGATACTGTCTACTGTAATATGATACTATGGCACAGTCACATGTGATACTGTCTACTGTAATATGATGCTGTGGCACTGTCACATGTGATACTGTCTACTGTAATATGATACTATGGCACTGTCACATGTGATACTGTCTACTGTAATATGATACTATGGCACTGTCACATGTGATACTGTCTACTGTAATATGATACTATGGCACTGTCACATGTGATACTGTCTACTGTAATATGATGCTGTGGCACTGTCACATGTGATACTGTCTAATGTAATATGATACTGTGGCACTGTCACATGTGATACTGTCTACTGTAATATGATACTGTAGCACTGTCACATGTGATACTGTCTACTGTAATATGATACTATGGCACTGTCACATGTGATACTGTCTACTGTAATATGATACAATGGCACAGTCACATGTGATACTGTCTACTGTAATATGATACTATGGCACTGTCACATGTGATACTGTCTACTGTAATATGATACTATGGCACAGTCACATGTGATACTGTCTACTGTAATATGATGCTGTGGCACTGTCACATGTGATACTGTCTACTGTAATATGATACTATGGCACAGTCACATGTGATACTGTCTACTGTAATATGATACTATGGCACTGTCACATGTGATACTGTCTACTGTAATATGATACTATGGCACTGTCACATGTGATACTGTCTACTGTAATATGATACTATGGCACTGTCACATGTGATACTGTCTACTGTAATATGATACTGTTGCACTGTCACATGTGATACTGTCTACTGTAATATGATACTATGGAACTGTCACATGTGATACTGTCTACTGTAATATGATACTATGGCACAGTCACATGTGATACTGTCTACGGTAATATGATGCTGTGGCACTGTCACATGTGATACTGTCTACTGTAATATGATACTATGGCACTGTCACATGTGATACTGTCTACTGTAATATGATACTATGGCACTGTCACATGTGATACTGTCTACTGTAATATGATACTATGGCACAGTCACATGTGATACTGTCTACTGTAATATGATACTATGGCACAGTCACATGTGATACTGTCTACTGTAATATGATACTGTGGCACTGTTTACATGTGATACTGTCTACTGTAATATGATACTATGGCACAGTCACATGTGATACTGTCTACTGTAATATGATACTATGGCACTGTCACATGTGATACTGTCTACTGTAATATGATGCTGTGGCACTGTCACATGTGATACTGTCTACTGTAATATGATGCTGTGGCACTATCACATGTGATACTGTCTACTGTAATATGATACTGTTGCACTGTCACATGTGATACTGTCTACTGTAATATGATACTATGGCACTGTCACATGTGATACTGTCTACTGTAATATGATACTATGGCACAGTCACATGTGATACTGTCTACTGTAATATGATACTGTGGCACTGTCACATGTGATACTGTCTACTGTAATATGATACTATGGCACAGTCACATGTGATACTGTCTACTGTAATATGATGCTGTGGCACTGTCACATGTGATACTGTCTACTGTAATATGATACTATGGTACTGTCACATGTGATACTGTCTACTGTAATATGATACTGTGGCATTGTCACATGTGATACTGTCTACTGTAATATGATACAATGGCACAGTCACATGTGATACTGTCTACTGTAATATGATGCTGTGGCACTGTCACATGTGATACTGTCTACTGTAATATGATACTATGGCACTGTCACATGTGATACTGTCTACTGTAATATGATGCTGTGGCACTGTCACATGTGATACTGTCTACTGTAATATGATGCTGTGGCACTATCACATGTGATACTGTCTACTGTAATATGATACTGTTGCACTGTCACATGTGATACTGTCTACTGTAATATGATACTATGGCACTGTCACATGTGATACTGTCTACTGTAATATGATACTATGGCACAGTCACATGTGATACTGTCTACTGTAATATGATACTGTTGCACTGTCACATGTAATACTGTCTACTGTAATATGATACTATGGAACTGTCACATGTGATACTGTCTACTGTAATATGATACTATGGCACAGTCACATGTGATACTGTCTACTGTAATATGATGCTGTGGCACTATCACATGTGATACTGTCTACTGTAATATGATACTATGGCACTGTCACATGTGATACTGTCTACTGTAATATGATACAATGGCACAGTCACATGTGATACTGTCTACTGTAATATGATACTATGGCACTGTCACATGTGATACTGTCTACTGTAATATGATACTATGGCACAGTCACATGTGATACTGTCTACTGTAATATGATGCTGTGGCACTGTCACATGTGATACTGTCTACTGTAATATGATACTATGGCACTGTCACATGTGATACTGTCTACTGTAATATGATACTATGGCACTGTCACATGTGATACTGTCTACTGTAATATGATACTATGACACAGTCACATGTGATACTGTCTACTGTAATATGATACTATGGCACTGTCACATGTGATACTGTCTACTGTAATATGATACTATGGCACAGTCACATGTGATACTGTCTACTGTAATATGATGCTGTGGCACTGTCACATGTGATACTGTCTACTGTAATATGATACTATGGCACTGTCACGTGTGATACTGTCTACTGTAATATGATACTGTGGCACAATCACATGTGATACTGTCTACTGTAATATGATGCTGTGGCACTGTCACATGTGATACTGTCTACTGTAATATGATACTATGGCACTGTCACATGTGATACTGTCTACTGTAATATGATACTATGGCACTGTCACATGTGATACTGTCTACTGTAATATGATATTGTGATATCAAAGTGAAGATTAATATACGTATTTAAATTATTTAAAATGTCTAGAATTTTTTAAGAATAAAAAATCCGAAATCTTCAAATAGGATCAGTGAAGCAAATAAAAGACATTTTGGTTTTTTCTTCAGTTTTTTTTTTTTTTTTTTATAGGAGATTTTCTTTCGTTTTAATAGTGAAACTAAGAATATATCATTTAAACTCTCACTAAGCAAATTTGTCTTTAATAATTATATCTCTACTAAAAAGCAAAGAAGCTGAAGAAACATCAATTCGACGTTTCACAGAAAATTCGTTTATTTTCTCTTGTTTTAGAAGAGAGGAAAAGTCTAATGTCTTCTTTATGTATTTACATAGAGAAACGATTTTTGAGAAATAAAAAGGAGAAAGAAATGAGAAACGAAAGAAAACCTTGCTTTCTTTTTGCGAATTTATTGGTTACATCCATGAAATGTTCCGAAATAGTAATTTGGGGTATAACTTAATTTTCTCCCAATATATTCATCCGTACATGATTATTTTCAATCGTTTGTCTTTCTCATCCGTTGCCTCTTCTTTATTCTTTTCGCATGCTTATGTCTTCCAAATTTACAGTTTTATCGAGCGGGAAATTAGCGCAGACCGAGTGAAAAATAAACATTTTTCAGGAAATCTATTCGCTTTACTTTTAGAAGTTTTACACGTTTGTTTTTGTTTTGTTTTTTGGGATTTTTTTGTTGTTGTTTTTTTGTTTTTTTTGCAATTTCCATTTCGCATGTTTTATGCTTTCAATATGTGTTATTTGCATTTGTGTTATTGTATAAGCTTCATGCTTTTTGAATTTGCTATACATATACACACACACACACATATATATATATATATATATATATATATAAAGATATAGATATATGCGTGTGTGTATGCTTGCGTGAATATATACACAAATTTTATATATATATATATATATATATATATATATGCATATATAAATAATATGTATGTATACACATATAACTATTGTAATCGACGAGATGTCTAAAAACAGAAACCTATTTGTCTGACATATTTAGCTCAGGTCGTCTTTTCATTGGTGTTTTTATCAATTCTAAAAACAATAAATAATCTGACCACACCCACCTCACCCTCGGGCTTGTTGTCTATCAACACAAATATGCAAGAATTTCAGCGTTGGAAAATAGTATTCTTTGTTTTTCCAGATTTCTGTAGAGAAGTGAAAGTGGTTTAGTGTTTGTCTCTTTGTATGATCTTCCTAAGGAAATGATTTGAATTCTAATATCAGTATGGGATATATTATATGATGTTAAAATATATCACAATGTCTAGCCGAACAGATGAACGATAATTTTTCTTTAATTTATGTAATCAATAAGACTGAATACTTACTAATATACATTAAAAATGAATTAAATATATACTTATTAAAAGTAAAGCGAATACTTTTCCTGAAATATATATATTAGTTGTATATTGAACAAGTCTGTTTTTACGTCTGTTACTTGATCCCTAGCGGCAACTAACAAATAACCAGAGTAAATAATAATAATAATAATAATAATAATAATAATAATAGTAATAATAATAATAATAATAATAATAATAATAATAATAATAATGATGATAATGAAAACGAAATCTCAAAAATGTGGCACATAGGAACATCAACAATCCCTGTTATAGTTGGAGCCCTAGGATTGGTTGGAAAAGATACAATCGGAGACTAATTGAAGGGATTCCTGGAAGTCCATGCCTCAAAGAAATACAAAAAATTGTTCTCATAAGTACAGCCCACACTTTACGAAAGGCCTTTATCTATGTATTTTTTTATTTTATTTTTTTTGTCAGTGGAAAGTGTCATGATGCCATTTCTAACCTTAGGTCCCTGGGCGGGACCCAGAAAGAAATGTGTACACACCAGAAATAATAATAATAATAATAATAATAATAATAATAATAATAATAATAATAATAATAATAATAAATTGTATTTTAAGTCTGATTTCATTTTAACTTTAACTTTTTTCTTTTCCTTTTAATTTTAATTTTTTTATATCATTATTTCCCCCCCCCCTTCCAGCAGAAGTTTCCGTAACTGAATTGCGCTTTTTATCTAAGCATAGTGTATCTTTGTCGATGAGTGTATATGTATATATTTTTTTTCATCGGTATCACCCTCAAGCATGGCAGTACAACCACTAGCACGCAAGGGGTTACAACGTGTGGAGGAATTAAGAACAGAAATATTAGGAATGTAGATTAAAGTTGGTTGGAAAGCATGGAGCCAGGAGAGAGTTCCACAAGCGAGAAGTGCGAGATAAGAAACTCTTAGCATAGAACTTACGGCCACATCTAGCCAGCCCAACTGTAAATTGATGAGATCTCGCTGTCAGTCTAGTATTGCGCTTAAATTCATAAAGCCTAAGTACCATAACGGAGATCTCACCCGAACAATTACCATGAAAGTTTTTTTTTATAAAAGACGCCTAGAGAGGCAACCTTACGGTGGTGGGCAAGTGACTGGAGCCAAGCCATCAGATCAGGACCGATAATATTAATGATTCCTCTTTGGAGATTATCAAGGAGCTCCAGGTTGATAGCAGGGGCAACGGAACATATATGGCGACAATATTCTAAACATGGACAAATGGTAGACTTATAGTTATGCAAGATAGATTCCGGAGAGAAAAATGTCTAGCCCAACACAGTGAACCGACTTTCATAGCAGCTGATCTAGCAATGTATTCAATATTGTCTTTCCACCTCATGTCAGCTGAGAACGTTAGCCTGAGAAGGTGAAATGTGCCACTTTCTTGGAGGATAGCATCAGTGATGCTGATGGAAGGCAGAGAAGAGTCTCGCAGATGATTAGTGAAGAGAAGTTTAGTTTTGGAGGCGTTAAAATTGGCAAGCCATCATTTAGCCCACTTAGCGATGGTTTTGAGGTCGTATTGTACATCAGCTGCCATTCTGACATTGTCTGACAAATTAGCATTAATATGGAACTAGGAGTAAATGATAATGTCGTCAGTGTAGACACCAAGCTCAGAGCTGATGTCATTGGGAAGAACGTTAATGGAGATTAAAAACTGTGTAGGACCAGAGATGGAGCCCTGGAGAACACCGACATTAGTACGAAAGGATGTAGACGGGTGGCCATTGAACATAACTTTCATTTCATGATTTGATAGAAACAACTGGATCAGCTCAAAAACATTTGCTCGGAGATACCGTAACTTTTCTATTTGTAGAGAAGACTTGAATTCCAGACCCTATCAAAAGCTTTTGAGATATCCAATGCTACAGTCCGGGCTTCACTGTTTTTATCTAGAGCATGATAGACTCTTTCCACAATTATCGTTAGTACATCAACAGTTGAACAGGAAAAACGAAAACCGTATTGATGTCTGAAAAAGTCCTTGTGATTAGAGATAATGAACCAATTAGTTAGAGCCTCTCTAGGATTTTCCCCAAAAGACCTAGAAATCTAATAGGCCGACAGGTGCAACATGTATATATATATATATGTGTGTGTGTGTGTGCAGATGTATGCGTATTGGTAAGGATCACATTGGCTGATTAATTTTTCCCCATTTTTGAGTGTGCTAACCCGGCCATATTCCCTTGTTTATTGAGAATCTTACTTTTTAGTGTTTCGTATTTTCCCTTTTGTTTTTTGTTTTGTTTTTGTTGTTGTTTAATGAATTCCTTTCGAAAAAATCTACCATAGGAACAAACTCCTACACAAATAATGAATCTTCAGATTCCCACAACCGGCATAATCCCAATGATGGCCCTGCAAATTCTCCAACTAGATCCACAACCATTCATTTAAAGAAAGAAAAAGTAAAATGGTCTTGTGAGGAATACAAACTCGTTATGACTGCATTCTATGAAGCGTTGCGCAAACCTCAGAAAAGCATCACTCGCCAAACATATGACATTCGGCGAGAAACGGTTGGACAAGCAATTAAAAAGTACATTGATGATGGTACACTCGCCAATATAAGAATGTACACCATGAGAAATAAGCGATTGACTGATGGTGAAATGAAAGAAATAAAAAGAACTGCAACCAGAATAAATGAATCAACAGAGCATGAAAAGGAACCAGGAATGGATATAAAAAGTACAAACATCACAGAAAGCACAGATCAAAATGGAGAAACTGAGATTTACACCAATCATTGGGAAGATAATGCTGAAACTTTAGAAGAGGTGGAAAGGCGTGATCTTATTTACACACAATCCTGCAGTAAAACGAGTCCAAAACACATTGAACCAAATTATTTTAGGGAAAACAAGAATAGTAGCCAAGGAAGAAATCATAAGACATATAAGTCAGACATAAAATATTGAAATGAACGAACGAGAAAACAACTCCTAAAATTACAATCAACAAAGCAGAACCACAAAACTATTAAACTCTACAATGCAGCAGTGAAATTAATTCTGGATGAAGTAGACCCACATATAAGTATCAACGAAGCAATATATGCTTCAACAATAGGAACAACTAAAAAATTAAACATCAAAGTAAAAAAAAAAAAGTTTCACAGACATGAAGACCCAACTTGGAAAAGAAAAATAGAGAAAAAAATGTACAACATGCAAGTAAATTATCAGTACTCCATGGACTGACAATAAATACAAATGTATCTCTTGTCATTCCATCGAGTTTTATCAGTTAAAGAAAAATAAAGTAAGCAAAGAATCAGACGCTATGAAAAAAATCAAGATTCTATGGATAGAAGAAGATCTTTCAAACCGATGCGAAGAAATTTTACAGAGAAATGAAAACTTTAAGTGGGTACATCCCAACAATGGAAGAAGTTATACAGTTCTGACAAAAAATATGTGTTTGGTGTAAAGAATCTGATTGGATTAGGCAAGCGGTAGAACGAATGAAAAATAGACGAGAAAAAAACATGGGCCGGAATCAGAGAAGAGGATGTTGAATGTGCACTAAGACATGTACACAACTGGGAATTTCCAGGAATAGATAAAATACCTAACTTTTATCTAAATACAGCATACAAAAACTAGTCTTATTAAAAGGATGATCTTGGAAAACTGCTTCAATACAAAGAAAAATCTCAGTACTGCTTTGATAGATCTCTTTAAGGCATTCAATAGTGTAAGCCATTCCTGGATCATAACATCTTTAAATATATTCAGGGTATCACTCGTCGTCATTAATTCATGTCGATATGAAAAACAGCACTTCACCTCAATCATATAAATAGAGTCTATAAGTCTGTTGAAATAAGCATCAACAGAGGAATATTTTAGGGCGAATCTTTGTCTCCCTTATTTTGTATATCCCTAATACAATTAACCAGTGAAATTAACAGGACGGAATATGGCTATATCTAAAAAGAAAATAAGCCATCTATTTTACATGGATGACTTCCAGTTGTATGCTAGGAATGACAATGACCTGGAAAGTCTTCTGAAAACAATTAAATGTTTCAGTGATAACATTGGAATGAAATTCGGTTTGGATAAAATGTGCTAATACCACAATTTTACAAGGATCACAACAAAAAACCTCCTCTATTAGCTTAGACTCTGGGATAACAATCAAAGAGTTAGAGCAAAAAGAAGCTTGTAAGTACTTCGGTGTAAATGCGGGTGAAGGAATTCACCAAAAAAAGAAGAAATAGGTGAAAAGAGTACAATAAAAAAGGTGCGACTGATATTAAAAATTGAATTGAATTTTCAGAAAAGAAATATAACCATTAATAGTCTTGCCATACCAATGACTCAATATAGTTTCAACATCTTGAACTAGACTCGAAATGAAATCAGATGAATGGATTCTAAGACTTCTTTATAAGCATAACATGCATCATCCAAAAGTTGATGCAGGCCGTCTATTCATATTCTTTAAAGAAGCTGGAAGAAGTCTTATTCAGCTAGAATTGTCATACAAAACAACAACTAGTGGCTTACTAACATACATGGAAACAAGAAAGTACTGAGTGATACAATTTGTCAAATAACACGAAAACAGAAAGAAAAAATATTCATGAAAGAAATTTGTAAATACAAACATTTACATTTAGTAGATTCTGTAGAAAACCAAAACAGAATCCAAAAACCAACTGTTGCAGCAATGATTATGAAAAAGAGATGCAAGGATAAAGCACTTGAACAGATTAAACAGACAAATAAAGCCAGTGTTGATAAAGTTAACACTCATCGATGGTTACGAGTATCTGGATTAAAGGCTGAAAAGGATGGCTTTATTCTTACAGCACAAGACCGGCTAAGGCAGTGGAGAACTTTCAGAGGGAAATTAACAGGAGATAACTGATAACTGATATCCATTAAACATGGCACGGGGAACTAGAACAGTCTACCCCAAGTAGCGAAATAAAGGGTTCAGTTCGACATTCCAACCACCTTGAAGAAGGCCGGAACGTACAACGGCTGAAACGATTTAATAAATATGGCGACAAAGATGAGGACAATAGTCCGAATAATGTAAATAGTCTACATAATACCTCATCTCAGAAATATAGACAGATACTAAGATCAGGCAGTTCATATTAAACATCTTGAGAGTATTTAGTGCTTCGCTAATACATCTTGGCACCAAAGAAATACAAATATAAACAGGTATTGAGTATTTACAGATAAATTTGAATAAACTATACAAGAAAGTTTTTTAGGCTCACGATAATATTATAGTGTTGACAGTAAATGTTATTTTAAAGGTTTCTCATATTTTGTCTGTTAAAAAACAGTATTTAGCTAAAATACATTTTATCAATTGCCTGCAGAGCTTCATTCAAAAGTAAACAATTCTTGGGAGCGGCAAGATTAAAATGTAAACGAGATTTTTACACATTTGCCAATAGTGAAATTTTCCTCTCTCTCTCTTACACACACACGTGTGCACGATCGAGAAAGTGAGAAAAGATAACCTCAAACCTTTTATTTATATATATATATATATATATATATATATATATATATATATATATATATATATATATATATATATATATATATATATATATATATATATATATATATATATATATATATCGAATTAAATGAAAAATCATCATTATTATCACATCTTCGACAAAACATAAAGTTAGAATCAAATCAACATCTTTCTTACTCCCTCCCTGCATATATATATATGTGTGTGTGTGTGTTTGTAGCCATAGAAAATGTCTTCTATATTGTGTCAATATATGCTCGTTTCCGTGTGTGGATAGCTTATGCCTATCGCAGACGCATGTTCGGGCACATTTGTGTTTGTTTAACACCAACAGAGCCAACCTGAGGATTACCCGGCAACTAAGTAATGATAAAATCGATTTCTAATAACCTGAGTTATGATTTTCAACCACACACAGAGATCGTCTCCCAAGGCTGATATTATCAAGATAATCGAATATGGTGAGATTTGAACCCGGGTCTCATGGTCGGAACGCTAACGTGTTAACCATTCGCCCAAATTTTCAATATGTCCCCTATTATTTGAAAAACCATAAATCCTGCGCTAATTGTGGTCATTCGACGTAAATTTAACAATAATTCCCAGCATCCATTTTGCCAGATTCCGTTCAATTAGAAACAAGATTGTCTTTAAAAAGAGATTGATAGAAACGTCTGTTCTCTTTTATAGAAAGAGAGAGAGAAAGAGAGAGAGAAAGAAAGACAGTGTGTGTGTGTGTGTGTGTGTGTGTGTGTGTGTGTGTGTGTGTGTGTGTGTGTGTGGAAACTGTTCTTCTCCTTCAGCCTATCAAACTTGGCGACTCTCAACTTCATAATGGACTTAATTCGTTTTTACTTGCGACACAATCGTATGTCTTTCTCCTGACATCGACGTCAGCCAGGATGAATTGTAGCTTTGATCGACGGACATACAAAGAGAAAGAAAGAGAGTGAGGGTTGCCTTGCAGAGCGTATTGGAAATTGTCACACGGACGGAACGGGACGAGAGCGAAAAGATGGAGAAAGTTTCGGTTGGATTGTTACAGGATTTACTGAGGCTATCGAAATTCCCGCTAAAATAGGGTCCCAATAAACATGTCGAGTTAAGCTACGCCACTTAATACACTGTGCATTGCTTTATTAGACTGATAACATAAAAGTAGGTTTCGACTTGACAATTGTTATTTTTTTATGATACATAAAGAAATAGTAGCGTTAAATTATAATCATTGTTAATTTAAAAAAAAATTAATTTAATATAAACATTTAATGAATCATGAAAAGACCAATGGTGGAACTGAATGTAATATAGCATAAAAAAGATCATTTACTGCCAAGTGATATTTTCTTTAATAGTTATGAATAGAAAAATACAAAAGTATTTTTGTAGTTGTGATTGGAAGTTCTCGATTTATTCATTGGGGCATAAAATTGAGAGGGAAAGAAAGAACGAAGAAACAAGGTTTGCCTATTTTAAATCGTCTGAGTCGAACAAAGGATAAGCTTTCTTAATCTCAAATCATATATACACTACTGACTGTACGGAAAGACTGTCCTATGGTCAATTCAACGAAATAATGCCGTTTACTTAAGTCAGGTAACTGGTTAACGGGCTTTGTTTTCAGTTACTTAAGTATATCACTGATAATCCTTTGAACACATCATCCATAACCATTACCTTTGTTGTGGTGATGCTGTGCACTGACAATCCATACGAGGAAAGAAACCGAAACTGTATTAAATTCAAATTCTGACTGAAACTCTCAGTGTTTACTCTTCCCTTACTCCTTACGAAAGGAAGGAATCTACCTCAGTTCAGTCGCCAGTCATCTAGATTATGGTCACCATACGTTTGTTGATGGGCATTATAACTGAAGCAGGTCAATCAGATACTTATATACATCTGATTCCATTGAACCCACAACCCCGTCATATTATACTTGGAAGCGTGATAGGCGTTGCTTGGCAACTTGTTCTCTTATGCAATGTAGAAAGTGCCCCAACAATCTACAAATCAACATATAAATAAGAGATCGACGATTCATCTAAAACAGAACTCAACTTACAATTAAATATACACAATTTCAAAAAAAGATATTTTTAATGTATTTATTTAATATAACAAAATGTTTCCTTATAAGGAAACGGCTAATATTACCATTATTATTACATCCAGTGAAACCGAGGCTTGCGACACAGTTACTTTGGCAAACAATGAGACCTCTGAAAGATAGATTTGCATTTGCAAACTGAATTTTATATTTAAATCAGTATTCTTTATTATACTTAATAACTGTTTATTTTAAACGTACCCTGAAACAAATAAACAAGTTTTTTTTGTTTTGTTTTTACCTAAATTGCATATTAATTTTGACAGGGATTTATGCCATCAATCTAAATATTTTATAAGTATAATTAAATTCATAAAATACCGTGGTTAATCTATTTTCTTTACCAATATGCCTAAAATGAATATATGGAGAGTTGAAAAATAAGCTTTTTACGTATATATAAGTCGAAATATTAAAAAAAATGTGCTTAAAAGTTTAGATATGAAACTAAATGGACAATAAAAACATGAAAGGAAGATTGTGTTGCGACAGTCTTTTTATGACCTAATATTAAATATTGGGTAGGATTTTTCATTCATGCAGGTTTGATTGAAGATCAACGAAGGATCTTTATCTGAGTTTCTAAAACGTTCTGACACCCCAAAACTATGAAAGAAAACCCAATCCATGCACAAATCCACAATCGTCTCATAAATAACTAGAACTCTTTGATAATGACCTATGAAAGTCTTGTGTAGAAAGACGACCGACCTTCGCTACACTAAAGTGTTAAACATGGTATCTTCCATGGACTAGGAAAGGAGTCGCAACCTGGACACAAAGGAGTCGCAACCTGGACACAAAGGAGTCGCAAGCGAGACACAAAGGAGTCGTAACCGAGAATCAAAGGAGTCCCACAATAGTCTCAAGAGTGTCGCACTAACTACGATACTCGCTAGTATTGTATTATTAATCCACGTGATTAAACAATTCTTTCACTAATCTTGTGTTGAAGCATTTTTATTTAGAATATTATTAACCCGAACTACGAATTGATATGAGCATTATAGCAAGAATTCAAAAACACACAGACGACATTTGACAAGTCAGGTTCAACTCTGGAAGAAAATTATCCGAGACGAAGAAAAATTGAATAAAACATCTTAAATAAGGGACTTTTATCGGTCCTCATCCAAACTTGCATCAATATCTGAATTTTCTTCTTTTATCTGCCGTGTCCCGCCAGCATGCTAGCGATCATGGCTCTTCACATTTTCCTGTCCTTTGTAGCTCTTATTAAATTTTGTCTTTACGTTATCTCTCCTACGCCTTGCTCATTTTTATTTTACTATCAGAAAGTTCATTATCAGAAATTTTCTTTTTATTTATAGAAAGAAATCCACACTTATTTAGTTACGGTAGGCCAATATATGTCGAAAAATACTTTCAAGTAAATAATATATAATTAAATCATAAAATATACAAGTTTTCTTTACTTTTTTAAACGAGTAAAAAACAGTCAACATTTTGAAAGAATCATGAAAATGAAATCTTGAAAATGAAAAACGAGTAAAACATAAAACAATAAAGAATTTTTTTTCATAAAAATGCATTAAGATTTTTTTTTAAATTTTACGGCTATTTTTCATTTTCAAAATTTTATTTTCATGCTTCGTTCAAAATGTTGATTGCTTTTCTAAAACTCCCTGTAAAGCAGGAGTTATTTCACTGGGACTTAAGAAATTAAGATATCTGCTGATATCAACTGATTGTGCACGATTGGTAATAAACCAATCAAATGGCCCAATATATGGATATTCAAATTCAAACGGGAAATTCCAGCAACGGACAAACAACAATAATTTTTGTATGTGTTTTGTTTTTGCACATGTTTTTGGCTGTTAAAATTCAATACAGCAGACAATGATTATCTATTGAAGCTTTTAGGAAGTTTCTCCTGATGGCAAATTAATCGCTCCCATTCAGCTAGAAACATCAATATCGCTTGCACTCAACTGGAAACATCAAAATTATTTGCTGAAATTAAAGGTTGTGATCTGACTACTTTTGGTCATCACTGGTCACTTTCAATTGAAAGACTCGTCCTGGGTATGACGATAAACTACATCCGGCAGCAAGGCTTTTGATCGGGAGTCTTGAGGATTTGAGGAGTGTGAAACTACTTAATTGCTGTTGTTCCCAGGTCCACCCTGACCCCGTACGGTAGCACCTGTTAGGGTCCCAGCTATGGGAAAATAGTGAACCTCCAAACAAAAATCAACAGTACATTTCTATAATAAAATGACCAACAATACATTTTTATAGCAAAATGACAATCAAGGCAACATGAAAAAATACATTTTTATAGTAAAATTACTAAGAATACATTTTATGATCTACAAACTATATATCTAAAAACATACCTTTACTTTGAAAGTATAAAATTCTGTACAAAATGTCTATAGTTGAAAACATAAAATTACGTACCAAATATGTAGATTTTGGCATTAAATGACCCATAGAGATGTTGGTATGCCGCTAAACAAAATCAACCAATTAATGAAAGAAAATTGAAAATATCTTCATCCCTCATAAACATAGTCATGATTTCCTGTCAACTTGTGGGCCATGAATTTCTTAGACTACGGAAAATCCGATTGCTATTTGTCTATAGACTGTTGTTTGGTATTCGCGTCATAATTGTACAACGATGTTTCATTTGAAGTAACGTGTCGTTCCAAAGAATTATCACAAGAAAATACAGCAAATCAAATTGGAGGCGTCTACTTGATATCATTTTTGGTCGGCATTCAAATATTTTGGCACCCACTTGGCTGACAACTTCTGAACACTCAACTTGTCATGAATTATATTAAAGCCAACACTTTCCATGGATATCCCTTGTCTCACCAATTCTTTTGGTCGTGATTTGTCAGTCGACAATAATGAGGTCATCAACATGAACCAAAGTTAAGAATGCTGAGGCGTCCCATACATTGCTTCATCCTCGATCACAAAATCTCCAGAGTTGATAAAGATGAACGCGTGTCAGTATTTCAAGCATTGATGTATTTGCTTTGGAATCTTCTTCTGTAAGACCAAGAATTTCATGACAACCTGGAATCATTAAATTGAAAATTCTATATTCTCTATTCACATGATTCTTTCGATGATCTGAAACAATTTTTTTTTTTTAAAAATAGCACAGTGATCCTAAAAATCTCTTTTTCTTTATTGTGTTGTGTCTAATGCAGACGTTAGCGATTATAGCTCTCTACTACTTCCTATCATTTATGTCTCTTAGCTTTGTTAGTCTATTTAATATCCCTTCCACTCCACTGTTCTGATTTTCCATTTACACAAATGCTGTTACTCTCCGCACACACACAGAAACACATAACACACACACACACACACACATATATATATATATATATATATATATATATATATATATATATATATATATATATAAAGGTATCTTAATTCCAATTGTAAAGAAATTTTACTCTGTTTATTGAAAATAATCATGGAGCGCTCTTTTGTGAGTCAGTTTTAACATAAATGGTATCCATAAAGTTCATGTGCACTTTCAAAAATTTATAACTTTATTTGTATTTGCGATAGAAATAATTTGTAAAAAGGATTACAAAGAAGTAAATCTATATTTTTTAAGGTTTTATTGAAATTTTATTTAAGTTTCCACATGTCCTCCATCATTAGCAATACAAAGGGTAATACGATTTTGCAGTTCACGGAAAACATTTGCCAACTGATTTACAGTAATGCCTGAAATCCCATTAGTTATTTTAACTTTCAAATCTTATAATGAACTAAATTTGGTTGCATACACAATTGTTTTCACATGTCCCCATAAAAAATCTAATGGAGTCAAATCTGGCGAACGTGAAGGCGAATAAAATGTTCCACCCCTTCCGATCCATCTGTCAGGAAATTCCTGAATTAGGAACTCTGTAACATGCAGAGAAAAGTGACAAGCAGCTCCATCTTGTTGAAACACTGTATTATATCATTCTTATAGATTATTTCTATCGCAAATACAAATAATGTTATAAATTTTTAAAGTGCACACGAACTTTATGGACATCCTGTATTTCAAATTCTATGTTGTGTTAATAGGACTCACCTGGATTATACCAACGGATCTCTCTCTCTCTTTCTCTCTCTCTCTATCTATCTATCTATCTATCTCACTCTCTCTCTCAATAACTAAATAAATAAATATATATATATGCGCGTGTATGCATGTTCGGGATAGGTTTTTTGTTCATAGACTATTTAAAGTCCATTGAGTTTAAGCATCAGTAAGCACCCGTAATTGCAGCCTTGCGCCAGACATAGGTTAATTAATAGTAAAAAAAAATGAATCCAGAAAAAATGTACAAGGAAAATGTCTATCACATGTTGTGTGTACAAATCTACAACTGGACAAATCTGCAGTGTCCTAGTCTCAAGCCATTTTCACCCATTCTGCCCTGGGAAAAATAATCGTTAATTTTCATCCACAGTGGACCGAAGAGTCTTTATACGTGGGCGCCTTGTTACCACTGAGACAGACAAAAATATTGATCGGCTTGAACCGGTCTTGGAAAGAGTAGAGGACGGAGGTAGGGTGACAGGATATCGATCAAGCTTTGTTCTCCTTTCTCACTTACTGCGTCCAAGCATCTCTGCGTCTCATTAAATTGGCATCAAACCAGTAGAAAAAAATGGCATTCGATCAGGGAAGCGAGAAATGACTTTCGGCATCTTTTTCCAGCCAGTATTGGAATGCATTTCCGTAGAAAAAAAAAGAACTTGTTTCGCATGAAGTCTTAACCCAATGTCCGGTGGGCGAAGCACAACGTGAGAAATTTAGAAATGAAAGAATTTTGTTTCGCCAACTTAGTGTTTATAATGTAAAATGCTAATTGTTGTTTGAATTTTATTGAATTTTATTTGAATGTTGTTTGAGTAAATGTTGGCCCTCAATAATCCTTTCAGATTAAGATCTTTTTTCAGTAGAGGGACAGTGTGGCGCCATAAGAAAAACAAATTAGTAGACGTGAGTTCAAATGCCACGAAATGAAGCTGGACGTAACCAGAAACAAAAGATAGATATAATATTCTTCTGCTAGATAAAATGAAGCAGAAATTAAAAATTCCCTTAAGATTATTAAATGTTGCAAACAGCTGTTTGGTACATCGGCTAAAAAAAAAAAATATATATATATATATAAAAAGCAACAGCAATGAGAATAAAAGTTCACTAAATTGGTTGATTGATTGTCTTGCTCGACTTCATTAGCCACTTGTGGGTGTGCCATTGGCTGTTTATAAAGTTACCACTATTGACGCTGAGGTAATCTTTCATTTTCTAACAGTTACAAAACACAGTAGTGAATATAGTGGAAGACCTCAGAGCAAATACAAACAAAGGATTAACAGGCAATTAAAGTTCCATTAAAGTTCCATTAAAGTGTCAATTATTTTTTGGCCCAGATCTTTTAATTGCAAATTTCATTGAAAAATATGTCAACATTTCGTTTCTTAATAGTTTTACTGCTAAATGCCATTTTAGCGGTATTTTCTCTCTCACTGACAATCCGATTACAATCCAGTGAGAGTACCGAGTAAATTGTTTAAGATGAAATTTAATTTCGGCAAATACGAGTAATTAGAATAATTATAAAAACTTTGAACCTGCACCTTTATAGCTGAATGTCACCAAATAGTTTTCAAGCGAATTATAGCGAAATTGCTTTTTATACGAAACAATATTTGGAGAAGATGCCTATCGCCTCAGAATAAACAAGGTAGGTTACAATTTACTTAAATACTTCAAACAATAAGAACTATTTCATTATCCATCAGTTTTTCGTTAATATCGGTAGATTATCGTAATGCTCTTAATTTACTCCTCGTCATTGTCCCAACCATGATACCTAACAAGTTTGAGGGGCGGGTGTTGTCCCATAAGCTAATATAATCTTGCTTGCCAATTGAAACTATAAAGTTTTAAAAGGAATTCAAACTAGAATATGAAGCAGAAAATTTGACACTGACCCCGATGCTTGCCGCACCCTTTGACTGTGTTCCCTTGTCTGATTTGTTTCGTTATTTCAATAGCACTTTTGAAATGCAAGATTTTATTTTGTTTTATTACTTCAATATTTAAATATACTATATTACAATCAAGAAAATTAACATGTTTGCATTAAATCCTAAACTTTAATCAAGTAACTTACGTTTATTCCGAAGCAAAGCCAAACCAATTAATTCTGTTTTTTAAGATCCTTTACGTATTTGACGATGAGAAATACAACAATGAAAATAAATTTGAATGGTTTCACCAGTACGGATAACCGGCTTTAACCAGGAGGAAAGGATTTCAAATATAAGAACACGTGAAAATATGTTCTTCAATATATCTTTCATGCAAAAAATCAGCAAATGAAAAAAAGAATTATTTACGTATGAAAAAGTAGTTATTATTAGTGATAACGTATACTAGTAGCCAACACAAAAACAAATTATGTAGTCCCTTATTTGACAGAGCTTCCCTATGCACAACATGAATGCTTTTCCCATTGGATACCAGAAAAGGTTGGTTAAGAACTAAACCCTAAAAGAACCAGCGTAAAATTGGACATTACAAATATATTAATTCAGGTTAATATCATCTTAAGAGCTTTGTCCTTAATAATGTCCTTGATAATGTCCTTAATAATGGCCATGGAATCATTAGAAACTGAATATACTTGAATTGAAAGCACAGTTTTTTGTTGTTTTTTTTTTTTTTAAATTACAGTGTAATAAACATATCGTCCTTTTTGTTAACCTCCAGAGAACCGTTGCTTCAATGACTCGGAGAAGATAACCTTGCCTCCTTGATATAAATGCAAATTATTGTAATAAACTATTTTTAATATATACATATATTTAATATATACATATATTTATTCATATCTTAATTTATCTCTAGAGCCTGTCACAAATTACATTTTCTATAAAAACATGTTTTGGAATTTCGACAATGTCACCAAAAATGTTTATTACCTATAGTTTAGAAATTCACTTACAAATATATGTGAATACACATTGCGTTTTATTTCTGTGGATTATTCGCAATTTTATTATGAAATAAAGGAATCGAAAACAAAACCTATTGTTTTTTGTATTAAAATACATTTTCTGTGTTAGGATTTACATAATTGTAAAGAAATGCTAATATTATTATTGATATTTTTTAAGAATGTCATTTATTAATAAAATTGCTTTTTTTCTTCTTCTACTTTATTTTTTTCTTATTTTATTCAATCTCTGAATTGTCGAAAAAGTAGCATAAATTTGTTCATAGCTAAATACTGGTTCAATCAATTTATTTTATGAATATTTATGAAATTATTTTATGAATTTTGGGGAAGAGCCCTTCATTACCTGATGTGAAAGCAAGGAAAGAGCGTAAGAATAAAATTCGTTAATGTATTTTTCAAATTTACTTTTTATATTCATAAGACATCTTTGGCGTTGTTTACTTTTTTTAATCTAGTACCTGACCGTTTTATCAGATAGATTGGGAATTGCGAATAAAATGTCATTGTTTGGTCAATACAACGGTATCATGTCTAGGGGTCTGAAATTGAATGCACAATCGCTTCTTTATTCCAGCGTTCGAAATGAATTACAATTGATGCCGACATTCAGAATGACAATGCGATAATTACTCATTCTATAAATGCATATTCTCGAATTAAATAAAACAAAATCACATTGCCAAAAAAAATCATTTCTATTTTTTAAAATTTTGATTAACAATATGCCAGTAGCTTCATACATTGTTACTGGGGAACAAAAGGTTTGGTTCAAAGATCTTAATGTACTTGTATATATTTACTTTTATGAAACATTTGCCTAATGAAAACTGAACAATCAAATTTAATGGCTTGATTGACTTTTTCTTTTTCCTCTCCAGAGCAGGAAAGCAAAACTTTCCAACTCTGTAGAAATAAAACTAAAATTTCCCACCAAACACGAAACGAAATCGAGTAAAACCAAATGCAAAAGAAATTGTATGATACCAGATATTTATACACATCTATTTTTAAGAATCTTGTGAAAATGGTTTCACAGAACAAAAGTAGTGCCAGAATTGAATCATACACGAGTCACGCTTAAAGCACTTCCAACTTAGTTGGTATGTCCTTGCACACTGTCTACAAATATCAAGAATATCATAGAGATGAGTAATGGCATCTAGAGGAAGCCGGATAACGTTGAGATCAACAAAAAACGAAATTGGAGATTCATTTTAAGGCACACAATGCCAAAAATGTAAGGCACTCAAGTCCCAAATAGTAAGGCATTCAATAGCCACCATGGTCAGAATAATTACTGAGTTAATTTTGAACTCGAAGATAGAATTTCCCTTTATGACAACTTAATTCTTAACTCTTACTTTATGGTACATCTGCAAAAGTTTAATGAAGATCGGCAAGCAGTAAATGTGCGAAAAAGTGTCAGATAACTCTGGAATCATGGGACCTTTGTTAGATTCTTCGCATTGGACGTTAATTTCAAGAAACTAAACGGTCTAGATCTCGTAGCGTCAATAGTCTTTGTAAAGAACACATTCAGGATCAAACATCGGGTTCAGATCATGAGTTAGCATTTCATGGCATCCTGCTAAAAAAGTTTGTGCTAATCTCTACTACAAATTTAGTAATTTGTCATGGATCAAAGTTCAGGTAGTCAGAGAGTAAGTACATGTGAATCCATGACAATGTTCTCAACAGCATAGTCAGGAATTTTCGACGTTCTGCAAAGTTAATTTGACTGATTGCTGCTTAGTGGACTTCGATCACTCCACCTGTCCGGATCTGTACCCACTTGACGACGACATATGAGGCGTTTTGAAGCAGGTTCGAACAATACCTGCAACTCCAAAATCAATAACATGAAAGTTGCTTTTCGGGTTAAGAGTTACACGGCTTTTTGAGATCCTGGTAAGGGTTTAACTGAAAATAAGGGAAGAACATTGAATAACTTATTCATTTTCATATTATCGATGAGTTTTATTAAGTTTCTTTTTTATTGATGACATATTTATGCATAACAAGTTAGTTTCGAGGGGTACAGCAAGTTGGGAAGGTCTGCTTCTCAACCTTGTAGGTAAGTCGGCAATAATAAACTTCAAACAAGAGGAACATTTTCAACTTCAGAAATTCTTATCTACATTTTACTATTCTATTTTAGTAGAATGGAATGTTTAAATACGGACCATTTCTTCTCATTTTTAGGAAGTTATTCACAGACAAACGTATTGGAAAGGATAAATTCCCACCCACAACGAGGCCACTGCTGCTGCTGCTAAGAAGAATGAATCTGTCGAGTTGTTGACGTATGTCATTCAAATTCAGGAAGTTGGAGCATTCTCTAAGGCCTGACAGGAGGCCGTGGAGGACGGTGGGGGTCGGCAAGAAAGGATGTTGTCATTCGCAGCAAAGCGATTGCAAAAGAATACGTCACTCTGCCAAATAGCCCTCTTTCTCTTTCTTTATTCACACTCACACACAGACACAAACACACACCAACATATGTGCGTGTGAGTATGTGTGTGTGTGTCTGTGTATGTGCGTGTATGCAAATGTACGTAGGTAAAACAATTAGTCCATGGCCTAATAATTAAAGAATATATATATTACACAAGTACTTAATTTTTAAGATAATTTCTTCCTTTGTTAATGCACTTAATTCAGTTGAGAATACTATTCACCTAATTTGAATATTATGAAGTGAAAATAGGAGATTAAAATACAACTGATAACTCCTGGATTGACTTTAGATTTACAGATAAATCCTGGATTAAAATCTCGATTTATATTCATCATGCATATATGTGTGTCTGTGTGTATGTATATATGTATGATGAGAGATATATTTTAACGGTATGCGATATTTATAGGTAAAAGTTCTCAATATTAGAGTTAGAGCATACGTAAATATGTAAATGTGTGTATATATATAATTGTGTGTGTGTGAATGTGTAACTATGTATATATAAATATCAACGCACATGCGTACACACACATATATATATATACATAGCTACAGGCACACATACTCATATGTTAAATGGTCTAGATTAAGAGGGTATTGATAAAATTTATTGATATACAGGTGCATATACATGTGTATGTGTGTGTGTGTGTGCATTCACACCTAAATATACTGAATTATGTATTGTGACGGGTATTAAAAGCAGATAAGATAAACACGCATATACGCACATATGAAGGTTAATTTCCGCCTAGCAACAGAATAAAGATTACGTGAAGTCTTATGACATTTTGGGAAGGCAGGTCAAAAAGGTCGACTGACCCAATTACCCGTAAAGGAAAACGTCTAGACAGAAGCTAGACAGGAGACGGAAGTATGTTAGAATTCGGGCCTAAAACCTAAGTCACGTGACAGTCAAAGATTCACTCGAGGATCAGTTGTTCTCTGGACTTTGAAAAGGCAAAACCGAAGCCGAGGCGCTAGTGGTTCACGAACGGAAAGATAAGACGCATTTGATAGTGATGACTTATCCAGTTCGATCCAGGCAACTCCGGGCAGAAGTATAAAGAAATATTCCTGTTCGAGAATCCCAATTTGAAGACGCGGATAAAAATATATGCTGGTCGTTCAACCTGCGTAAAGAAAGTGTACATATATATATATGTGTGTGTGTGTGCATGTGTGTGTGTGTGTGTGTGTATCTGAAAAAAGTTTATTTTGTCTTACAATTTCCTCAATACTGTTCTTGATATATAAAAATATATATCGTTATATATATATATATATATATATATATATATATATATATATATATGTGTGTGTGTGTGTGTGTGTGTATAATCACCAGTTATATAGAGAGATAGATAGAAGGATATAATCACCAGTTACTTAAATTTTCTTAAAAATCATTTAATCACCAGTTATTCATCATCGCCTGAAGAAGTACAATTAAAGTATTGAAACATGAAAGCTTTTGTGTAATGATTTCAGCATATTTTTACTATAATCTCTTATCATATATATATATATATATATATATATATTAATTCATGTTTCATTAAATAATATAGACGTGTTGTCTATTCATTTTAAGTTCCTTTCATATTGTCTGATAAGCTTAATAACATTATCATTGAAAGACGAAAGGAAATCACCATATTGATACATGTTTAAATCCAAGCTAAGCTTTCGACTTACATAAGACATTATGTAAGCTGACAATTACATACATATATATATATATATATATATATATATATATATATATATATATATATATATATACAGTTCTGTTCGATAAAAGTGACTCACCTGATTTTTTTACTAAATGTTCTCTTCTCCGATGAAACGAAAGTTGAGCTAAATTCAAAGGATAAGCGATCTAAAATCTAAAGAAGAAGCTTTGAAAGCTCTTTGAATTTAGCAGTAAGTACTGTCAAGCATCCGTTCAGTATATTGTTCCGGGAATGCTTTTCTTTTCATGGAACTGGTTTCTTAAAACTTCTGGAAAAAAGCCTCAGGAGCGAGCAGTAAAAGAAAATTTTAGAGTCGTGTCTGCTCCCTTCTGCTGAAAGGGTGCAAATCGACCCCACCAAGCTCATTTTTATGCAGGATAATGCTCCCTCTCACAAATCAAAATTAATGAAGGAATACTTTGTTGAGAAGCAGTTGAGTGTTATGACATGGCCGCCACAATCTCCTGACCTCAAACCCATAGAAAACTTATGGAGCATTATAAAGCACAGGCTCTCGAGAAAGCAGTTGAACAATAAAGAGGATTTGATTGTGAACTTCATATCCGAATGGAAGTCAATGCTTGAAGATGAGATTTGCCAGAACCTAATCAAATCATTGCCAAAAAGGGTTGAAAAGGTTATTCAAAATAAAGGAGGACCCATAGATTATTAAATATTTCGAACTATATTACCTATTATAAATAAATTATACCTCTATTATTCTTTATTTAAAGCTGTTCAG
Organism: Acanthosepion lycidas; assembly: GCA_963932145.1. Classification (NCBI taxonomy): domain Eukaryota; kingdom Metazoa; phylum Mollusca; class Cephalopoda; order Sepiida; family Sepiidae; genus Acanthosepion; species Acanthosepion lycidas. Next base: position 3,040,550 of record OZ010585.1, on the reverse strand, counting down.
TTATGTTTCTATTGATTACTAGTTGCAGGAAATAAGTGAGTCCCATTTTTTTCCCTAAATCTCATTTATATCCCAAATTATATAGAATACCTTAGGGTGAGTAAACTTTTTTTACTGGGTGTCCGGGAAGGGGTCTTTATATTAGTAAGATTAAAAATTAGTTTGACCCCAAAAACAATAGGCGAAACATTTTAAAGTAAAAAATATCAGGTGAGTCACTTTTATCGAACAGCACTGTATATATATATATATATATATATATATATATATATATATATATATATATAATTTAAATATTATTTGATCTGGATTTACATTGAGTTCTCTGGATTTTATCCTCCTTAGGTTTACCCATACGGATTACCTAGTTTTTCATAAACTATATATATATATATATATATATATATATATATATATATATATATATATATATATATAACTCCAATCTTTTGATATCTATCTAGCTATCTATCCACTCATATACAGGCAGTTTATAAAAGTTCGTGTGGAATTTTAAAAACTTATTTATTAGCTTAACTTCAGTCACTTACCCAGCCCGAGTAAGGTTTCGACTTTGTATCTATTCTACAAATACTTTCATAGTAATTCTTCGTTTGAGCTCTTCGCTATGGCACCTAGAATTTTTTTTATTAAAGCGCAGTACTAGACTGGCGTCGAGATCTCATCAATATACAGTGGAGGTGGTAGATGGAGCTGTAAGTTCTATGCTAACAGTTTCTTCTCTCGCACTTCTCGCTTGTGGAACTCTCTTCCAGCTCCATACTTTTCAGCCAACTTTAATCTGAAAAATGTTAAATGTAATGTCAATCGATATCTACTGTCCTCCTGATTATTCTTTTCTCTTCCGCTCATTGTTAATGTTTCTGTTCATAATTTTTCCACACCCTGAAACCCTTTGTGCTTTACTGCTTTTCGTGAGGTGATACCAATAAAAAAAAACTTATAGATTTGGAGTGACACATGGGCGTTTAGTTTTACTTTTTGTTGAGAAAAAATTGATCATTGTTCTTTTTAATATTGTTTTTTAGAATTTTTTGAAAGTAGAATGATTGTCTGAATTTTTCGATTCAACCATGGCTTCCCTAGAAGGGAAAGTTAACCACGTTCTTTCGTTAACTGAGCTATAATCTGTCACTGATGACAGATAGATAGATAGATAGATAGATAGATAGATAGATAGATAGATAGATAGATAAACTAACCTGTGTATATGTGCGCAATATAGATATACAGTCAGTATATACAGATAGGCAGTTTCTTTATACACACATACATACACACGCACATACATACATATACATACATATATATATATATGTGTGTGTATGTGTGTGTGTGTGTGTGTGTGTGTAAAGGTATTATCCGACGCGTTTCGTCCAATGTGGACTTTTTCAAGGCAAAAACCAAATTAATTTATTAAAACAAAGTAACTATTAACATCAAAACAAAATGTCCTTAGCAACTAGAAAAATTTAGAAAACGTTATTGTATTCATATTTTCAACGAAAAATTACACCAAGTACAGTTTAGATATTTCTGAGCTGGTTTAGCGCCATGACTCCCATATGAAATTCTCGATCTGTCGAAGCGATGTAAGAACATGACTTGAGTTTTCAAATCAGTAACCATTAAGGTAGAACCTGAGTACATAGGCGAGAATTGTAATATCCCATCGATCTTCCTCAATAGATAGTGAGAAGCCACTCAGGGGGGCATGTGCATTGTGCGGCCATCACATTCCACATGAAAATGTACCATTCTTCACGCTCGTGAAAGTTTTTTCTCCCCAAAAAACATCATTTATGAATATAAGCCAAGCCAATTACAGTACCGATTTATTTCTCTAAAGCTTCTGAATTTTCCAAACATTACAATCGCAATTAAAAGAAGAGAAATTTAGACTGCATGAGATTAATAAGAACGCAAAGAGAGAGTTGATGGTAATCCCGATAGAGAATTTTGCTGACTGTTATGAAAAGTGCAAGGGACATCAGAATAAGTGTGTTGCTACCCCAAGAGAAGTGCTTTGAAGAGAATTAAAATGCTATCGCTCTACGTAGGCTACTTTTTTAGCTGTGTTTTCTGACAAATCTTGTAGACTAGTTTGTGCCGAAAATGTCACTTGTTCACTTCCCAAAACGTGACCAGAATTAACATTTTTGGAGGAATCTCTTTGTTGAATCCAGAACTTTCAAGCAGCCCACTCTTCTTTATAATCTAGTTGTTGTGAGGGAGAATATTTCTCTACAATTTTGGACTCGGCCGTCGGACGAAAAACATAAAAAATACTCCGACATCAAGAGGAGTAGCAGAAGGATCAGTAGCAGCAGTAGCAGCAGTAGCCTTTGCTGAAAACAGTTAATCATTTTCTTCCCTAGTTTATATTATACAATATGTTTCCGTGTTTTTAAACAAATTGCCGTTTCTATTGTTGTTTTTGTTAACTCAGTTACAACACTAGTGTATCATTTCTTTCATATGCCATGTCTTTTCAGGATATGAGTGATCATGGCTTTCCTTGACTTTCTCTATATAGAAATCTCTAACTACGCACGCACACATGTACCGTTTGACTAGTGATCATCAAAATCAATATGTATCAAATGTTTTTTAGGAAACTATTATCGATGATTGCAGAGAAGGATTTCCCTGGTCTGTCTGTTGAATCGCATCTGTCAGCTTTCATTGTTTCTATTTTGTTTTTCTCATTCGTTAAGAATAGATGATTATTCTTTTATATGGGGCAAACCACGAATTAGAATGAAGATATGAATATCTTTCCATTATAAACATAAGCTATGTAATCCATGTATACAAACTACAGTATATATATATATATATATATATCAAAAAGAAAGAACAGTTAGATTTATACTCCAGAATTCTTTAGCATTTATTTTTAAAAAACAGTGCTCAATACACAATATTAATAATTATATATATATAATATATATATATTATAATAATATAATGTATATATATATATATATATATATATATATATATATATATTATAATATATGTATATATATATATATATTATTATATATATATTATAATAATACCCAGTAGAGCATAATACATATATATATATATATATATATATATATATATAATACAAATTTGTAGGTCTGACGAATTGGATCGTATTTACAATTCCAATGGAATAAATTATGACCATGGAATATTAGTGTTTAAGCCTTTTTATTATATCCTTACTCTGTCCTGGACGTTGAGTTCTACCTGGATTCTATCCTCTTGGAATTATTTTTTATACATAGATATATATGTATCTGTATGTACGTATGTATATATGTTTATATATTTTAGATATATGATTGCATATGTATGTGTATATTTACCACTAATATTATATATATATATATATATATATATATATATATATATATATATATATATATATTACAATATTTTTCATCGCTAAACAAAAATTTCTGGTTCGGAACTTAAAAATTGTCCCTCATCAGGCGATGTTAGATAACTTCTGAGGAAAATGATTTACAATTCGGTCGCTCTTTTGAGAGTTAAAAAGGAGGGGAAGAACCAAAATTTCAAAATTAAAAGAAAACACATTTGTGGGTATGTCTTGATTAACCAATCAAAAGACAGATAAAAGCTAAAATAGAAAAATAAAAAATAAGCTGAGAAGGTATGGGTAGTTGGGTTATTAATTCATGTCTAGATAAAACTGACACATGAGACACGTGCATCACAGAAGACATACTGTTGCAAATATAAGGTTTAGATACTGTGAAGTAGACATATTTAGTACAAAATTAGTTTTAAGGAATTTCAAGATTTTTTAAATTTTTTATATACTTCAGAACTATCTTAAATGGACTTCTAGTGTAATTAAAATCTTTTTATATATTTATTTTGAACCCGAAATACGATACTTATTATATCGAATCGGCAATAAAACATGGCAATATTAAAGTTGAAAATCAAAGAATTAAATAAATATTATTTTGACCATTATATATTAGTAAAATAATAGATATGTAATTGTAATCCGTGAATTTTTTATGAGAACTATGTTTTAAAGTAAACTTTATACAATGCCTACAAATTACTGTTAATTCATTTCTGATTTAGGAGAACTTTATTTTTAGCAAACTTTATAATACGCAGCTTTTCGTGTAAACACAGGCGACATGGGTCATTTAAGTATTTACAAATACTCGTTTTTTTAATATTTTACGGTAGGGGTTTTATTAATTTTTTTTAAAAGCCAAAAGTATTTAGAAAGGAATGTTCAGTTACGATACGCATTGTTGTTAAAAGAAGATATATACTGATACCACCTCTGTTTAAAAGGGTCTTTGTACTACCTATAGAAAATTTCTTAACAGCCGGGTTTTCAGTACATGAAATAGTGCATTGGTAAACAATTGATTCAGTAAGACACTTATTTTGCAAAGGACAATTTTTAGGATTTCTGCAATTGCATAATTTATTATAATTATTTATTTCACTTTTGGAATTACTATTTTTACTTTGATTTAAATGTTGATTTAAAATTTTATTATATTTTTTAATAATTTTTTCTAAATTATCAGTACAACAGTAACGTAATTTAAACGAATTTTTATTGAAAATCTTGCTTAGAGGATTGTTACTTGGGAAATTTTTCTCAATCAAACTGAGAACTTCTGGCCTAACTTAGTGCTAACCATTTGATTAAATGCGGGTGTGTAATGATTTTCCTATTTCTATTTTGCTGTCACTATTATGTTTCCTGTATTTAATATCAGGGCATTTATAGCCACTATTTTTAAGGCATTATTGTAAAACTTACTGAGTTATTACTAATTCTATATTCTATGGCGGAGGGTATGCGTTTGATTATACATGGAGGGTGATTAGACTTAGGGTGGACATATAATGGATTAGTATTTGTTTTCATGTATGGTTGGTACATATTGTTGACTAAATCTAGTGTTACATCGAGGAAGTTTACCTTTTTTAAATTTGGCTCAAATTTGGCAACAGGATTCTGTATTAGGCCACACAAACAAGAGAAACCCTCTTAATTATTATGTGTGGAGTCAGTTGAGCGAGTAAACAACAAAACTCGATGTAACACCAAAGATGAACTGAAGACAAGGATTATGACAGCATTTACCAACTTAAACAAGGAAACCGCCCAAAAGAGTTGCAGATTTCGAAGTCGTCTGGAGACTTTGTCTAAAGCCAGTGACGATTTTATTATTTACTCTTTAGTATTTCAAGATAATTTTGTGTAATTTTCGTAAATATATCTGTTAAAATGATATGCCATTGTTATTTTCATTTTCGCGTAATTTAGACGACAATATCCATCGGACCAGATAGATAGATAGATAGATAGATTACTTCAAAGGTTATTATAGTGGATACTTTGTATTTGATATGGATACCCCATTTCAAATACGAAATATCTACTCAACTTTTGAAGTAATAAAAATGTCGGATTTAAAATAAATCTATTATTTTTTTCTAAATTAAATTGACATATATATATATATATATATATATATATATATATATATATATATATATATATATATATACTAAAGTTCCCCTAAGACAAACACATGAGCTACTCAAGTCAGAAGGTTACTCTTATAATGATGAGGTGTTATATGAGTGAAAAAGGAAAAAGGTACCTGGTGAAGATTATGGAGATAAGAAGAATAGATAACATGTGAGACTTAACTTGACTTAAGTGGATGAGATTATAGTGTTCGGAAAAGCATCCACACGGAGTATGTTTGCATTTTGAGCTGCGACAATTTTTCCAAGCATCTTTACAAATGGATCGTATGGATGAATTACATTTGATGTCTGGAGTGAACCTGAGACTCAACAGACGTTCAAACTCTGACGTAGAAGCCCTGCCGGCTACAGCTCTGTCCTGTCTCTCCGGTGGTTCTGGCCGAAAAGTAAACCACCCGGTCCTCCCCCGGTGACTTGGAGGAACCACTACTATCCGCCACGTTGTGAATTTTTTATCCGAGCAGCAGTTTTTCGATCCCTCAGAACGATCCAGAGGTAGGATGAAATAAACGGCTGGGCTCCACGCTGAAAGAAATCGCTATTTGTGCAGAGAGGCTCTTGTCGTAACCGCAAGGGCACAAAGAAAGAAAAAATACGCAACACTTTCGGTTCCTGTACAAAGAGCCCTTTTTATGCTACTGTTTTTATATCACTACCAACGAAATTGCACGAATAGAACCTGTCTTAACGAGATTCACTCGTTTGGGTCGGAACGTCACAGAGAGAGAAAGACACAATTATGCCGGTTGAAATTCGGCTGTACTAAGGGAGATAAGTCGTGGTTCTTCATCCGCCCCCTCCGATATAGCAATCGGCGTTTCTCGGCTTTGTTGACGAAGTTATCAGGATTCGCACGGGATCGTATTCTATCTCTGGGTACGATTCAGACTTTTTGACGCATGCAACCAACTGGCCAGATCAGCAAGACCCACTAAGTCGTTTCCGCCGCGTTTTCCTTCGCGTTCTCTGATCTGCGATCTCTGATCTGCGATCTCTCTCTCTCTCTCTCTTTCTCTCTCTCTCTCTGCCGCGTCTGCTGCTTCTCTCGCGTTTCGATGCGTTCTCCGATCCTATCCGATCTGATCTCCGATCTCATCTGCTCAACCCAAGCGTGCAGGCCGCTTATTTAGAGAGAGGCGGAGCTAAACAGTTTTTAGGCACCGCCCACGAATTTTAATATGCAAATCGCGTGGACCACCATTTCCGCCGGATCTCCGAAGCGCCGCGCGAACCCAGTTTTCAAAAGGTACTAAAATCGGATTCAGACTCCCTGCTGGGTTTTCCGCAGACAACGTCCACTTAAGCCCGGCGAAAAGCACTTATCTCGTCTGAGGGCTCAGGGTGGATTTCGCCCGGCAGACCACCCAAAATCCAATTCACCATTTATCACAAGCTTTACCTAACGAACCCATCCATTAATTACTCTGGAATTAACTCACCTAGTTAATTAAAAATTCAATCCCAGAAACAAGTAAATAAAAAGAACAACGTATTTCTGGAATTACTCTGGAATCCCTTCTACCCAACTAATTAGTACCTTCTTCCCAATCCTTTAGAACCATTGATTAATAAACCCACCTGGTGGGGGGGCTCTCTCTCCCTCTGTTACACAAACTAAGGAGACACATTCAGTGTCTGGTCGGTGATGATGAAACAATACTGGCTTTGTTTTTGAGGAGTTTAGTTATAAGTTTTTGCTTTTAAGCTATTAGAAGTTGGTCAAAGGCGATATCATTTTCAAGGCCCTGATCATCTTGACTTGGGAAGGTGTACCAGTAAACTGTGATATCCTCTTTCTAGATGTTTATTAATAATCTGAGAATGTTTCTAGGCTGTTCGTTAATAAAAATCAGAAAGCTGGTAGGAGCGAGAAGAGAGTCTTGGGTAAAATGTTTGCATCAATTTCATGAGTTTTGGATGACTGACTATTCCCGTTCTTCATCACCACTGATTATAAACCATTGAATCCTCGATTTATTTCCTATAAATAACTCGTCGAACATCCTTTCACTAGAGTTTGTACCGTTGATCAAGGGAGCTAACAATTCCACTCTTTTCTTTTTCTGTATTTTTCACTTTTTCTTTGTTTAAAGATTAAAAACAGTCTCCACACACTTTTGACGACAGTTAATTTCTATGAGACGAAAGACGAAGTCATTCAGCTGACTGATTTCTCATTATCTTTTTTGTAATTATTCCAAATAAGATAATTATTCCATGCTCTCAGAACTCTGGCCAAAGATAAATTTAGAAATATAATCGTAGAAAATCTGCCAAAAGTCTATGTTTAAAATCAGACAATAACTATCTTGCGAACGTTGATTTTCATGGCACAAAATGTTTAGCCGGAAATATTTAATTTAAATACATCGCCTCGTCTCACACTTGGATAACTTTTTAAAAAAATATACCATTTATCGATTCGAGTAAATTTCTTAAACCTTTAAGGTCAGTGACTGCTCTTTAGAATTGTCCTTGTATCAGACATTCGTCTTTCTCTAGAAATCACAGTAATCAAAATTAATTTTGTTTAAATAGAAAAATACTCTACTTTCATGTGAACATTTTAATTAATCTTCATCAGAATTAATTAGGATTAATTATTTTGCAAAATTCCCATCGATAAAAATATTAAAAGTTATATTGAACGATGTTATTGGATAAAATTATGGAACAATTTTACTGAAAACAAGTTCATTCAAACTATATGGGAATAAATGGCACCCATCCTTTAAAATAATGTTTAAGATTAATTCTTGATACGTGGCTGAGATAGTTGGGTGTTTCTTTGTTTTAGGTGTCTCTGTCAATGTCAACTGCCGATTTGGCTTCGTGTCAGATTAAATCAAATTTTCTTTTCTGCTTGAGGTATTTTTTTGACTTCATTCAAATTCTTGTAATCGACTTAAATTTGGTCGAATTGGGTTGACCAAAAAAAACGTATGCTTTTATCATTAGGATCTTTTGATATGAAATAACTTCGGCCAAATGATTACCTTGGATTGCATTGTGTCACCTGTCATATCAGTATTAATTTTTTCTTAATTGTCAGAATAACATTTTTTTTTCTTTCGCTGAAGACGGAAGGAAACGAAAGCAACATGGAAGACAGGAAAATGACAAATTTTTAAAGAGAAATGTGAAAATCTATTTTCCTCCATTGATTTTTGTCGTCATAGGAGATAAGAATTTGGCAACAAAATTCAATAGCTGAAAGATTCATAAGATAGAGTAGATGTCCGGTTCATGCCTTTTGTAAGAGAACAACGAAATGATTTGCAGTAATCGATGACGAATTTGAAATTATACAATTAACTTTCAATTATAGTTTCTGTTTCTCCCGTTCCTATCAAGTTTTCACGGATGACATTTTATGCAAGTTGAAAATCTTGCAAGTCTCGAACTATTTAGAAAAAAAAGCATTTATTGCAAATATTAGAGCATGCAGATGGAAGTAACATTTGTTAAAGAAAAACTAATAACTGGGAATTGGAAATTGAATTATCATGAAAGGCGAAAGTTTCAACCAAAATGTTTATTTATGAAAATGGTATGTCACCATTTCACTATAATCGTAATAAAAACATGGCATCCAACCAAACATTGACCGTTTCAGAATATCAATTTAGTACTTGTAAAATTTGCAATATGCATGTTTATAATTAAACACTTATATCTAATGTTTAGTTAGCAAATCAGCAAGTCAAGATGAGTCAAACAAAATCAATGTCTTTAGGTAAAATCATCTGTGGAGAGTTTTCCGTGTTTTCTTCTTTTTCTTCTTCTTCTTCTATGAGCCTTGTTCCTTCACAACCTTAGCTATCATGATTCTCCACAATTTCCTTAGCCAATTTTGTCTTTTTGTTAACTCTCCTAGCCCTTGTTCTGCTACCCCTTTACACATTTATGCAGGAGTTATGCGCTCTTTCGCTCTCTCCCTTTTGCTTTTAATATGTCCTGTGAGTATCAAATTTTCCAATACCTCTTTCTTCATTTTGTGCCCTAGAAATCTTTTTCTGATATTAAGTATAAGTGTCATTTCTCTTTCTATTTTCCCACATGTTCAGTCCAAGTATTCTCAGTATCCTTCTGTAGAACCCACATTTCTGTTGTCTCACGTCTCTCTTCTTCACTTGTGGAGATTGTCTAGCATTCAGTGCCATATACAAGTACTGATATTACGTAACGCTTCACTTTCTTTGTTTCTAACGTAATGTTCATGTTTCTTAATACTTGGCTGAGCTTTTGAAAGGAATCTTTCGCTATCCCAATGCGACCTCCTATTTCCGTCCATGTTATATTATAATTATTAAATTTCAAAGCGGTCTCTTAGACTGGTGCTAGGTATTATTTTAAAACGGTGAGCCTGGCCAGTTTTACGCTATTATTTTAATTGTGTTAAGATATATAAACAAGTTTCTTTATGCTTTTTTCATTGAAGTATCCTTAAGGTAGAAAACCTTATGGTAGTCAAGAATTTTCCAAAATTCAGTGACCGATAATTCAACTGTTAAATTTGCCATTATGGAATCAAAGAAATGTGCAGATGGCCCCAGCCGTTAGTCGGATCAGAAATGTTGGGGGGTGGGGCAACAAGACAGGCCAAGTACAAACATGATTATGTTACGTTTGTATTTTTAGAAAACTATTAACAAAAGAGAACGTCTTTTCATATCAACACCAGATGACTGATAAGATAAATTCAATTTGATGTAAAAGGCCAAACGTTTGCCCTTAAACGAAAAAGAAAGGGAAAAGAAATCGATTCAGAGAAAGAGACACAAAGAGAAAGAGAGAGAGAGAGATAGGGTGAAAACGAATATATATAGAAAAAGAAAACTTGAAGAAAAGCGGGAAATGAAGAAAAATGTAAACAGACAAAAAGAAATAGACGGAGAGAGGGAGAGTGAAGTGAAAGAAAGAAAGAAAGAAAGAAGGAATAAATGTTAAAGAAAATGACAAGTGAAACAAGTCGAAATATGAAGAAAGAAAGAAAGAAAGAAAGAAAGAAAGAAAGAAAGAAAGAAGAATTATTAAAGGGAGGAAGACAGAAAGAAATGAGAAACGAATGTGAGAATGAAAACAAAAAGGACAAGAAAAATCGAAAAACAAATTTAGAATGAAAGAAATAACGAGCAATAAATATATGAGAAAAAAATTGAAAAATAAACAGTTTTATTAATTTTAATTAAATTCTTAAGCATTTAGTAAATTTCAATTTGGTTATTCATTTCATATACATATATATATATATATATATATATATATATATATATGAAATGATTTCAGGATTCAACGGCTAAATTTCAGACAGAATTTTTGCACCAACCTAATAGTTGGAGGTTCGGCCGATGCAATCCACCAACAAAGTTTTGATTTTTTACAAATTACTGGCGAATTTTGGCAGAATATTCTCAAGTCGACATTAGCTACTTCAACCGAGCGGCTTATGAATCCATCGCTGAAATAGTTTTGTTTTAATAACAAACACTTCAAAACAATATCGATTTTGTTGAAAAATTCACTCATTAAAGATAGTTACTTCAGGGACCCCTCTGGGATTAGAAGCCCTGAAGCTTAAGCTTCATTAATTTCATAGTAGATCCGCCACTATATATATGTGTGTGTGCGTGTCTGTGTGTGTGTGCGTGCGTGTGTGTATTGTGTATTTGGGCAGCAATCCATCTTTTATACATGTTTCGTTAAAGACGACTGACAAGGTACTGCGATTAAATATTTTTTATTTAATTTTTCTTGAATTCGTACAAGTGTTTTCATTTCTGGGCACAAAGAATGCAAAATCTGTCCAAATGCTCTGTATATCTGTGCGCTCTCGACTCTTCTTTTAGCTTTTATCAAGCGTGATTTTTACTTTTAACTGAATGTGTTGATTTTTTATGTATTTGTCTGAAGTTATGGGAATGTCTTATTTTCCAAACACGGTCAGCACATTGTAGCCGTGTTTGTAGTTAATATTATTGAATTTTGGCTTTTCCTTTTTTATTATTAGAGTTTTCATTATTTTAATCGTTTTTACATGATGTTGAGGCTATTATATCTATATTTTCTGCTAGTATGTTTCGGATTGAGTTTGGTAGTTTTTCGTGTGTTTATCGTGTGTGCTAAAATATGTCTTAATTGAGCTATGGTCGGCCAGGTGTAACGTGAGTCGTCTATATAGGCATGTAGTAGTGTGACCAATGTAATTATTAATGAGTTTAGCTTGATCAATTTGTATTCGTAAATAATGCTGGTTCTTTGTAGTTTTGATTTTGCGGGAGTGTTGTTATTTTTTATGATAATGTTAGCTGTTCAAATTTTTATAATAGACAATTTAATTTTCTTGTTAAGATCGACTGGAGTTGAGTATATCTTTATATTTCTATGAGAAAATTCGTCTTGCTTATTTACTTTAGAAAGAAATAGCCTAATCTGGTGGTCGATGAGTTAGGAAAACCGTTATTGAGTTCTTTAAGGAAAAGGGGACGAGAAGAATTTTCGTCTTCTTTCTTTAGAAATTTTTTTTTAACTACTATTTTATATCTAAGTCGGCATTCACTCTTAAAATTAAGGTTGCAAGAGTGGCTTTTTTGTACAATGAAATGGTGAATGTGTTATTATTGCATTCTACGAGAACAGTTTTATTTTTTGACTAAGTTCATAGATAAAGTTAAAGACAGAGATTTTTCGGATTTGGTTAAAAGATGATAAATTTATTGTTTCTTTTTCGTTAAAATAAAAGAAATATCGTCTACATAGCAACTTTTGGGGCTTAGTAACTTTTTTTTAAATATCGTTTTTTCTACGTAGGACATGTAATAGTTGGAGAAGCACGGGCCGAGGTAATTTCCCATACTAACGCCTTTAGTTTGGGTCTACATATTGGCTTTATAGTCATAGAAAAATTCTATAGTTGTGCAGGGATGCAATAATTTTTGAGGATATTTAGTTTGATGTATGGAAGTGGAATGGGATTAATTTTATACGCAGAGTTGAGGATTATGTCGATGGTTTGATCGACGTGGGGAGGGTTTGTAAATATAGTTTTAAGGTATGTTATATTTATAAGTAAAAGTTTTCACTATCTGGGATAGAGAGTATGTAAATATAAAAGTGAATACTGAGGTCAACACCGGGTGACAACAGAACTCAAGCCTGGGTAATCACTTTTGAACTATATAGTAGCAATACTCCATTGTTGGTCTAATCTGTACTTTGTGGGGCGGTAAACAGAACCGTCCATGCGCATGAATATGTGTAAACAGGCGAGACGGGGGAGGCTACAAATTTAAGCAGCATATTTGATCTGCTGCGATCTTTATTATTTCTTATAAATCAGGAAATCTTGTTAAGAGTTAATTATTTTCACATTTTCTTCAAAGTTCGCAGTAGAAATTTTGAAATTGTTTCAAAGAAGTCAGAAACATTAAACTTAACTGTCCTTTTTCAGAAAAATTTTGAAATGGTAGATGTTTTACAAATGCACAGCTCGCCTAAGATATTTTAATCCCAGATTAATTGCATAGATAGATAGATAGATAGATAGATAGATAGATAGATAGATAGATAGATTCATTCAGTTTTGAGAGAATCCGAGAGAGTTATTAGAGAATAACCCGAGAAAGAATATAAAAGACATGAAACAACAAACAACAAATGGTAAGAAAAAACTTAAAGAAAGTTAACAATTTTAGAATTGCCATTTCACTGGCGTCATCACCAAACGTTTTGGCTCTGATAAGTTCTGGCAAATGTTTCGTTTACTTTTCTGGTTAATTTCCTTTTTTCGCGGCAGACAATGGATGCTTTTATAAAGGACATTTACGGCCAGGCCCTAATTCTGGAACGGTCAATAAGCAATCATAAACAGTCGGTAAGCGAAACGAAATTACGAAGAAATGTCTATTTAACGCGGCCTTTATACTTGATTCTTTCTCTAAGGCATACAAATCATACAACTCAAGCAAAGAATATGAAAAGCAACAGAAAGTTAAGAACTGTACAAAAACTGTAGAAATAAAAAATATAGAATTTAAAATGAATAGAAAAAAACTTCAGTAGGTCATCTACTAATAAATAAATTTCCAGAATATTTCAACATTTTTTATTTCCATTTTGATTTTCTTTTCGATTTCTTTTCTTGAAAATCATTGCTATACTTCCATGTGGTTGATTGTTACGATATTTCACAGGATTCATGGTTTCGCTTTAGAAAAAAAAGCAATTTATTCCGATAAGGTCGTCTGATATCTGAGTTGGTTGAGGAATTCAAAACAAGCATTTGCTTCTGGTTGAAACACAAACTACTTAACTCCCTTGTACCTTTGCACTTTATAGCATTTTAATTTATGGTTATTAACCGAAATACATTAATCAGTTTTTCACTCTTTCCTTTGATTTTAAATGTTTCAGTAAATCACAACCGAAAATAGTTACGTCATTATAATTAATTTGAAACATTAACATCTTTTGCTGATAAAGCAGAATGTTTTCCAATTCTACCTTCAACTCATCTGCAGTATCTTTATCTGAATTTCCACTTAGAACTGACTCTCTTTGATATAATTCTTTTATTTTAAGACATTTTTTTATGTTTATACGTTCTTTTTATAGATCTAAATATTTAAGTAAATGCTCTGTTTATAATAAACAGTATTAACAACTTAATGTTAAAAAATGTCTTAAGATAATTGTCGGACTTTGTCCATTTCATAATGTGTGACGTCATTTGTTTACATTTGGATATGCATCGAGCAGATATGAATGTACGTGAGAAAATCATGGAAAATTGTCGTTTAAAAACAGTAAAATCGACCTTGCTAACGGAAACGCTCCTCTGTGGCGAAATCGGTAAAAGCACGTCGGACGGTTCAGTATTAGATACAGGTTCGATTACTGTCAGAGGACGCATATTTTCTATGACAATTTCTCGGACATTCAGGCCGGTAAATGTTGTTAATTCAGTTTATTATAAACAGAGCATTTACTTAAATATTTGTATCTCTTAAAAGAACGTATAAACATAAAAAAATGTGTTAAAATATAATTCCTTCCTGTCATTATCTGTTAAATGAATTTTGGAAAAGCATGCGAAATAAATGGTATCCCTGCAATTGTCCTTTGGCTCTTGAAATTATTCCTGTTCTTTCAAAACTCAAACAATAAATGCCTTACTGTTTCTTTCTTTCCTGCTTCTGGAGTTTCTTTTTTTAAGAACACGAACGAACCGCTTGTTCCTTCTAACTATCGACCTATTAATCTTCTAAAAATTTTGGTAAAGTCGCTCTCTCACAGACTTTTCGTCGCCTCCCTCTGTTTTTTTTTACAAATACTTTCATGGTAACTGTTGCGAGGAGCTGCTTTCGCTGGTTCCTAGACTTCATGAATTTAAGCGTTCTACTAGGTTGGCATCTCGCTCACACCCTTTCACGATCGAAACTGTTAAATGTAGCCATCTCTTCTACTCCAATAGCTTCATGTCTCGCACCTCTCGCCTGTGGAACTCCCTCCCCTTCTCCTGTTTCCCTGATAGCTATAATCTCCAACTATTCAAATGTAATGTCAATCGACATCTCCAGATGCCTTGATCTATCCCCTATCTTTCTCTTCATCCTTTCCTCTATCACTCCTATTTGCTCTCGCTCCAACTCTCTGTAACCCATTGTGTGCTAGTGGCTTCCAGCCTTGCTTGGGGTTAAACGCTTAAAAAAATGTATTTGAGGCTTTAACCAACTTCGAATTGGTTAAGCATCTTCCCTCGCAGCGCTTTCTTTCAGACAAACATGACATTCGCTTCTCCAGGTTAACTACCGATGTGTTGTTAACAGTTATTGCTAAGTCTTTACTCTTTAGATGAGAATGGTAGATCTCGGGATCTTGCTTTAAATATCTCGAAGGCGTTTGACAGGTTTTGATATGATGGTCCTCTTCAGAAGTTGAAAGTTTAATTTATTTCTGATTCGGTTTAATCGTTCTTATCAAATGGCAAAATGAATGTTGTCTTGAACGGCCCCTCTTCTATATTCTTTTACATTAATGCAGTTGTCCCAGGACTCTTTCCCTTGACCTCCTGTGTTCCTAATTTTCACTAACGACATTCACGATGGCATGAGTTCTCAAATCGATATCTATGCTGACGATGCAACAATTTCCTTCAATCTGCTGTTAACTGGAGCAAGAACTGGTTTGTGATTTTTAACTGCTCTCTATTATTCATCTTAAAGAAACTGTTTTACCTTCCATCATCATGTCTGATGTTAACTTCCAGAAAAAGGGGCTCATTGCGCCTTCATGAACTCACATTTTCCACTAATATGAAATGGAAAGATTATATTGATTTCTTTAATTACTAGTTCTGCTACTAGGAAAGTTGATTCACTGAAAAAAAAACTTTTCTCCCCCAAATCTATCTTACATATTTAGAAGTCTACCATTCATCCATGCACTGAATATTGCTGCCACATCTGGTCTGGTGCTTCTGCTATGTATTTAGAGATTCTTGACAAAATCTAAAGAAACATTTCAACTCTCCTAACATGACATCTTGGCTTCAGTTACTCTCCCACCATCGTAATGTAGCTTCTATAAATATTTCGATGGTAAATTTTGTGATGAGCTTTTCTCTTTGGTACCTCGATTTTAAGAAATGGAGCGCAGTACGAGATTGGCAATTAGGTCTCATCATCTTAATTTTAAAATTAAAATTTAAAATTTAAAATTCTCTTGCAGCTTCTTGCTTTTCAATCAACTTTGCTCTTCAAAAATTTAAATGCAATGTCTATCGTTATCTTCTGGTTTTTTAATTCCTGTTCTCGCTCCTTAATTATTTTCCTCAGATTCTTTCACATTCAGTAACTCTTTGCGTCTTTATTGTCTTGCTTGGCGTGAAATTAATTTTTTTTTATTACATATTACGAAATGAAACATGTCGACATATTTGCCTAAAGTGTCATCTCGTTTTTTCTTAATTATTTTTGTTTCTTTTTGCTTTGTTTTGTTTTCTTTTTTCTAATAAATTTCCTGCACTCAAAGTTTTTTCATTTAAACTTAAATGGAATAAAGGGTATTTCGAACATGATCATCTGACGGGGCCAATTCGCTTGTGTAATGAATTCGATTCTCACTGAATGCCCTGCTGTTGTAGTCTTGTGCCAGACTAAGATAATCTTAGAATATAACCTAACTTTATTTTTCTAAAGTTGAACACGTCGCCGTCCACATGTATAAAATAGTTTCATATTTTACTACAATGCCAAAGATCAGGATTAGATCTAATGTGAAAGTCATGATTTTAAATGTGTATGGATGCCAAAATGCAATTGGCGCACTTTTGACAGGAAGGATTTAATGAAGCCTTAAGATTTCTTTGAATCTCACATTACAGCCGATTGATGAAAATCATTGGTTGCTATGTGACTTCCATTAGACAAGGTCGCATAGTGGCTGCTTGGTTTCCTTCAGAAAAGGCCGCAAGTCCAATGCATTCTAAAGAGATACCACAAGGCTGTACCGTGTCCCTCTTGAAAACTTCACAACTAAGACCTTCTTTTTGCTCGACATCTTAACATATTGCTTATCTTCTTATATGTATTTAAATTTCTTTGTGTCGGATGATTTCCTATGAGATATATGTACTGCATCTTAGTATGACTTACAAGTGATAAGTACGAATGATTTGTATACAAAATATTTTCATGCATGACTCATTTTTCAAATTCATTTCTTTAGATTATTCTTGTCAGTCTATCTGGTTTGCTACGGTGTTAGTGTTTCACGGATAAACTAATGTCTATAGCGGACAATGGAGAGTAGAGAATACGATAATATTTCCGCTTTGTATTTCCCAGAACTTCATTAAATATTTATTTTATAGAAAATGCCAGGCTCTCCCTACTTTCAAGATTGGCGTAACACACTCTTTCTACCTAGTTTTCCTTATTTTAGGTCCCGTATCGTACGAAACTAGGCTTATTAAATATCTAAAGCAGTGCGGTTATAAAAAAGATAGTATTATGTTATTTAAGAGTACTTGTTTTTTTTTAAGAGTACCGCAAAGACGTCCACTCAGCTCAATGTAAAAATCACTTTCTTTTCATAGAATTGATACTATAATTATCCGCAAATAACTAAGGGGAGGCTACTCTATAATTAGCCAAACTCCAAAAACATTTGAAATTTAAAGTTAGATTTACTTATACTAATCCCTAATCACCGGAGATCAAGTGTGACATGATTTTGAAAGTGTCATTTAGAAAATTGTTTTTTGTTTTAAAATGTGAAAATATTCATTATGAAAAAAAAATTGAATTGACTAATGATTTTGCCGTGAAAATTTATTTTGTGAAGTGATTTTATTTCTATAGGAAACGTTTATTAGACCACAAGTATCATTGTTCTATGAAACAAGTAGTAATATTTTTTCTTTCCTCTTTCGATATTGACATGATTTTCTTCAAATTTTGTTCCAAATAAATAAACATGGATAAGTGGAAATCATTGTCCTTGGTTAAGAAAAACAAACGCAGACCCTACACTAATATTAATAAGTTTTTTTTTCTACGTTACAACAACAAACACAGAAATCGTCTGATTATAATATCTTCTTCCCTGTGCTGCGTCCCTTCAGGACATAAGTGATCATGAGTCTCCACAATTTTCTATCTCATGTCGATCTGCCATCCATTCAGACAATGTTTTCAGGTAGGTAGCTCGCTGTCTTCTCCTATCTCCCTTGACCTCAATATATATCTTGTGATTGTTACGTTTTCTAAGACTTCCTTGCTCATTATGTGTTCAAGGAAATTCAGCTGTCGCTTCCTGATTCTGAGTATAAATGTTCTTTCTCTTGCCATTTTATTTCAAACTTTCTTGTTGCCTTATTCTTAAAGAAAATAAGTGTTCCTAGCATTTCAAATAAATCTTTGTATCGTACCTTAGAAAATGCGTTTCTGTAATCTATAAAACATAAGTGCACATCCTTACATCCTTCTGCACTTGTATTGCCCTCTCTCTTTCTCTCTCTCTCTCTCTCTCTCTCTCTCTCTCTCTCCCTCTCTCTCTCTCTCTATCTATCTATCTATCTATCTAACTATCTATCTTCTGGTTCCGGTTTTCTTGACAATGCTGCACTATTCTTGTCCTATTTCCGGTCTAATTCTGCTTCAAGTTCTATTCATTAAGATTTGCATCATTAATTTGACTTTATGATTCATTAAACTGATTTTCAATGGAACTCGCATTCATTTGCACATGGTTTCTTAGGTAATGTTACGAAGATGGATTTATTGAGATCCTCCAGTATGTTTACACTGTCGTAAATTTCGTTTATAACTCCTGTAATTTTGTCGATGCCAAGGTTTCTTTGGTTATTACATTATCGGATGCAATGATCTGATCCGTATCAATAACGAAAAAGATCCCACCTCTGGCTTTATGGTCTGATTGAAATTTATCAAAACATAATTTAATGCTTAGTAAAGAGTTGAAATAATTATTTAAAAGTTATTTTAATGTATTTTCTGAGTGTTTAAATGCCTATTTATAAACGATATTAATGTTTATTTTATAACTGAGTTTTAACGCGCATTTCATTAGCACGTGTCATGCATTTTACATCTATTTCATAAGTATTTTTGCATATGTTTTTTAATAAACGCTTTTCACTGTGCATTTCATAAACGCTTCTTAATCTGTATTTTATTCATTTTTTTTAATGTGTATTTTATATGCGTTGAAAAATAATCTAAGAATAAAATAGATTTCCTCGAAGTCGGCATATATCCGCTAGAAATTCATTGCTACGCGTAAAAAGCGTAGATTAAAAAATCTACGCTTTTTACTCGTTGTGACTCGTTTAAACGAATCCCTTGGGTTTTATTTTTCATCTTTCAAATAATGTAGACATTTGACTGTCGTATAATTAGTCGATTCCGATTAAACTAGAAGCGTTGACGTAACCTTGAAATTCTAAAGACTCAAAAGTTTTTATATATTTTTTTACAAAAAAAAAACTTTCCTGAAAGGCAAAGAAGAATTTTGCGATTCAATTTCAGTCTCTTTACAGATTTCTTTAAGATTAGAACGATTATTATTATTATTCAGAATAATAATAAAAATAGTAATAATAATTTTTCGTAAAATAAATTGAAAACATAATTTGAAAAAATAACTATATATTGGATTTTTAAGCCGACAGTGCCAAAGATGCTAACTTCAGACTAGAATGAAATGAATTTATGGCCTTGATTTCTAGCTGCGTAAAAAAAATTGTATGTTTGAAATTATTATAGTTAAGAAAAAAAGTATGTTTTTTCATTTATCACAACTTGTATAGTCAATTTTCGAATGTTTGTCTTGTTTTTTGTGCGTATATATTTATTCTGTTCTTAATAAATTGTTTTTCTTTGCTTCGATGGTTTTCATTTAATAGAATGCATCAATAATCAGTATAAGATTAATTCTATTGACATATGCAAAATAGTCAATTCACATGATTTCTGCTTCTTTATTTCATTTCATTACATTATTGTTGAAGTGGTTTCATAGACTGACACAAAAATTAATTGCAATAAATAGAAAATCTATTGAATTCGCATTCAAATTTTTAAATATAATACTGTATTCAAAAATATACATAAGATTCAATACAGGTTTATATACCTACTTTACGAAGTCGGTGTACAATTTTAAATACTTAAAGCTTGGTAACTATACACGATAGAATTAACCCATAAAAAGGATTAGAAATACTATTTTTAATTTATTATATTGTTCTACAAATGCAACATTTTCTTCACTTATACTGCCAGATTTTGTCTAAGCATTGGCAGAACTTGTTTCTTGAAATTATTTCATCCAAATGAGTTCTCAATATTCTACGGACATCAGTGACAAATTTTAGCTCAGTTAAAGAAAAAACGTGGTTAACTTTCCCTTCTAAGGAAGCCATGGTTGAATACCATTTCGGAAAAATCATTTTAAAATTTTACTTTTTTAAGTACAAAGAACAATATTTAAAATGAACAATAATCATTATTTCTGAACAAGAAGAAAAAACTAAACGCTCATGTCTCACTCCAAATCTATAAGCATTTTAAATTGCACGCGAACTCCCTATATATGAGTGAATCGTGAATAGATAGATAGATAGATAGATAGATAGATAGATAGATAGATAGATAGAAAACTAATGACCATAGTTTGAAAGTTACAATAAAAAACAATAAAATTAAATAAAATTAAAATAAATTAAATAGGTGTCAAAATTAGCAATAATTGATAATAGTTCATTTAATAAATTACTGCTAGTGCATATAAACAAAGATGGGGATGTATCACGTGTTCATAAGAAAATAAAGACGGAAAAACTACCAGGCATCTTTGATCTTCTGTAACCGGTCGACCATTCAGCTCTCATTACAATGGATAAGCAAACTGGCGGAATACGCGCAAGAATAAGAATTGAGCATGCGCAATGTGGCCAGAGATTTATTATGAACCACAACGATTCTTAATAACATAAAATGTTGGTCTGAGAGCTACAACGAAAAGTAGCAGAAATAAGACGAAGAAAACGATAGTCAATTATTAAAAATTATTTATTATTATTATTTAAAAGAATTCATTCGATTCGAATTTTTTATAACAGTAAATTATTTTCCGTTAGCAATTTTCAATTCACTTCAATAAAGGTTTCTCCAGATTTCTTGCTGCGAAGCCTTTATCTTTTGTCGACGTGTATAGACTACAAAAAGTAGATTTATTTCCATCTTTATTTTGTTATACTTTATAAAAATGCATAACATTATCGAATCAAAGATCATTACCTTTCGAATCAAAGATCATTCCTTTCGAATCAAAGATCATTACCTTTCGAATCAAAGATCATTCCTTTCGAATCAAAGATCGTTACCTTTCGAATCAAAGAACATTACCTTTCGAATCAAAGATCATTCCTTTCGAATCAAAGATCGCTACCTTTCGAATCAAAGAACATTACCTTTCGAATCAAAGATCATTATCTTTCGAATCAAAGATAATTACCGTTCGAATCAAAGATCATTCCTTTCGAATAAAAGATCATTACCTTTCGAATCAAAGATCATTACCTTTCGAATCAACGATCATTCCTTTCGAATC
Source organism: Acanthosepion lycidas (assembly GCA_963932145.1). Classification (NCBI taxonomy): domain Eukaryota; kingdom Metazoa; phylum Mollusca; class Cephalopoda; order Sepiida; family Sepiidae; genus Acanthosepion; species Acanthosepion lycidas. The sequence goes on along the minus strand of OZ010585.1, from coordinate 3,018,833 downwards.
AAAGATCATTGCCTTTCGAATCAAAGATCATTCCTTTCGAATCAAAGATCATTATCTTTCGAATCAAAGATCATTCCTTTCGAATCAAAGATCGTTACCTTTCGAATCAATGATCATTCCTTTCGAATCAAAGATTGTTACCTTTCGAATCAAAGATCATTGTATTTCGAATAAACGATCATTCCTTTCGAATCAAAGATCATTACCTTTCAAATCAAAGATCATTACCTTTCGAATCAAAGATCATTCCTTCGAATCAAAGATCATTCCTTTCGAATCAAATATCATTACGTTTTGAATCAAAGATCATTATCTTTCGAATCAAAGATCATTCCTTTCGAATCAAAGATCATTACCTTTCGAATCAAAGATCATTCCTTTCGAATCAACGATCATTCCTTTCGAATAAAAGTTCATTGCCTTTCGAATCAAAAATCATTCCTTTCGAATCAAAAATCATTATCTTTCGAATCATAGATCATTACCTTTCGAATCAAATATCATTCCTTTCGAATCAAAGATCATTCCATTAGAATCAAAGAACATTACCTTTCGAATCAAAGATCATTATCTTTCGAATCAATGATCATTCCCTTCGAATCAAAGATTATTACCTTTCGAATCAAAGATCATTGTATTTCGAATAAACGATCATTCCTTTCAAATCAAAGATCATTACCTTTCGAATCAAAGATCATTACCTTTCCAATCAAAGATCATTCCTTCGAATCAAAGATCATTCCTTTCGAATCAAATATCATTACCTTTCGAATCAAAGATCATTATCTTTCGAATCAAAGATCATTCCTTTCGAATCAAAGATCATTACCTTTCGAATCAAAGAGCATTACCTTTCGAATCAAAGATCATTACCTTTCGAATCAAAGATCATTCCTTTCGAATCAAAGATCATTATCTTTCGAATCAAAGATCATTCCTTTCGAATCAAAGACCATTCCTTTCGAATCAAAGATCATTACCTTTCGAATCAAAGATCATTCCTTTCGAATCAAAGATCATTGCCTTTCGAATCAAAGATCATTACCTTTTGAAATTCTGTCTCTGTATGCATCGCTATTTAACACATTATTGTTGGTTCTTATATGAAAATTTTTATTATTCATTTCTTAATCATCGATCTTCCTTTTAGTCATTTCCCCTTAAAATATATTTGTATATTAAGTGATAAACAAGTGAAAATATCACTTTAGCTATCGAAATGACACAGGGTGTGATACACAACTGTTACAGCGCCCATGAATGTCTGCCTTTGTTTCTGCCACTCAACAACGAGATTTACTTCGACTATGAGATTTACTTAGACTGCGAGATTTAAGAGTTTTTCCTCAATTGCTTAATTATTAAGAGATCAAACTTCAAGCTTCAACACATTTGAATTTTGTATTTTGATAAAAAGCCATTTCTAGATCTTTTTGCGTTAATTCGTGGGTCTCCCCGCCAAGCTTCTATCCTTAGACCTAAGTTGTTCCTAATTTTCATCAGTTCTCAACTCAGTATCTGTACTGACGTCACATGTATTTATTCCTGACAAAGATAAGCTTCATAGATTTGATCAGGCCAAATTGACAGCTGACAGACGAAACTTATTGAGAGCCACAAAGGATAGGGGAGAAGTGGAGAGCCATGATCGCCTACGTCATGAACGGACACGGCACATAAAAAGAAAAGACTAGATTGACATCAATTTACAGTTGAAATTGTAAGTTCTATGCTAACAGCTTCTTCGCTCGCACTTCTCGCTTATGCAACTTTCTTCCGGCTAACATTGCATTTCACTTTTTGAAGAACAATGTTAATCGTTGTCTTCTGTCTTCTTAATTCTTATTATTTTATTGATCTCTTTTCGTAATAGTGTTTTTTTTCTTTTTCTCATATTCTTCCACTCTCAGTAACCCCTTGCGTCTTAGTGGCATTATCGCCACCCTCGCAGTGAACAAAATTAAATAAATACTAATATATTTTTCTTTCTTCAGTTTACGTGTTATCCAATATAGGGTACGACTATTATATGAAGTTTATGTAAAAGATAAACCGTATCGTTCTGACAATAAAAAAAAAACTGATTATACAAGAATCTCGAATTTCAATGAATTTTAAAATTAAATAAATTATTTATTGTTCCCATTACTTTCTGTCGTAACTTATTGAAAAAAAAATTGATAGAATTTTTATCATTGAATTCGATTATGTAATAATGAATTTAAACAATAAAATAATATACAGGATGTCTGCACACTTTGAGGGGGTACGGTGAAGTAATGGATAGCGGCTCAGATTGAAGAATCAGAGAGCCGATTTCGAATTATAGTCGAATCCATTACATTCACTTACGTGTTAATACCATTAGGGATCTTCTTCTTCTTCTTCTTCTTCTTCTTCTTCTTCTTCTTCTTCTTCTTCTTCCCCGGCTATGGGTAAATAGCAGGACAGGCCGGGTTCTTGGATGGCAACTGGTTTGCCACAGAAAGAAATGGCAACCTACTGCGGGAAAAATTTGCCTCGTCAATCTTGTATCAAAAGATCTTTTGATATATGGTCTCCTAAATGACTGACACATTTTGAATGTTTATTAAACAACTGCCATTAAGTTGCCTGTAAGTTTTATAAGTCATATTAAAAAAAAGGTACCATCATTTTCATATATTGCTCTTGTCAGCACACTGCTAATGACGCTGTCCAATGGAATCGCATACTTTACCAAAATTCTATCATTTTCTGTTTGAAATAATTCTCTCGTAGTAGCTGCTTTTATTTCAATGAATGTTGCTGATTTTGTTCAATAGGAAGATTCTCCATAAAATGGTTTCACTTGCGTAAAGCCTGGTGCCAGTAGGAGGTATTCAATGTTACCACTTTGTCCAATCCATCTGTTTGGCAGAGATGTTCATCAAGATACGCACATGATAATAGTCATAATCATCTTCATTGATGGCATGAACTAATGTTGGAATAAATCTTTTCCAATGGATACACTGCAAAATGCGATAGACACTCGAGTTGGAAATGCCTATCTGACAGGCCGCTTACCGAACAGGTTTTCTTCAAGACTGACGTTAAATTCCCAGCAGTTTTTCTTCTCTTGTAGGACTTATGGACGTCTGTGCTTTTTCCGGAACGATGCATGTTAAACAGTTTCGTTCTGCTTGTAACTTTATCTCTAATGTGAGCAATGATGATTCATCTAAATGGATCTCAAATACTTTCTAAAACTTTCTTTGCATTTCAGCTGCCTTTTCGCCCTTCCAGTAGAAGTTGAGGATAAAATTTATTTCGATAAAACTTCGTTTCAACCATTAGTCTGACTCAGTTGCACCTAATAGAAGAAATAAAAAATTTTTAAAAAATGTGTATTTAGTGAGTTATTGACTATAAAATACGATTTTAATGGATATTCTGTATATTTTAAAGGCAATGAAAATTTCGTCATAACATTGAGAAAATACGTAATTGTGGATAATCAATCATCGTAATAATATTCCTCCACATTTTCATAGATATTGGGGGGACGTACTGGGGCACCTCGATGTGATGTAATGGTTGGTAAATTTGTCTTGCTGGAAGAATTACTGCTGAATAGTGAGTTCGATCTTCTCTGGGTGGCCCATATTCTTGGCTTTGCGCCACATCTGAACTACGCTAAAAAAATCATTATATGAGGGTGTACTGAAATATTATCAGTGTAACTCTTTTCTCGTAATCTGACAAAACATCAGATCATGAATGAAAAATGGTTAAGGAATCAGTAAGCTACTTGTTTCGAACCTCATTAGATCAAAATTCTCCCTCTCTCTCTCTCTCTCTCTCTCTCTCTCTCTCTCTATATATATATATATATATATATATATATATATATATATATATATATATAATGATTTTCATGAATAAACAACAATAGATATAGAGCAGAGTTAGCTAACAAACTAGATGGATAGATTTGAAGAAGCTGGAATAAATGTTAGTTTTGTTTTAAATGTCAAATTGTGGCAGCAAAACTTTAAAATATTTTTAGCCACAAGAATGCCTTTTATTCTAAATATGTGCTTTTAAGATTCACTTTTAACAAAGTAATTTCACGTTTCTTAAATGAACCGTCAAATACGTAAATAAACAGGGAGGATTTCAATTAAAAACAACGTACATTTTGGATGGTGTTAATTAGTTACCTCCACTTTTTCGCGAAAAACAGACTAGCGTAATGAAAAAAAACACAAGCTTAATAAAAATAAAGTTTTATCGTCAAAATGTTTATGTTATTAAGATGAAAGACCAAGGTATTTTTTTTTTTTTTTTTTTTTTTTAATTTTAATCCTTTGTAAAACGTTCAAAATTTTGGTTAAAATCTTCTTTTGTTTACGTTATCGGGGTGGCGTCATAATTACATTGACTTTTTTGCGGTTTTTTTTTTTCGTTGAAAACATTGAATTTGAAATTCGTTTAAAAATCAAATAATTGTTCGATTTTAATGAAAATTTTCAGGAATTATTCATAAATTAATGAAATTGTTTATTAAATTTTTTTCAGAAAATTTTGGTAGAAAATATTTTTTACATCTATTACTCTTCTACACGCTTACTTCATTTCATGAAATTCACAAAAAAAAACTATTTCCTGATATTTTTTTTTATTCGTTAAAAGTAGAACGACCTGGAGAATGTAAATCGCGTAATTTTTTTTTTTTTTTAAACTTTCACTATTCTAACTGAAAATCTGCTCTGAATTGAAAAATAATAAATGCAATAAAACTATGACATTAGAAAAGCTTTTAATTGCTTTTGTAAATAAGTTATATTAAGGACACTTTAGTCTGAAGAAATAGAATTTTCCGATGAATAATGAATTTTTACAAGAATTTTTTCATTTTTTTTTAAATTATAAAAGTTTAAAAATCGTGTAAAATTCTGTATTGCGCTGTTTCCTGGATATGATATACTAATTAATTGGAAACGAAATTTACAAATGCAAAATTGAAAAGATTAATAAACGTAGTTTTATTATTCCATTTTTAAAATTATTTTTTAGTTTTTACTTAAGTTGTTCCCTTCTTTCGTCTATGAAAGGCAAAACATGACATTATTATGAAAAGGTCACGTGATTTAAGAATTTTGTCCCTGTACAGAAAAATTAATTTAAATTTTTTTTTTATTATTATTTTTGCATAAAGCGTCTTCGAATAGTAAATAAAAGTCAATAAAATATTAGATAATTGCGGAAAATATGTTGATTTGTAAAAATTACTAGGTAGTTAAAAAACAAAAAAAATGCATTCACTTATATTTCGTAAATTTATGTCAAATCTGGTCATCCATAAGACCTGTCATTACCACGAAAACTTACTGATACTTCAATAAATATCAAAGATAGGACCCGTCGTTAAAAAATGATTGTGTATTACTTTTTATGATATAAGTAAGTAATAATTATTTCAAATTAGATTAATTTGACTTAAAATTTTATAACTTTACTCATATAACATGTCAGAAATACATATATTTGTTGGAAGAGTTTTAAAATCGATAAATTTGTTTTTTTACAAATTTCTTAAAATTAAGAAAATGGACGCATTATGAAAATTTTAAGAAATCGAGCAAATATTTGACATTCCAATCTATATAATTTCTGTTTGAAATACACCAGAATATTTTACTTACCGGAAATAATAAATTCAATCGTTTAGCTTTCAATTAAAGCCAAAATGAAATCTTCAAAAGCGTTTTCTTCATTTTTAAAAAATTCGTTTTAAATCTTAGGTATCGAAAATTTATGTCGAAAAAGTGGAGGTACTTACTGTTAATTCATGCAAATTTTAAAATTTCTTAAATTAAGTAATAAGTTGGTAGCCTAAAGATAAAAGAAAGTGTTTATTCTTAAACATTTATTTTCAACATATTCCTTTACTTTGTCAATGCACTTAAGAATTCCAGATTAATCTCAGACATTGCAGAATACATTGTAGGTCAAAATTCGGTTAATGACATTTGAAAAACGTGCTAAAATAGATAGATAGATAGATAGATAGATAGATAGATAGATAGATAGATAGATAGATATCCATTGTAGCAGAACAAGTCAGTATAAGTGTCGATAAGAAAGGGAAACATTGTACCATGGCTTTTTTCATATCTTTTGGGCAACCCGAACACTAATACAACTTTGCGTTAATTCTAACCCACTTAGGTAATCCTTTTCTTTTCTTTTTTTTTTACTCGTCGTCATATCTTTTCTTTTAACAGAAGCGACGTACCGTTGCTTAAAAATGTCATTGAAATGAAAATTGATAGTTTTATTATAAATAATAGACAAAAAGTGGAAAATATTCTTGGGTTTTCCTTGTAAGAGAAATGTTTTTGAAAATGAATATCTTTTCAGATACAATTTATGACAGAGCAGAAGACATAAATAACCTGTTATCTTAGTCGTCATAGAATCTGTCGTTGTTCCCAACCCGGTAAGAAAACAACATCGGGTCTATAAATATGTACATTTACAGAGAACGTGAACAGGAAGAAAGAAATAGCTTTAAACTAAATAAAGAAAGACATATTTACACAAGCCAAATCGTCGTAAAGAATTGTTTAAGTCAAAGATTAGGAAATGGAAAAATACACGTTTCTCAGGAATAACAAAACATGCTTTTACTAGACATCAACAAAGTTGAGCGAACGATCTTCTCACAGAAAATGTGTCTATAAAGAATATAATCCATACCTGTGTGGGCGGAAGACTTCACAGAAACTAATAGCTGTCGTGAGGGGATGAATGTTGCAGTCCGGTAGGCCAGTTAAAAAACAAATGAGGATAAAGGCCTGTTTTTCTTCCTTTTATTGTCTGGGCAAAACAAAAAAAAAAACAAAAAAAAAAACAAGGCACTAAGCTGGCAAAATGGCTTCCGTAGCCCGACATTTGTTTAACACCCTCTCAGCATATGATCTGAATTTAGGAAAATTTAACTTCATTACGCAACGAATTTTTCACAACGAAAGTACACCTACTTCAAACTTTTATAATGTTTTCAACTTTTATGCAATGCAAAATTGTATTTATATTGGTGCATTGAGTTTATTCCCGGGTATGACATCAGTTTTCATTTGATGCCTTTGTGTTTGTGGATTATATTCAAAACTTACATTGCGTCATTTTTTTTTTTTTTTTTTTCATCTCGTAAGATGAAGCCAGCAAAAATGGCACGCAATGAGACAGAGGAATGTCAAAATCGAATTTATCAATTATGATCTGATCGAAAGTTAGGACGGAAACAATTAATGAACAAGGCTAAGTATATTTGCCGGTTTGTTCGACGCCGTCTGCTAAATTTTCGCGGCAAGACAAAATATTTTGATATTTTATGATAAAATTAATAACAAAAATCAATTCTTTAAATTAAATAAAAGCTTAACTCACCCAAAACATCTTTGTACTTTCAGAGCTATCTCGGATTAGCCGTTTGAGAGGATTATCAGATAAAATAGTTGACGTTATATATGGCGTTAGATTATGCAATAACAATTCAACATTTGACACACTTATTATCCGTATCCATTCAGTATTACCATCTTTCGGAATTTTTCTAGCGCTCAATTTCACTATTTTATCTCATTGTTTTTTATTTTTCTATTATTTCTGATATCATTATGTGCCGTACAACCGTTGAATAAAACCGAACGGTTCGATTTGTTAAGGCTTCACTCTTGTCTTGAATACGAAGTATATGTTCGAGTTTGCTATCCGTAAACGTCTTTTCATTTAATCAGATTAAAATGCTAAACTAAGAGATTTGAATTGTAGAATGGGTCAAAAGAAACACTTATTTTGATCGGGTTAAAAGATGCGACAACCGTATATATGACTAGAAAATTTGTAAGATTGAAAGAGACTCAAGTAAATAGTAAAATGTAAGTAGAATATTTTCATTAGTATAGAATGTGTGGAACAAAAGGCATTGTACTTGGAAGTAGTCGTCGATCTCCTGTTGACAATCCTAAAGTCTTGCTTTTCTCATTGTATTTTATTAACGTTATATTGAAAGGAGAAAGCAAATTATTATAACAGAATTCCATTAAGAAAAAGATATTTGCAAAATAAATATATTTTTTCGACGATCCAGACAATAACACAAACGTGAATCTGTGTTTTTATTGAAAAAAAAAGAAGTAAAATACCCTTGAATATTCAGATTTAAACACACTACCCTATCTAAGTTACACAAATTGGTCAATTTATTGCGTACAAGGAAAGATATTCTGTTAAATTATGGTTAAAACTGTTCTGGCGACCAAAGTTTGAAGATGATAGAAGACAGAAAAATACCGAGATCTTGCCTGAGAGCTGAGGAAGATGTCTAACATTAGGCTGGTGGTTGATTCGTGATAAACTGCGTACTGGGAACTTTCCCGATAATACAAGTGGAACAAAATTATTTAGAAAAGGGTTTGTTAGAACAAGAAGAATTAAGCACAAAATCACGTTTCTTGAATTCTTGGTCAGAGGATCAAATGCATCATGTCTTTCGGCACCGATGAGTTTATCATTGCATAGTCACTAATGATTCTCACTGACCAGTAAACGAAGGCCACATGTCATGTTCTCAGTCTCGCTCCGACCAAGTTTGCTCATTTGGTCCAATTTTCGTCAGGTGCTTAGAGTCGAGAATTTTCAACGCGCACACATGTTTTTAGGAAACATGTTTTCGTGAAAAGATCTTCACCTTACTGAATTCTGCATGCGTGCATATTCGACAGCTGAATTTATCTTGATAAACTCTTCCTTTATTTACATTATTTACACGCGGACTCTTGTCTTCATCTTTGTTGTTGTTATCACGAAGTTTCAGCCGTTGTGCTCTCTGGCTTTCATCGGGTGACTGTCTATACGAGTAACCTCCAGGGAATTTTGAAATGAACCAATTATGACCCCCTCCTCACCAACCTCGTAAGTTAAAGAAATTACTTGAAGATTACCCGGATGAAGAGTCACTTGATGAAAGCTAGAAAAGCCTAATGGCCGAAACTTTGTAACAAAAACAACAAAGATCAAGAAATTAATCCGAATCTAAATAATATTAATAATGAAAAATTTTGGCTTTGTTTTTTCAGTTTACTTCTTTTCCTTCATCATTTTTTCTTTTCTTTTTTTTTTTCTTTTTACGTCGATTTCTTCTTTTACTATTTTTTCCTCTTTTTTTTTCGCCTTTCTTTTTTTCTTCATTTTTATTTTTACTGGTTTATTTCTATTTCGTCTCCACATTTTTTCCTTCTAATCTCCTCATTTCTTTTACTTTATTCTTCCTTTTTTCTTACTACTCTTTCATCATTCATGTCTTTGCTTTTTCTTTCTGATTTTTTCTTCTCTCGCTTCTAGTCTATTAACCTTCGTGTCGGCCATTTTCTTTTTCAACCTATCGTTTTTTAATATATTTCCTCCTATTTCTTGTTAGTTTTATTATTATTATTATTATTATTATTATTATTATTATTATTATTATTATTATTATTATTATTATCCCTCTTCTTTTTCCTCTTTTCTTTTTCTCCTTCTTCTCAGTTTCCTTCATTGGATATTCTAAGCTGAGCCAAGTTTCTTTGCCAGGATGTTGCACTCTGTAAGTTCATTGGTATAAAATTCCTAAGAGATCTTTCCTGGCATCATTTCCAAAGGCTCTATTTATCTTTATCGAATTTGATTCTCGATAAATGGTGAATTCACTGGGCATACATATAGAGTTTATTTGAATAGAGAGTTTATTTGAATGCACTTTCTTTACAGAAAACAAATCCCAATTCATTCGTACATTTTTCTGTTTAATTAATCCTGTTAGCTTTCAGGATATTTCATAGTTCATCTCTTGTGTGTCACACGTTCAATCCACCTGAGACCTAACTGCGCAAGAGAGACAGAACTGGATTACGAGTAATATCACAAGAACGGCGTCCTCTTTCAATTCTTCGATTTTACGACATTAGTTCTGTTGAACACTTTTCATCATTTCTGTATTATAATATTTTTAATAAGCTTTTTGCTTTAATAGGAAACGAAGTTCAACAAGGCTTCTAGCTAGAATCTACAGGTATAGTTAAAGTGGTAAACTAAAAGCAAATAAACGTGAAGCAGAGTAGCAGACTAAAAACTCGAGGTCTAACTTACAATCTGGTTTACTATAGAGCAACATGAGATAGCTGGACTTTCAACCGAATCTGATAGTTTATTTTGTACTTTGCAAATGCAAAATCCTTATTCAGTAGGGATTACCAAGAAGTGCTTTCGTCGATAAATCAATAACAGACTTAATTCTAGTGTTAAATATCGAAAACTATGGCATAATCATCCACAGTACGATCTTACAAGAAATATGCATAGTCTTTTTATTCAAATAAAGAGCAACATTAATGGCTTCGTGTTCATCTGTTATTTTATTGCATACGTTTCTCCGTTTGTGGTAAAATCGATTGTAGCTGTAGTTACTTTAAATTTAATCTGAAGCGACGGTTAGAAAAGCACTTTTAAACTCGATTATATTAGTGTCATCCTATTTCAAACAATCTCTCGCTTTCAGTCCTAATAGTATATACACGATATTTTTCAGGTTGTCATAAATTTATCTCATCAGCACTCCATTACCGATGAAATTTGTTCGGCAGCGGGAAAGTGACACAAATCGTTCTCTCATCCGTTAAAACCAGATTTCAAAAAGTGAAATTTTATAAAATAAAATTATGTGTTAAATAAAATCTACCTTTTTTTTCTTGTTATACTTAAAATCTATCAGTTCCTCCCACAATGGAAAATCGAAAATTGATTGAACAACGCTTAGTTTTTAGCGTAACTGTTGGTTGAATTGGATGAAAAGATTGTCAATATGGAATGAAAATAAAATGTGGGAATCGTTGAGGCAAATAATTAATCTGGAATTGTTAATAACTATCACTTCTCAAATTACAAATTCTTTATACAAAGTGCGATGCTGAAAAGTTCTCAGTTCGGCCAAACGTTCTTTCAAAATAAAATTTAATGTTTAGTCAAATTTGGAGGAAATAATACGATACAAGAACTTGCTAGAACCGCTTCTTATTCTGCAGTCCTGTGAATCATCTGCAAATTAAGTAACGCTTCTGGAATATATTTTCAGAGATATAACTTAATATAAAACAAAATGAAATACGTTGATTAGTAAAATAACATGATTCGTCACTGAAAACGGAATATTTGGTTCACCATCGTGTATATTTTCCTTTACAACCCTGACCCATTGATTCATTGATACTGAGATTGAAGAACAAATGAACACGTGACATTAGACTAAATACAAAATCGACTTCCGGATTATGAATCATAGGGTGTGAAGTAATCTTTATAGGTTCATTTATTTTATTTACATGTAAATGTATGTAACCAAATTAAAATGAATTTTCCAAAGAGCTATATTCCTTCAAGACTGTCTATCATTGATGAACCAAAAACAGGATTTTGAAATGTTATTTTTTTTATTCATCTCATATAGAGAAAAAACGATGGAGATGATGGTTGGCAAGAAAAATGTTGACACACAGTAAATATTGTGATGATTGCAAATAGCTTCAGAATAATGACGATAAAAGATAACTTCACATATTTCTATATGTCAACAAATGTGTTTGTATAAATATGATTAACACAAGAGTATTGAGATATTAGGGTTAGGGTTGATTTTTCACTGTTTTTTAGAAAATCAACATCACACTAGATGTGAAAATCAGGGTTTGATGTGATAATTGTGCTGACATTAGAAATTAGATTCATAGCTTCGATCAATTTTTGCGTCTTTAGTTTTAAAGATCTTCTGAAAGATAATGTACAGAAATACTTCATTTCCACGGGAATTTGCTCAAAAACTGACTTTAAAATTTTACTATTTCAAGAATAAATCCAAATAAAGTTGATATTTTTTATGTATTAGATAAATTGAATGGAAAATATATTCAGACCAAAATTCTAATTATGCGTCAACACAAGAAAAATGTCATTTTTTACTGTATTTGACAAGTAAAAATTGTAAAAAAAAAAAAACTGTAAAACATTACAAAAAAGGCTACTCAATGAATAACAATCAATGAATCGTACTAAAACTACTACACCGTATAACATATTATATCATAATATAGCTAAATTGTCCAGTATAATCTCCCTGAAGGTTTTATTTGATGGCAGGAGGATTTAGTAATAATGTGCTTATGTCATCCATCTTGTTCATATACAATTTGTAAAGCTTAAGTAAATTATAAATTTATAAGGCTATGCTATAAGACTTTCAATAAAATTCCATCGCTACGATTTTGAACTTAAACTTAATATTTTAACTCGTTTCCTCAAAAGACGGTAACTTGGAAAAAAATATTTTGTGTCATTATTTATGATGTCAAAAATCGACCTGCCTTGTTGGGACATCATGTGTGAACCAAAATGATGACACTTTCGAATAGTCTTCGTGTGCATATATTTTCCTGCTGTTCGCTAATGTGCGATTCGTATTATTATTTTCTAAGAACATCTTCTGGCATAGTGTTACAACAGTAGGATATCCAGTGAGCAATGAATTCACTATACTAAGAATGGTCTGTGAGATTAATTTATTAAATATTACTCTACGGTAAGCGCCCTAGGTTGAAGCTACGTGTGCGTTTGAAAGATACGCGTAGGAAAGCAAACAACTACAAAAAGTAAAACAGTCAAATTATCTTTCTTTCTTTTTTTGAAAAATCACCGTTTGTTAGACGAAGGCAATTATGGCGCATGACTCCTTTTAAGTTCTTCTGGCAAGAAACAATCAATCCATAGCCGAGGCTCCACAGCAGCAGATCAAATTGTGATCGATTTCTTTAAAAGCTAGATTGTTTTTCTCTTTGTAGCTAAACGTCCATTTATTATAGAAATTTTTTTTTTTTTTCTCTATTTGCCAATATATGTGGGGACAGTAGGTCAGGTATTCAGCTACACGGCTACCATACAACCACACCCAAGAGACTGATGATGAGAAGAATGATGAGGATGATGATGTATTCGAAAAACTGTAGTTTGGATGTCTATATTTATGGTTAACAAGAGCAGCTCACATTGTAGTAAATTCTATCTTTATTGGGTCCACTATCTATTATGACCTTGTGTCAAACTTAGTAAATAACTAAAAAGTTTACTTCCATCCAGGACGGAGGGCTTCTCACTGTCCATAAATCGAATTCTGGTAATCCGTGAATCATATTAAATAAACTCTCGACCTTACGCAAATTGAGCCCCGGATTTGATAGTTTCAGTCCAATGCTCACACTCCCGTGAAGACGGTAAACAAAGACAAAAACATAAATTTCTGCCGGTATGATTGAATTATTCATGGTCGCTTCCTTCAGTTCTGTAGGTGAGTTTCAGATGATCAGTCAGAGACGCGTGCAAACGCCATAAAAACTGTGAATAAAGCACCATTTCCACTTGAAAGCTTGCAAATGTCAAAGATATGAACATTTCGTCATAAAACATTTCATTAACGTGTTTCCCTGTGGTGTGCAGGTTGCCTATTTTATCTTACATATATATATATATATATATATATATATATATATATATATATATATATATATATATATATATATATATTGGTGGAATTGAAGATATTTATTTAATCTCACATCGGGACAGAATATGTCACATGATTGTTTTTGTTTTTGTTTTTTTTGACAAGGGATTCCTAGTACAATCATTGTTTATTGGATTTGATTTGTTTTAAGTTCTTTGTTAATATATCACAGGTAGGATGTTGAATCATCAAAACTACCATTCAAACTGAGGATAAGATTACAGCAAAGTCTGGTGAGAGAGGAAAAACTACTGCCGACTACATTAGAAACCAGTATACATAGGTATTAAGTTTAAATATCTGGAGAGTGTTTTAATAGATGACAGAAAATTTATCAAAAAATTCTGAATACGCTTTGGAACAGCAAAAGATACCTTCCAAAATCAAAAGAAAGTATTTTAAAAGATAGAAAATGTCCGCTTTCTTTTTCAAAACACATTTAAAAATACGTAATATCAATCCTCCTATATGACAGTGAATGCGAGACAATCTCATCACATATGAAGAGGAAAATTTAGGCAGCAGATGTGGTCTACAGAAAGATGCCTCGAGGACACCATGGACAGAACATGTGAGCAATAAGGAAGTTTTAGAGAAAATGTGAAACAAAAAGGACATTTGTTCTTAGAACGAAAAAAAAACCGCAGAAAAGGACATGAAATCGGAAAAGTAGGGTTAGAAAATTTGACACTGAAATGACAGAGACTGAAAGTAAGAAGCAGAAAAGGAAGAAACAAGTAACCAAACTGACGAACTTGTGTAAATTGATGTCGGAATAGGCATTGGGCGGATAGCAAAAAGATAAAATATCACTAAGAGCTACAAAGGATAGGAAGTTGTGGAGAGCCATTATCGCTCATATCCTGAAGTGACACAATACATAAAAGAAGAATAGATAGGCAATAGGGGGGGGGTATCACTGCCCATTGACTTTACAGCTACTCCAGCAGTTTCCACGCATAGCCTTAGCCGTTTCCTGGGTTAACAAACTATTAATAATTAATTAAAAATGTATATTAATAGTGGTAGGGAAATATCGTTGATTAAAACACGAATTCAAAATTTTTATATAAAACTAAAATTTTCAAAACCCCATATATATATATATATATATATATATATATATATATATATATATATATATATATTATAGATAGATAGATAGATAGATAGATAGATAGATAGATAGATAGATAGATAAACGCGAAGAAATATACTTTTAAGGTGTGCTATATTTATGGAATAAAGTGCTGAATATCAGAGATAAATATAAAAAGTGAACATTGAAGTCAACACTCAAAGGCGAAAGGTTGTTTGATGCTGGACGCAATCGTCAGGCCGCCTGACGATTGCGTCTAGCATCAAACAGCCATAAAACATTTATATATATAGCCAATGCCGAGTGACAACAATCCGTCTCAAATTTTAGGCCATATATATATATATATATATATATATATATATTACGGCGTTAAAAACAAGAATATTTCTACATTGGACCATGATGTTATTAAAATAAAATACCAGCCGACCGGTTTCGCCCCCTCTCTTCAGAGCTGTAAACGGGGGAAAAATTATGAACAAGGAGAAAAAAAATATATATGGGTGACGTGAATGAACGGAAGGGACAGTTGTAACACCTAAAGATGCTAGAGACCCAGAAGAGCAAGCCCAAGCAAACAATCTCTCTGTTTACAAAGAGAAGGTCGCCCTGTGTTAGCTAACATTTTTGTGGGTTTCTATGAACAGAGTTTGTTTACAGATTCCTCTAAGCCCACTGTTTACTTCCGGTACGTTGATGACACTTTTTGTGTGTTTCGTAATGAATTCGAGGTAGACAAATTTTTCTCCCTACTAAATAGTGTTCATCCTGCCCTTAAATATACAGTAGAGAAGGAAGTGGATAACACTTTACCCTTCCTTGATGTTCTAGTTCGTAGAACACCTTCCTTATATACTACTACAGTTTATAGGAAGTCTACTTTCACGGGTCTTTACACTCGTTGGGATTCCTTTTGTCCCAAACAGCAAAAGATTAATTTAATTAAGTCTTTGACCCATAGGGCATTGAGGATTTGCTCAGATGACACTTTGAAAGATGAGATTAAGTTTTTAACTAACATCTTTACTAGTAACGGTTAGCCTTATGATATCGTTCAAATGGTTATTCGTCAAAAGTTGGCGGACATTAATAAAGTAAAACCAGTGCTTGTTAAAAAAAGTCCCGTTTATTTACGAGTGCCATATTTTGGTAGGGATAGCGAAATGTTGGCTAAGCAAATTTCATCGAGTTCTAATCAATGCTATTTTGCAGCGAATGTACGTGTTGTGTTTAAAACAAGATCTGTTCTTCCATCCATGAGTAAGGATGTTCTACCTCCTCATCATATTAATTCTGTAATTTATCAATTTAAATGTAGTTGCGGTGCCGACTACATAGGTAGAACTACACAACGCTTGGATGTTAGAATCAAGCAACGCGTGCCTGCTAAAATTTATAATAAAAATTTTTCGATTGGTGATACCGTTCGAAACACATACGGGTCATCTATAGCGGATCATTTCATAAATAGTCCTGGTTGTGCGGTGGACTTCAGTGTGAATTGGTTTTCTGTGGTGTCCACTTCACACTCGTTGTTCCATCTGAAGGTGTTGGAGACGCTGTTTATCAAGTCTGGGCGACCTTCTCTTTGTAAACAGAGAGATTGTTTGCTTGGGCTTGCTCTTCTGGGTCTCTAGCATCTTTAGGTGTTACAACTGTCCCTTCCGTTCATTCACGTCACCCATATTTTTTTTTCTCCTTGTTCATAATTTTTCCCCCGTTTACAGGTCTGAAGAGAGGGGGCGAAACCGGTCGGCTGGTATTTTATTTTAATAACATCATGGTCCAATGTAAAAATATTCTTGTTTTTAACGCCGTAATAAAGTTTTGTACCACAAAATATATATATATATATATATATATATATATATATATATATATATATATATATATATATATATATATAATAATATTTTTTATTTAAAAATATAAACAAAAAATATTATTATAAGCTCTACTTCTGTATGGAGCACTGTCTTCTTAAAAATAAAAACAAAAATACTAAGGAACCCCGGATTATGCACCCAACGTGTTCTTTTCTATTTTCTGCATACCTGCACAAGGATACACACATATATATATATATATATATATATATATATATATATATATATATATATATATATATATATATATATATACAAGTATATGATTGGTGTATATGGAATTCCAATAACCAACAATTACTATTCTTAAAAGAGTGCTCAATACAAAGTAGAGCAGATATAATTATTTATTTTTAAAGAAAAAAAAATACGTTATAAATTTTTTACGTTATAATTTTTTTTTTCTTTAAAAATAAATAATTATATATATATATATATATATATATATATATATATACATATATATATATATATATATATATATATATATATATATATAACATTGCATTTTAAGTGCTGGCGTTAATAGTGTTCGATGTAATAAAACAGATCTATATATTATATATTAATAAATATAAAATTTTTATTTTTTATAGTTCAGCACCTGAAGACTGCGCTGTGCATGAAACTCGTGCTAGCGGTGAGGAAAGAAAAAAATATATATATATATGTCTGTGGGGGGCAGAGAGGTGGAGAGGGAGAGAGAAGGATAGAGAGAAGGATAAAGGGAGAGAAGGATAGAAGGAGAAAGAGTGAGAGAGAGATTAAGACGACAAAGAGAGAGAGAGTAGGGTTTTGGAAAGAGAAATAGGCGAAACTGATTCGAATTGTGTTCGTGTTCATATCCATCTCTCTCTCTTTCTCTCTCTCTCTCTCCCTCTCTCTCTCTCTCTCCCTCTCTCTCTCTCCCTCTCTAGTTATGGGATCAATGGGAGAGCATACTAAGTTCGTTAACCTAAGTTGGCAACCTGTCTAGAAGAAGGACAACACTGATAATTGTTTAAAGACTTCATCGCATAATAAGCACATCTGTTATCAATTCTTCCCAAAAGTGCAGTTGGTTCTGCATAAGTATTTACCAATATAATTAAATCCTATGTCTGGGTAGTTTGGTGGGCTAACTCGAAAATCGGAACTCTTTAGGACTTCATACATCGAAATCGACTGGTAAGTCCCCTCCGTTATATATATATATATATATATATATATATATATATATATATATATATATATATATATATATGCGTATATTCCTGCAGCATGTTTTCATTGCAGCATTCCTGCAGTATGTTTTCATTTCGTTGAATAATTTAGACATGTTATGTCTACTTATTCTCGATAGGATCCCTTTAAACATTTTTGTGTGATTATTGAAAGACGAGAGGAAGACGCCGTGTTGATACATATTGTATTTATTTGCCGAGTACTTTCGACATAGTGCAATACCCTGATGATAACATTGTACTATGTAGAAAGTAGTGTGTGTGTGTGTGTGTGTGTGTGCGTGTGTGTGTGTGTGTGTGAACTGAGAGAGAATGAGTTATTGATACGGGCTTCAATTTATACAAACACCGTACATTATTATATTATAAACTGTATATTAGTATATTTACGTGTAGCGCATATGACATAGAGGACAGATACTACACTCTGATTCAATCCTCCACCAATGGTCTGAAGTGACAAATGGTAGGTTTCCCAGGGCAATGCCTATGTCACACAGGTCACAGAGTACTCCGTCCTTCCCACTATAGTGCAACACGGTAGGTGTGGACACAGAGCTGAAATCCTGGGGGCTGGCCTTCACTTTTTGCTTTGAAATAAACTGCCCGAAAATAGAAACTCAACAAAATTAAAACATATACTAAACTATATTCCGTAGTATCAGTACAGATCCTTAATTAGATAATCCCACCATTTTAATATGTACTATTACAAAACACACGCACACACACACACTATATATATATATATATATATATATATATATATATATATATATATATATATATATATATTCTCTGCCATCTAACGGTTCAGTAGCATTCTCTACTATCTAATTGTTGAGTCTCTCTGTAAACTTTCGCCAAGTCTCGATAAATATCAATCAGTGAAATTATGAAGAAATAAATATAATTTAATAATTTATAATTATATATAATAATAATATTATAATTATAATTTAATAATTATAATTTTAATTTTAATTTATATATATATATATATATATAACGGTTTTTTTCCGACATCATCAAATTCACGCATTGAACAATTTAGCTTAAAAACTAACATACAATAAATTAACTTTTATAATCCATGGCCCCAATAAAAAGTTTTAACACCCTACAAAAAATGATAGCCCTATCTATCTATCTATCTATCTATCTATCTATCTATCTATCTATCAAAAATTAACCATGGCTGTCACCATAGGAATTTTTGATTCCTATATAAAACACGTAAATTTCAGAAATAAGTTATTCCCAAAAAATTTCGCTTGAAGATGAAACAGAGCTCACTTTAACTCAATTTAATTCTAATAATTATATTGAAGTTTTCAGCTCTTGTTTTTGAAACATGAGACCTCTTATGTAGCGTGTTGGAATCATATTTTTAAATATATAATTATATATATATATATATATATATATATATATATATATATATATCCATTCGCAACATACTTGTAGCAAACCCAAGTATAACAGCCTCATACATATGCAAAAAAGACTTAAATAATGAAAGAACTAAAAAAAAAGAAAAAAACTAACGCTCAGTAACAACAACTATGAACACGGCCAAAATGTACTGACCATGTTTGGGAAATAAAACATTCCTATAATTCTAGATACATGAAAAGTTCATACATTTAGTTAAAAATAAAAAAAATAACATCCTTGATAAGGGTTGAAAGAATAGCCGAAAGCACTCGGATATACAGAACATTTGGACAATTTTACAAACTTTATATCCAGAAAAGAAAACACTTATACGGACACTAGATAAAAAAAAAATGCTTAATCGCACTACTTTGTCGGTCGTTTTTAATGAAACTATATATCTATCTATCTATCTATCTATCTATCTATATATATATATATATATATATATATATATATATATATATATATATATATATATATATGAAATCGAAAGCGAAGCAAATAACTGGATTTCTTTCTTCCGTTTCAGCAGTTCTACATTGTCCATGACAGAGAGATAAAGCGATCATAAATAAAGATAGCGAGGCATCCGAGAATTACATTACGTTGGCACTTGTCTTGGTCTTCGTCCAAAAATTCTATATGAACCAATAGCGAACCAATAAATACCTATGATAACACGTGGTTTTATACTGATTTCCTATTGGCTGTTCGTCTCTGAACATTGTTGGCACGTGATATTGAGTTTTATATCCTAATCCGCAAGCTGAACAAACTGTTCAGCCAATCAACCCTCACCCACCGACCAGAAAGTGTGTCAATAACTGTCCAAATAGTTATGACATGTGGAAAAGATAGGAATACGAAAATGGAATTTTATTGCAACATCCGTGAGCCGAACCATCAATGCTTATATAATATTTGGTTACTTTTCCGCGCAGCCAAAGGCGACAGGATGAATGAGCAGTTTTGAAAGAAAATCTGAAGGAAAGAAAAACTCGTTCTTCATGCTCTCTCTCTCTCTCTCTCTCTCTCTCCCTCACACACACACACATACACACACTGTTCCTTACACACGCACACTATATACATATATACATATATATATATATATATATATATATATATATATATATATATATATATATATATATATATATTCTTTCTCTATTTCGGTTTCTCATTTTTCTCTCTTTCCCTGGAAGTTCTCTCACTTTTGACATTTTCGCACCGAAAGTAATGCCTCCTATTTTATTATATAGGCCTAACTGGTTGCTTATAGATTAATATAGCCAACAACATATATTTCTCTATAAATAGTAGATGTGCGGTAGTTTGATATAATGACGTTTGACATGAAACTCGTTTCGAAGTAGAGGTGCTATATTTCTTCATAATTTCACTGATTGATATTTATCGAGATTTGGCGAAAGTTTACAGAGAGACTCAACAATTAGATAGTAGAGAATGCTACTGAAAAGTTAGATGGCAGAGAATATATATATATATATATATATATATATATATATATATATATATATATATATATATATATATATATATATATATACAGATATATATGTATATATATGCAGTATATATATAATTTTATCCAATATATATATATATATATATATATATATATATATGTATGTATAAAAGTGAACATTGATGTCAACACCTAGAGGCGACAGGCTGTTTCATGCTAGAGGCAATCGTCAGGCTACGAGTGTTGTTTTGTTTTTCCTCGGTTATTATATATATATATATTTATATATATATATATATATATATATATATATGTGTGTGTGTGTGTGTGTGTGAGTGTGTGTGTATGAAAGTGTCTGTGTGTATATATATATGCCTGTTCTACAGCTGATGTGATACGGCAATCACTGAAATTGTTTACCAAGCCTTTCATAATAACGGAGAAGCTCGTGCCGTGGCTCTAGATATCTCCAAAGCGTTTGATAGGGTTTGGCATGCCGGCCTTCTTCGCAAGTTTCAGGTTTAGGGACTTTCAGGTCGATTGTTTACTTAATATAATAATTTCTGTCAAACCGTGAACTGAAGGTCGTTTACAGCGGATTCTCATCCAGCTCCTATCCCACGGACGCAGGTGTTCCTCAATGCTCCATCCTTGGCCTACTCTGTTCCTTATATCTTCATCAACAATCTTCCTGGTGCCATAGATTCCCATGTAAGCATCTACGTGGACGACACTACAATTTACTCCTGCCTCAAAAACAAATCTAGTGTCGTTGACAAAACTAACCTGGCCGTTCGTCTCGAAAAGGACCTCCAATCGGTTGTGAACTGGGACAGGAATTGGCTGGTTAACTTTAATGCCTCAAAAACAAAACTGCTCTCTATTACTCATTACTAGAGAACCATCCCTGCACCCCATTAGAATGTTTGAGGCTCAACTTCTCGAGAGCTCCTCTTTGCGACTACTCGGTCTCACATTGACTGATGACCTGAGATGGAACAAATACATTGAGTCAATAGCTTCGTCCACCACAAGGAAAGTTGGCTCCCTGTGCCGTGCCAGGAAATTTTTCTCGCCGGAGTCGATCCTTTAGATCTTCAAATCAACCATTCGCCCTTGCATGGAGTATTGCTGCCATATATGGTCCGGTGCCCCTTCCGTTTGTCTCAAGGTTCTTGATAAGATCCAGAGACGGATATGCAATGTAATTGGCCCTGATCTGGCATCTCGTCTGCAGTCACTCTCTCACAGACGTGCCGTTGCCTCCCTCTGTCTTTTTTAATAATACTTTCATGGTAACTGCTCTGATGAGCTGCTTTCGCTGGTTCCCAGACTTCATGAATTTAAACGTTCTACCAGGCTGGCATCTCGCTCACACCCTTTCACTGTCGAAACTCTTAAATGTAGCCGTCACTTCTACTCCAATAGCTTCATGTCTCGCACTACTCGCTTGTGGAACTCCCTCCCTTTTTTCTGTTTCCCTGATAGCTATAATCTCCTACTATTCAAATTTAATGTCAATCGGCGTCTCCAGATACCCTGATCTATTCCCTATCCTTCTCTTAATCCTTTCCCTCTATCACTCCTATTTGCTCTGGCTCCAACTCTCCGTAACGCCTTGCGTGTTAGTGGCTTCCCGCCTTGCTTGGGGTGAAACGCTTAAAAAAAATAAACAAAAAAAACATATTTATAAATATATATGTGTGTGTGTGTGTGTGTGTGTGCACGCGTGTGTGTGTGTGTTAATGATTTATAATTTTTCGTCCCTTAGGACTTCATCGGTTTGTTTATGTTGATGCGGTAACATGCGCACGAACGACATACGCTCTGTTTGATTTTGTATATAGTCCCGCCAATTTCATTCAGATTCTTTGCCTATTTGTTTTCATCGCCTTTGTTATTATATAACAGATATGTCAACTATTGTAAAATGTTGTAAGAACCTGCGCGCAAATTTATTGCGGTTCGACTACCGATAAAAACATTTTCGGGTTAGTTAATGCTCTTTTAATTAGAGTAGTATTTATATGTCGAAATTGTGGACAGCCTCATTACGATGGGCCACTGGTGCATTATATATATATATATATATATATATATATATATATATATATATATATATATATATATATATATATATATATATATATATATATATATATATATATATATATATATATATATTAAATACTTGAGAAAGAGACAACCTTAATGTTCCATGATTATCAATTATTTCCCCAGAAAAAAAAAATTTCCTGGTTCATGTCACATCTCTAGTTACAAAGGCACCTTAAAGTTGTCTTTTTCTTAATTATTTAATTAATATTTGTTCTGGTGTTACATTGAGCTCTCTGGATTACATCCACTTTGGAATTATCCACACGGATAACCAAACCCATCATTACATTACTATATATATATATATATATATATATATATATATATATATATATATATATATATATAACTACGAACCTAAAGAGCCAGGCAAACCTACCTAGGTTTCACCTACACGGATCGTCAGGGTACGCAGGCGTACCATGACGATCCGCGTCGGTGAAACCTAGGTAGGTTTGCCTGACTCTTTAGGTTCATATTTAGATTTTCTCTACTTAGTGTATTGAGCACTTTGCTTAGTTATTTTTGCTTTACTCGTGTTGGAGGTTTTTTCTTTGGACTCTGAGCTTGGATTCTGGTCGATTGTTTTCATCTGAATTACATGTTCTTCTTTCGTTTTTTTATTCCTTAATTTTCCTTGGGTATTTGCTTGTTCATTTACAATCCACCTAAGGTTTTTCCGGACGAATTTTTATAAGATTATTATTATATTTATATATATATATATATATATATATATATATATATATATATATATATATATACATATATATATATATATATATATATATATATATATATATATATATATATATATATATATATTGGATATTCCCTTCGTTTTCGACGTATGAGTGTCAAGCGGCTCAGTTCTTTGAACCAACAGCCAGACTACACGAACTTATCATTTGATTATAGTGAGGAACGCTTGTGAAAAGCAAACAGCACTTTTTGGAAAAGCCGAATACAGAGACTGTGGTGCGCAGTATGCTATAAGGTCCCCAAACGACCTCCACAGGTTTTAAATTCAGAGTTATCCTTCTCCTAGAGAGGTTTCCAACCAAGGATATAGGGCCCAGTCTGTTCTGCTATTCACATATAGGGACTATATGTAATGAATTCGATTGGAATTCGAACTCGGCTCTCCGAGACCGCAATCCATATATATATAGACCGTGCCCATATATATATATATATATATATATATATAGTAAACAAAGGATGAAACATAGATAGATAGATAGATAGATAGATAGATAGATAGATAGATAGATAATGAAAAGTCTGTGCTTATCGATATTTTAACTTAACAATCGGTTTTCGAATTTATTCTTTGATAAGTATATGCATATATCCATGTAAATATGGACGTATGTAAATAGAAATCTCTGCCTCTACGTGTCTCTATTGACCATCAACGAAGCTATCATTCTAGACTCTTATAGAATTTGGCCCACAACAAAACAGGAATGCGCGTCGTCAGATATTAAAAGGCACTCATGCGTGCATTTA
Source organism: Acanthosepion lycidas (assembly GCA_963932145.1). Classification (NCBI taxonomy): domain Eukaryota; kingdom Metazoa; phylum Mollusca; class Cephalopoda; order Sepiida; family Sepiidae; genus Acanthosepion; species Acanthosepion lycidas. Next base: position 2,994,448 of record OZ010585.1, on the reverse strand, counting down.
TTGGCCTCTTTGCAAACTTTTCTATTCTCTTTCTATTTGTTCGTAGTTTTTACATAAACAATTGGATTTATCTTCTTGCAAACGTGAAATGAAACAATTCAGCAAAGCGAAAAGACTTGCCTTCGCCCTTCACAAAATAGACAAATACAATTTCCCCCCTTTCTAGTTTTCGTTCTCCTTCCACGGCAGCTCAGAAAACAAGTTTCACGAAAATATTAACAAAAACCTTTTCATGTTTTAACTTGAACATATAATGAGTTTATTTATTGACGTGTTTTTTATGTTTTATCACCCCATTGTCCGTTATTTAAAGTCAATACATATTTAAGATTAGAAGAATAATACTTTTTTTATATGAGTGAATATTACAATAATCTTTTTCAGACTAAGCCTGATTTTTCTAGATGCAAGTACTACTATTTAGTCCTTCTATTTACAAGTCCTATGATTTAGTCTATGCATTTCCCATTGGTATTTGCGTTATAAGTGAATATAACACGCCCGACTAGAATTCGAACACGACTGTCCGATTTCGCATTCCTGAACGCTTACCCTTGAAAAGCATCGAACAATCAGCTTCATTAACCGTTAGATTTTATTGATTGGTCGTTTCGTTTTCTACGGCTTATTAACCAATTTTGGGTTATCTAATGCCAGAAAATATTGGGGAGGGGTTAATAATGATTTAGTTGCACAACTCTTACTAATTAACCAATAGTGGCAGGAAGAGGTGGATTCATGCCTTTCCAAAGTATTTGCGCGTATCAAACTCGGCTGAAATTTTAATTCGACTCTCCTATTAACAATTCCGACACATTATCCATTACACCACCAGCACATCCAAGCTTACAGTACCTCGTATTTCCAAGCGGTTACCCATCTGGTTATGGTCGACGTTGCTTAACTTCGTTGATAGTACGGCAAGCGATGTTTCAATGCGATAAGTAACAGAGGACAATGTCGTAACGATTAAAGGATATAAAACTGAAACGTAAGAAATAAATAAAGGTTAATAATCGTAAAAAAAACTTGATCTAAAAGAAACATTCAAACACTATTATTAGGTTGGTGCAAAAATAATGACGTAATAATGTCGTTTTTTGACGTTAAAAAATACGTCAAAAAACGACATTATTACGGCAATATTTTTGCACCAACCTAATAATTGAGTCAATGTTTATTTACATGATTGTGAACAATGCGTATTTGATCGTTTTGTGTTCAAGCATAAATAAAAACATTTCTTTGATTCTCTTCTGGGAATTTTGTACAGAAGCATCAATAAAGTTATTAACTGCATTAAGATTAGCATGTTCAAGTCTAGGGTTAACCGTTATCTTCCTCCCCTATAGGCATTATCTGCCTCTTAATGTTAGTCACTACCTTGAGTGGCTCCTGAGTCTTGTACAGGGCGAACCGTACTGTAAAAAACTAAATAAAAAAGAATTATCTTTATTATTTATGAAATGATATCCACTTTGCTTTTTTTTTTTAATACAAAAGTTATTCTTTTTAGACAAGGCTTTGCTTCATATTTGGGACAGCGACTTCCCCCCAAAATGATATGTTGTTGTTGTTGTTGATGATGATAATGATTATTGTTGTTATAATATTTCTCTATTACGATCAGGAGGTTAGTGTGGCAGCCTAACGGAGTAAGTTCAATTGTCAGTGTCTCTCTCACATCGGTGAGTTTGCAACATGCTAAGCTAAGCTTAGTAAATATAAATAACACGCTTCAGTGAAGATGCCACTAGTGAAAGCGTTAACAAAAACACAATATTCACGAGAATAATAACACTAAAGCCGAAAGAGAAAGAATAAGAGAGTGATATTTAAGTTACTCTAAAATGAAATACCCCCCCCTTTCATCTCTTACAGAAGATTCGATAATATAAAAAGAAATCATAAATAATCCAATAATAACACCAATAGGCTGCCACACCCAACAGATTCCTATGATTCCCACCCATCCCGCTACGCACTTGACTTAACCAGAAATACCAGCAAGAAAATGTCCATCCCATAATTCATCGTCAACAGTGAGAACGAATTAATTTAAAGCGCACTAATCTGGAACACGCGTAAGAGGAATTTTACGATTGCCATACGCAACATCCCGATGGTAATAACCGACAAATATACTGCACCGGTTATTTGAGAAACCCTAATGGAAAATAGCCTAACGAAATCATAGGTGGCATTCGCCAGATTTTAGCATTATCATTACCCTCTCAGATATAACGAGGGTATTCGCATGACAGATTCCAATCTGATAAAAATTTAATCCAGATATTCGTTAAATAGTAAAACTCGTATCTGGAAAAATCATTGTTATTCTAAAAAAAAATGTTGATGCACTATTTCCTCTCAAAAACGAAAAATTATTTTTTTTCTCAGAAAATGTTTCAGGTTTGAGCACCGGCAAAATGTGGATAAGCCGTAAAAAATCGCAGATAGATAGATAGATAGATAGATAGATAGATAGATAGATAGATAGATAGATAGATAGATAGATAGATAATCCGTATGGATAAATCCAAAGAGGATATAAATCCAGAGCTCAATGTAAGAACAGACAAATGATAATTATGAAAGCGGAGACTTTAGAAACCCATGGAATATTTTATTTCGCAAAACCGATACTACGGTTTCGTCTCATGAGACCAAAATCAACTCAATCCAAGCCGCTACCCACTACTCCATGCCTCCATATATATATATATATATATATATATATATATATATATATATATATGGAGGCATATATATATATATACAATTTCATAACGCTACTTGAGTTTTACGTCCTGGTTGCCTGGTTCGCGGTAGCGGGAAATTCAAGTAGCGGTCAGAACATTGTCGTTTGTTGAGTCGTGTCATTGTGCAGCGTAACTGCTCTGTCCTAGCAATTTAGACATGGAGCACTCTACAGCTCGGATAACGCTATTATGCAAATCATTAAAACGTCGATATGAATTATTCATTGGAGAGGAAATTGGTTAACTATCAGTTTGACCATTAGATAGTTACCTCGTCTAAGAGGCAGTTCGCCCTCCAAATGTGTCCCTGGACGAAGCTATAGTGGATATTGCTATCTGAGCCAGGATTTTAGTGAATAAGCAACGACAGGTTATCGCTACTCTGAACGTAGCATTTTTGATTTTCTTATTTTTTTAAATGATAGAAAACATCAGAATGGGAAAAGGAAAATAATTAAGTAAAAAATAAAGGTTGTAAATATGTTAGCGGAAGGGGTTACTGCAAGCGATATTGCAAAGTTGATTAAGAGGGACGCGCGGACGTTCAAGAAAACGATTTCTAACATCAAATGTACCCGGAAAACAAGATCTGATGCTGGTAAAAGGAAGATAACATAGCGAGACAACCATCTGATAACTTGGGTTTTGAAGAAAAATACATTAGGATCTAGCAAGAAGATATTTCAAGAAACTGATGTATCTACAACCATCGGAGCTACAAGGAATAATATCTTGAATTAACTTGGAAAAGTCCAATCAAGGCCTCTTTTATCAAAAGCTAACATCAGGAAAAAAATGTCATGTGTCTACATGCCTCCATGAAATGCGATTTCAGTTCCGTTTTATTCACGGATGAATGTCGAGCTACTATCGATGGTCCTGACGCTTTCGCCAGAGAGTGGTTGGCGGAGGATAGTGTACGCCCAAACCGCTTCAGACATCAGCAAAGTGGAGGAGGTGTTATATTCTGGGCGGCAATCATCGGTGATGTCATTGTTGGAGCCTTCTTCATAAAAGATGGACTGAAAATGAATAGCGAAAACTACATCAATTTTTTTAACTCAAAGTTCAGAACTGAAATAACAATGACTTTGATCTCCAACATAAACTCCATCTACAAATCAAAGCTTGACTTCTTCAATGAACAAAAGATTGATAAAAGTATTAACTGCCAAAGACGAACACATAGGAATGTGAACGGAATTATTGTTGGGCAGATTAGATTTATGTAATAATAAAGAATACTAAACGATATTACTTTTATTATTTATAACTAAAAACTATTTTAAGTTCAAAATGACCAAGATGAATAATACAATTATCCAGCAAGTTTTACTACTTTTTCAGTTTAAATCAATAATATAATTCCTAGTTTTTCAAAACTTGGTCTGGATATCTACATCCTCAAATAGTATGTGTTGTATAAGTTATAACATTTTATTGACATTCCTTTTCTTTTTATCACCAAAAAAACATAGTTGCATAATAACGTTATCTGGGCTGCATTACTGTTCAGGTAGGGATCTGACTTTATATTTTTCATTTTGTTATATAGATGATATTTACCATGTCTGGTTATTTAGTTTTGTCTTTATGAAGTGGTCATGAAAAAGGCTGAAAAATATTTTTTAAATTTTACTCAAATAATTTTCATTGAACAAATAAAATTATAGATTATTTATTAAAAATCTTGTCTTTATTTTTATCGTGTTTTTTTTTTGTTTTGTTTTTTTCTGGCAAGCTTCCTTTTTTTTCTATTTGTTTTCCAACCATTTTATTTAATTTTTCCATTATTTCTTGCTTTTTTATACAATATATAAACTTTCTTGAAAAGGCAGTTTGAAACGTAACGTATAATTGAACAGTTAGTTCGCTAATAACAACGCCTGGCAGTAAGAGGAATCTATTTGATGAGGAGAATGATTTCCGTCTTTTCGAGTTTTACTTTACTCCAAAATGTATCCAAATCAATATCTGTTCTTAGCTTCCGTCCTTTGCTTATCGTCCTACGGTTTATTGTCTTCTTTTTCTTCTTCCAAGGCTTCCTTCCACTTTATTTCGTCATTTTCAATCTTTTTTTCTTCCTTTTACATGTCGACAATTACAGGTCGAAACTTTACACAGAAAAGTTTACAAATTTCAAAGAAGTATTCACTGCCGGCAGCTCTCACAAAAAGAAACAATGTAACAAAGTCCAATGTTTAATGCTTGGCGCATTCACTTTGCTAACCTTCCAACTACATCAGACGCTATATATATATATATATATATATATATATATATATATATATATATATATATATATAATCAATATTGTGAATTTCTTTCTTCGTTCAACGATAATGTTATTAAACTTATCAGATGTTACGAAAAGAAATTTACATAAAATAGACAACACTTGTTTATATTATTTAATGAAACGTGTATATATATATAAAATTTTACTCAAATAATTTTCATTGAACAAATTATATATTATATATACATATATATATATATATATATATATATATATATATATATATATTATTATTATTATTATTATTATTATTATTATTATTATTAAATTAGATAATATAACGTTACATTCTAATCAAAGGACGGATCAAAACTTCGTAAATTTTCAAATTTTCTAAATTAATAAAGTAAATTTTCTGTGATCGATGCAATCATTCTTGTCGAAAGTCCCGATGATTGATTGATAAATTAAGAAACTCAGAATCAGTTTTCGATAAGTATATATGTATAAGACCATTATGCCCAAATATTGGGCCACAATGATCTCTTAGTGCTTGCACATCGAACAGTTCCGTCTGAATCTAAATGCTAAACGCTGAAAAATATTCTTGAAAATCGAATGGGTCTTTAAAATGTTTTTCACATTTTTTTTTTAATTTTCACAGTTTTGCATGTAGATATTTATAAAATATATATATATATATATATATATATATATATATATATATATATATATAGATAGATAGATAGATAGATAGATAGATAGATAGATAGATAAGACGTTATAATTGTTCCAAGGAGAGAAAAGTATATATATTAAAAAGAAGAAAGAAACCGGAAATGTTTTTGGTTTTAATGTGGATTTTTTTAAATATAAATTATGCCTTATTTTCCATAATTTTGCAACACATGTTTTAGCTCTCGTGACCTTCTTCAGGCAAAGAGTCGATATTTCCACATATTATTAAAAATGAATTGATTCTTATGTTTTTCGATGTTAAACATTCTCGATTTTAAACATTCTCTTTTTTGTGCCGTAATGATACAAATGTCTTTCTTGGACTGGCAGTGAGAAAGTTCTGAGTGATGGGTAATAAAACAATTAAGATTGGTCCGGGAAAGGGTAAGGAAAGATATCTGTATTCTTATCTTTTAATGACCCCTATGTGCTCGTAGATCTATTCCCATTTTTGTATTGTGTGTGTTTTTGTCAGCATACGTATGTATACGTATATTCCCTCTCCATAAATACATAGTCTTACTATAAGGAATTAGTATATATATATGTACACACATAAATAAATACACACACACATATATATACATACACACACACATACACACACTTCTTATGTTGTGTAGGGTTCGTGCGTGTGCTTGTGAGCAGTCTTGCTTTTGCCAATATGTGTATAGATAGATAGATAGATAGATAGATAGATAGATCAACGTGTTTTAGTGGACTCAGCAATTTTCAATCTGCTTGTCTGAATCATTTTCAAGAAGCGAGAGCAAGATCTAAAAGGTCAACCAATCTAACAGTGATCTCATCTCACAGTCCTCACACTTGCTCCATATGTGGCCTCCTTTGTAAATCACTAGCGGGTCTTAAATGCCACTTAAGATTAGCGCATAAACTTTCATAACTGAATCAATAAGCTGGCAGATCCTCATACGTCGAAACCGACGGGAGAATCCATTATTACATATATATATATATATATATATATATATATATATATATATATATATCAGTATGCTGATGTATATGCATATTCCCCTCCATACATTTTGTGTGTGTGCCTGTGTATAGTCTATTGTTTCTACCAATATGTGTATACATATTCGTGCTCCACAATACCCGCATATGAGTGTGTACGCATGTATGCGAGTGGCTTGAACACTGTATTTGGCCGTTATGTGTGGATGTTGTATTTTTTTTGGCGCGGGTGGGGGTTATGATCTATTTAGTTCTGGTTTAAATTTGTTTATGAAGTTTTTTATTCTTGTATTTGTAGGTAAGAATAATTGTCTGTTCGATATATTGGCATAATTTTAAATTCACCCTGGTTACATTTATAGATGTGTTGTGATAAAAAGAGTTTTCTGTTGTCTGGTAATTTTATGTTGCTTATGTTGGCTGATACCTATATATGACTTCTTGCATTTTGTACATTTGAGTGCATAAATCATATGTTTGGAGTTGCATGTTGAAATTTTTATTTATTATGAATGTCGTTTTGGGGTTTTCAAAAGTGTAGGAATTTCCTTCTATAATGATGTCACAAACCCCACATCTTTTTTTGTTGCATTTTGTGACTCCCTGTATTGTGTGCTGGTTGAATTTAGATGAAGTCAATATGTGTTTCAGGTTTTTAGATTGGTGTTTGCTTTTAATTATTTTAGTTGTTTTAGTATATTTTTCAGTTTGTCATTCTTGCTAAGTAGCTCTAGATTTTTTGTAATTTCTGTAAGTAGTTCTGGATTGTTCTTGTTATATGCTGAGAAATATGCTAGAGTTTGTTCGACGCTATATTTCTTTGGATTTCATAGTTGGTCTAAAGGAATTTTTTTGCTAGTTCAAAACCTTTGTTTATTCATGCTGTGGGGTAACCTCGTTTTTTTAGAGGCCTACGTAGTTCTTCTAGGTGAGTTTCTCGGAGATGTTTGTCAGTCACTATAGTACAAAGCCTAGGTGATAGAGAATAGGGGATGGATTTCAAGTAGCTTTTTGGGTGATGGCTCTTGAAATGAAGATATTGTTGGGTGTCTGTAGGTTTGTGGTAGATATCTGTGATTATGTGGTTGTTTTTATTTCTAATGAGTATATCTAAAAATGGTAATTCATTGAAATGATATTCTTGGGTGAATTTGATCTTCGGGTGTAAGTTCTAAAATAGAATGTGGCATTGGTTAATATCACCCCATGAGGATTTCCAGAGAATGAAGCAATCATCTAAGTATCGATTCCAAGATTTAGTGAAGTGGGTTTTTATATTTTCCCCATATATTTGTTCTATCTCTTCATAGAGGTTTTCCTCTAGGTAAGCTAATGTTAGGGTGGGAAATGTTGGTGCCATTTTTGTTCCCATTTCGGTACCTAGGGTTTGGATATACATTTTGTTGTCAAAGTCAAAGTTATTGTTTAGAATTAGGTCTATACTATCGATAATGAATTCCTTAATGAATCTGAGATGTAGTGTTTCTGGATGTTTTTCAATCCAGAATGAGATTGCCTGTTTACCCAGTTCATAGTCTATGTTCCTATATAGGCTACTGATGTCAAAAGTTGCCATAAGTGTTCCCAGATCTACTTTTTGTGGTATGGAGCTAAGGAAGTGAATATCGTTCCCAATGTAGCTTTTAATCTGCTTAGTAAATGGTTGTAATATTGAGTCTATAAGGTTACTGAGTTTGCTAGTTGGACAGGCTGGTCCTGCTACTATTGGTCTGAATGTAACGTCACTGTGGTTTGGGATGCTAATGTATTCAGTTTTTTGTGTCTGCATAGCTGCTTTTATTTTACTCGATTTGTGAATTTTTGGTAGTCCGTAGAAATTGCTTGTTTTTGGTACAACGTTTATTAGGAAATCCTTTTCTTTTTTTCTTTTTTTTTTTTTTTGATGATATTTTATGTGTTTTGTAATTTTTGATATCATGTTTTTGTCTAGGTTGGTGTCGATTAATTTGCGGTTTTTCTTATCCCCTCGTGTCTGTAAAATTTTTTTTTTTTTTTGTATGTTTTGTCCATGATTACTTTAGCGCTGCCTTTATCTGCTTCTTTTATAATTATGTCATAATATCTTCGGATGCTCTCTAAGGCTATTCTTTGTCTGTATGTAAGGTTGTTATTTGGTTCGGATTTTTCTTGTAGGTCGAGATTTCAGAGTTTTTCAAAAAATATATTTAGCTCATTAGTATTATTATTTTTGTTTGGGAATAAATTAGATTTGTTTTTACTAATATATATATATATATATATATATATATATATATATATATATATATATATATATATATAACTAAAATAAATCCAAAAGGGCCAGAAAAACCTACCTACGTTTCACCTAAACGGATCTTCAGAAGAAGCTGGATAAAAACTGAGAAATGACGAAACAATATCTATTGATAAAACCATTAAAAACTAATAAGAAAAAAACCGCGTGATAGAAGAAAAAGAAAAAAAAAACAAGCCTCTATTCGAATAACCAGGATTTCCTATGCCTACACCTTATTTAGAATCTCAGACCCTTTTTTAAAATGGGAAATATTAAAAAGAATGCCATAAATATAAAGCAGGGTACAAATTTTGTCTGTTTTGTATGGAGGGAAAACTAGCAGTCACCACCTACAATGAACCTAATAATTTACTAAATCAAAGATCTGAAAATCTAAATAGGTGTAGGCATAGGAAATCCTGGTTATTGGAATAGAGGATTTTTTTTTTTGTCTTCTTCTGTCTCGTGGTTTTATTCTTATTAGTTTTTAATGGTTTTGTCAATAAATACTGTTTCGTCATTTCCTTTTTAGCCAGCTTAAACTGAAGATCCATTTAGGTGAAACCTAGGTAGGTTTTCCTGGGTCTTTAGGATTTATTTTAGTTATTCCCGCTCTACTTAGCGTATTGAGCTCTCTCCGATTGAGCTCTCTCCGTTTTAGTCTTACTACTCGCTTGTGTTTTTTTTTCTTTGGACTAAAGACTTAAGGCACTGGATGTTTTATTTCACCCTGTTTGGATGTTTTTAGTTCTTCATTTTTTTCTATTTCCAATTTTTTCCTCGACTACCGACTAGACTTCCGAATGCCTCAAGCCAGGATCGAAATCCAACTATCTTCACTGAGCTATCTTCACTCGGTAGAGTTACACAGCTAAATCTAACGTATTGTTTTTTTACGAATGTAAACAAATGCCAATCAACCAAAGTGCTATACCAATATATATATATATATATATATATATATATATATATATATATATATATATATATATATATAATGTTTAAAAAATTAATACTGACCAGAACACTCCCGCGGTTTCAGCTGAACAAACCATGTGAGGAGTCCATAGTCGAAACCGCAGTAGTGTTCTAGTCAGCATTCATATTTCAAACATGAAACAGCTCTGCAAGTCTGGTCTTCCCACTTGACATTGAACACTTTTAATGCGCACGATTTTATTTTATTTTACTGTTTCTTTACACTGGCGTGTATAAATATATATATATATATATATATATATATATATATATATATATATATAGAGAGAGAGAGAGAGAGATAGATAGATAGATAGATAGATAGATAGATAGATAGATAGATAGATAGATAGATGTACGTTTGGTTTGGTTTGGTTTATTTTGTTTTACGGCGTATCAACCTCAATGGGTTATTTAATGCCGACAGAATTTTTTATTGCTGGTAATATTTTGTTTTGTCAAAAATAATTTGTTTCAAAAAAGTATTGCTGGTAATAGTTAACTATTTGCCCATAGCTGGGACCTTAACAGGTACTACCACCCCGGGTCAGGGTGGACCTGAGAACACCAGCAATTAAGAGGTGGTTCTACGCTTCTCAAAACCTCCTGATCTTACCCAGGACGATAAATAGATGTGAAACGAGATAGATAGATAGATAGATAGATAGATAGATAGATAGATAGATAGATAGATAGATAGATAGATATGAACAGAAGGAGAAAGAAAGAAAGAATAGTCGGCAACTAACTGGACTTGTATGCATTTCCGATAGCTTAGTTATGTTCAATTATATTTAATATTACACTATGCTGATTCACATCATATTGAGAATATAATCCATGGATTTTGATATTTTTGTCCAATATGAAGATAAATTCCAATCTGAATTTCTGAAATTTTACACTATTAACCTACGGACTATTGTCGTTAACTTTGTTGTTATTAATATACCGTTTCGATCGTTGTACCCTCTGGCCTTCATAATATGCTTTTCAAGCCGGGTAACCTTAAGTGGTTTAAAACCTTGATTCGAGAATTCGGTGACAGAAATTGTGAGTTCAACATGAACTCAGTGGAAACAGGTTGAGCAATATCTGAACAGTACTAAAGACGAACCAGAGGCTATATCTCTAGACATGGTCAGTGGAACGTGAACAGTCTACCCCAGTAGAGTAGGGTTCAGTTCGAAATTCCAGATCGATAAGCACCTGACGAAAGCCGAAGGGCATAACGGCTGAAAAGTTATGACAACAATAAGCACAATAGGCGGCAGGTAAGTAATGCAAAAAGAAATAAGCAAACAGAATAAAATGTCAAATATAAATCAAAAAGAAAAGAATTGTTTGGAACAAAAGAATTCCGATTTAAAATCAGGTGTAAAGTGAGTGAAGGATTTAGAAATAAAAGTTACAAAAAGATGTAGAAATATTTAATGATCTGTAGTAAAAGTTGCTTGTTTTTATTTGTGATACATCGATTTTTTTGATTTTTTTTTTTTTTTTTTGCTCGCTATCTATATACAAAATTTGAAGATGATCCAATTCATATAATATAAATATAATTTGTAGGTGATTCAAATATATGGAATCGTTTTTTTTCTGCTCGATTATTTGTTATATTTATCCATTTATTTAATTTTCTAGGGTTCTTTTCAACCGTCACAGTTCTTTTGGTCAAAACGGAAATTTCTCCCACTTTCTTTTGTTGGCAGCAAACAATTTTGAGTTAGTCGTAAACGCCATCTCTTTATTATAGCAAATCTGCACAGAGCTTTCGGAAAAAAGCCATCAGATATAGTTTCTTTTTATCCTCACCATAAGCGTCCGTGCATATCTTCTTACTACGCATGCGCTGCCATTCGTGTTATTTTCGCAACAGTGAATTCCTTCTTAAGTTCGGCGTGTCTATTCGATAACAGACTGTCATTTTCAATTATATAAAGTACAACATACCCAGGCCGGATTTTGTTTTATTAATTTCTTTATACATACATACATACATACATACATACATAGATAGATAGATAGATAGATAGATAGATAGATAGATATAGATATAGGTATTCTATATATATATATATATATATATATATCGTAGATCTTTTCAATTGCTAGCATTAAAATTTACCTCTACAAAATTTATCTATTTCTGTTTCACCCAAGCAACATATTTCAAATATGTTCTCGCATTTCCGTTCATGCCAGCCTATCGATAGCAACCAAATCTGATGAGACTCCTTATCGTGAAGGAACTAAAAAAAACTGAAATATTTCAAAACGTAACATTATGTCAATAATGTCCGTTAAGAATACAAATCTAAATCTTTCATAAATAAAAGTATTACTTATTTACTTTGGGACTCGGATTAACGCCGGCTGTGAAGGTATGTGTTTTTCAGGTGCTTCTTTGCGCAATGATGTAAAGGAATCTATATGGTTCCTCGCGAGTCTAGTGTTTATATAACCTATTGTCTCGTGTGCGTATATCCTAAATTCAGTTGGCTTCTCTCCTGCTTTATGTCGGCACATCGATTGACATTTTTCGAGGTACGTTGCTGCACTTTTCAGTTATGAAGAAATCTTCTGGATTAACCCTCTGGCGCCTAGCTCTTTTGATGTTCTGATGTGACACCGAGTATAAAGCTTATTTTGATATATCTTAGGGTGAACCAACTACATATTGGTGTCACTACAGATCAAATCATCAATGCAGATCCCTAGTATTGCCTGGTGTAAATCACATAGCACAGAAGCTCTCAATAAAAAAAACCTATTGTGATGGTGATATTATGGGAACGTCGTCAAGTCGTTAGCACATTCGCATTCTGGCCATGAGACACGGGTTCGAATCTCACCATGGTCTATTTGTCAGGAATGGATCGAGGTCGATCCCAGCGTGCGGCACCTTTGGAGAGTGCTCCAAAACTATAACACGTGTTCACCAAAGGCTTGTGAGTGAAACTGGGGGTCGTCGATAACTGTGTTAGTACGAAATCACAAGTCATCATGGCCGAGGGCTTGAGTGTGCTAATCTTGTTCAAATTGTTGATCACGCTAGATAACATGCTCTTTCCCAAAAACTGTAACTAAGGTCTGCTCAGCATAGTTGCAGTATAAACCACAGGTGGGCTCTATGGATGTTGAATAAACACAAAAGCGCCTGAGCAAGCATCTGCAATAGGGACTGACTAGCCGCCCCAGTATACGAGTATCCTCGAATACGAGTGGCCAGCTATAAATACATGATGTTGATCCTAATTATTATATTCCAAAATTGATTCTGAGATTAAAACCACAGAAAAAGATATTTTAATTACAAGTTTGTAGCAACATCGAAAGACTTAATTAAATCTTTTAAAGACAATTTATGTGTTCAAATTTAATCTTGAACTTTGTCCATCGGAAAATGTCTTAACGCATAATTAAAAGTACCTTCCAAAATATGGAGATAATTAAGAAGTAATTAACTTTTAGTCAATATTTAAGCAGAAAGGTTTTCTTACTTTGGATTCTGTATTGAAATTTGTATATTATAAAATCCCTTTCTAATCTAAAATCGATAAATATTAAGAAATATGTTATTCGGAGTTACTTTAGTAAAACCGTTGTCATCTGTTTTAGTGACAATGCTTCAGTAATTAAATTGTAAACGCTGGTCTGATAAGTCAAAGCGTTTTTTAGTTGAGATCTTTTATACCAAGTACTAAGCCGAATTTTATTTTGTTGATATCGTTACTTAATATGGAGTGTTTTGTTTGTTTGTTTTTTGTTTGTTTTGCATTTTAATCCAAATAAATTAATTCTCTAACCCTGCTATAATTCTGACACAATAATATAATCCATTTGAAGCTTTTATAAACCCAAATCGTGATCGTTTATCGAAATTCCCATCTGACAAGAAACTCAGCACCGACCTTATTAACAGGTCGACATTGACAAACTGCCCGAGACTTTGATATTCAACTGGGAATAATACCCTGACTCTTCTCTTTAAGTCTATTGGTACGATACTGTTAGATAGACTGACGAGTGGACAATTCATACTGTGATTTCCAGCTAACAAGCGACAACTATGTCCACAAATTGTTGGTCTCGTTTAGTACACCGAATCTGCAAGTAAAAAAGGCAAAATATCTATGGCGGATCATTAGTGTAAGGAAATATCCTATAAATTCATAAGTGTAACGGAATATCCTATAAATTCAGAAGTGTAAGGAAATATCCTATAAATAAATTCATAAGTGTAACGGAATACCCTATAAATTCAGAAATGTAAGGAAATATCCTACAAATTCATAAGTGTAAAGAAATATCCTATAAATTCAGAAGTGTAAGGAAATATCCTATAAATTTAGAAATGAAGTCGTGCCAATCAGCCCCGCTTCTAACGGAAAAAAAAACTCTGATGTAACTGTTGTTGACAAACATATGCGCATGCGCATGCGCTCCGAGGCCTCTTTTACGTCTACTAACGCGCGTTCACCACAGGTTCGTATGGAGATGACGCCGCCCTAGTGGACTGCAGAGGTCTCTCGTGAAAACTGCATGTATGTTTGTATGTACGTGTAAACGTTGCTTCGTAGCATCGAATAATAATTTATGAAGAATAAATGTGCTCAAAATTAACCTGCATTTTATCAACCAAGAAAAGCGCTGTCAGCGCGTATATCTTCCATGTTCTGATTTGTTCTTTTATGAAATATAGCGATGCGCCTTCTACATGGATGAACACATCAAATCTTCTCAGATATTTGAGACTGATTCTAGCCAAGTGACACCCGAAACTTCTTTTATGTGCCGTGTCTCTTCAGGACGTAGAAGACCATGGCTCTCCACTTCCCCCTATCCCTTGTAGCTCTCAATAAGTTTTGTCCCTTTGATTCTTCTCCCAGACCCTGTTCTATCCTTCACTTGCTTAAGCCCACTAGGTATGTCACGCGTTGCTTTGCCTTATCTCGCTTTCCCTCTATTCGCCCTGTGAGTATCAGATTCTCCAAGACCTCCTTTCTTATTACGTGTCCCAGAAATTTCAGCTGCCTCTTCCTGATGCTAAGTATAAGCTTCCTCCTTGTTTGCATCCTCTCCAAAACTTCATTGTTGCTCACACGCTCAGTCCATGATATCCTCAGCATCCTTCTGTAGAACCATAAGTTCCGTTGCTTCGAGTCTCTTCATCTTTGAGGAGAATGTCCAACATTCGCTGCCGTAAAGGAGAACAGATGTCATGTAGCAGTTCATTACTCTTTTCCTGTCTCCTAATACTCTGCCTAGTTTTTTCAATGCGTCCTTGACCATCGCAATACGTCTTCGGATCTGAGCGTCGCACTTACCTTCTTATGCCAGAACACTTCCCAGATATTTAGATTTCCGCACCTGTTTGATTTTAATGCACCGAACTGTAAATGGCATTTCGGACCCATCCTTTTACTGATGACCATGCATTCTGTCTTCTTGTAGTTTATACTTAGTCCCTTCTTCTTGCTCTCCTTTGCTACCTTCTGTAGGAGGTTTTGTTATTTCTTTTCCGGGTCAGCTACCAGCACTGTGTCATCTGCGTATCTTATGTTGTTAATTTTGTGGCCGCCAATGATGAATCCCAGTAGGATTTCAAATTTTCTCCCAATTGCCTCGCTGTTTGGGTTGAATAAGTCCGGTAAGAAGACACATCCTTGTCTTACATCCCTTTCTAATTTTGTATATCTGCTAAACTCATTCTCTATCCGCATGCATGCCGTTTGCTGTCAGCATAGGTTCTTGATTATTCTAATATCTTTCCAGAACATATCAAGGTTGCTGAGAATTTGCAGCAAATGTTTGTGGCGTAGTTTGTCAAACGCCTTTGCGCAGTCTATAAAACGCAGGTGCACGTCCTTCTGCATTTGTATTGCTCTTTCTGATAACATTCTGAGCATGAATATCGCGTTCCTTGTTCCGCATTGTTTTTGTCCTATCTCTGGCCTGATTCTGCTTTGCGATCTATTCATCAAATACGGATTATTAGTTTTGTTATGTGGCTCATTAGGCTGATTGTTCGGTGGCGTTCACATTCGTTTGCGCCTGGTTTCTTAGGCAGTGCTATGAAAATAGATCTGCTGAGATCTTCCTGTATACCCCCATTGTTGTAGATTTAATTTATTTTTTCCGTATTCTTGTCTATGCCAAAATCATCTAAGGCTTGTCAGCATTTCCGTTACACTTCTGTCTGGCCCTGCCGCCTTGTTTCTGTTCAATTTGGCCAGTGCAGCTTCTACTTCGGTTTTTAGAATTCCAGGCCCGTCGGTAATTCTGTGTATTGCCGGTTGTTCTCTTTCGTCGTACAAAAGTTCTACAATATATTCATTCCAGCGTTGGAGAATTTTTCCTTCTCTAATATTAACGTTCCATCATTGGATTTTATGCAGCCTGTTAACGAGCAGGTCTTTTCTCCTGTTACTTCGCTTATTTGTTTATGCATATCTCCTTTGTTGGTGGTACACAATCTCTCTATTACTGCACATATTTTGTTTAGCCACTCTTCTTTGGACTGTCTGCATTTGGTTCTTATTTCATTGTGTAGTTTTTTGTATTCCGTTCCGTATCTTAGCAGAGTTTTCTGTCTCTTTTGCATCATGTCGAGAATCTCATCAGTCATCCATCCTTTTTTAATTCTTCATCCATTCTCCTTTTAGATGATATCATTTGCTGATGTCAATAAAGCTTCTCTTAGTGCGTCCCATTTCGAGTTTCCATTTCCATTGTGTCCCTCGTCTCTTCTTTTCACGCTGTCCATATATATTTTCCTTCTTTATGTCTCTCAGAAGTTTGTTGTATTGCAATTTGGGTGCTGCGTTAGGCTTCTTCAATTTTCGCAGTTTCATTCTTAGTTTCCATATAACAGGGCGAGGGTCGTTTCCGCAGTCGGTACTTGGGAAGGTTTTTCAGTGAATCATTGCATCCCTGAATCTTTTGCTAATAGTTATGTAGTCAATTTGTTTTTGTTTCTTTTTTTCTTTTTTTTTTCTTTTTTGTTTTGTTTTGTTTTTGTTTTTGTTTTGGGAGGCTCCTCCATATCTATAATTGTCTTGAATGTTCTTGTGACCATGTATTGGCTATTACCTGTTAATTGGCCCTGCACCATTGGATCCATTTTTCTCCACGTTCGTTTCGGGTTAATAGTCCGAATTTTCAGGCTATATCCCCTGCCTTCTCATTGCCTACTTCGGCATTCAGGTCTCCAATGATAATTATGACTTCCTGCAATTTGCAAAGAGCCTTGACACTGTCTAGCATGGAGTAGAAAAATTCGATTTCTTTTTCCTTACTTTGCGCTGTCGGTGCATACACTATTATGATAACTACGTTGAAAGGTGTTCCTTTCAGCTTGTCTAACTGAATATAGTTGGTAGCATCCCAGAATGCATTTCTGGAATTCTTGATCTAGTATCAGTCCTACTCCTTTAACATTTTTCTCTTCGCCTGCATAATTAATGCTGTGATTGTCACTGACAAAATCTCTGTTGTTTAACCACCTACTTTCACATGCACCTAAGATGTTGATTTTTAGCCTACTCATCTCTTGTTTTACATTATGTAACTGGCCACAGTTGTTCAACCTCCGAACGTTACTGATTGGTAATTATAGCTACCCCTTCCCTCGCCAAGAGTTTTGTTTAGAAATGGAAATTTAAATATTAGTCACCTAGTATTAATATCACAAAGACAAACAATAAGCGTCGTTGTCTAATTGCTCTAAAATACCAATTCCCCAGATGCAGAAGATTTGTATGTATTTTTGTTTAATGGCATATCAACTCCTTTAATTACGAAATTTAATTTTCTTGGAAAATTTGAAGTAATAAAAATAGATGTTATTCTACTTTCACAACTGAATACATGGTAGATGATACTCCGCTTTTGTTCATATACATGTTTGTGGGGACATGATTACTAGAGGCGGTGATAGGTGTGCTTTATTTTGTAGTTTTGTTGAAGTTATATTTTGGAATACAGTTTGATTTCTTTAAGAAATTGTCGGATATTATATGAATTAATGCTATGAAAGCGTGTTTCATGTTGGTCGCTTGATTTTGTTTAGTGACATATCAACATCTCTATGGGTTATCTAAATATTTTGAATATAATTTTATGGCTTCAGCTAAATATATTTTAAACGTAATTGTATGCCTTCAAGAAAAAACGGATAAAATATTAGGTTGGTGCAAAAATAATGACGTAATAATGTCGTTTTTTGACGTTAAAAAATACGTCAAAAAACGGCATTATTACGTCATTATTTTTTCACTAACCTAATATATTGTTAGTCATTCTATAAACATTTGATAAAATTGTATCTTTATGCTTTCCATGATGTTTTGTTTTCACGATTTGCTCATAGCTGGGACCCTGACAGGTGCTAATACTCCGGGTCAAGGTAGACCTGGGAACAGCAGCAATTAAGAGGTGGTTCCACACTCCTCAAAAACTCCAATATCCCTATCAGAGGCCTTGTTTATCGCCATGCCCACAACTGACACAGAAGGTTAATTTATTCTACTTCGGATTATATTCACGCATGTAAATTTTTCGTTTGTTGTCAAATCAAAAATTGAAAAGTTAGCTCAATCTGTTTAAATATTGCAGTTCAAACTTAGCATTATAGATTTTTGTGTTGCCTTCAGTGAAAATGAACGCCACGTCTCGCCTCGTGCTTACTCGGATTCCACTTGCTTATTTCATCTGTTTCGCCTGCATCCATTGATTTCAACGCGCTATGATTTATAACCAATGATAGATGTTGAATGTTGATGAATGATCGAAAGAGACAGACACAAAGGCAGACACACTGACAGACTGAAAAGCATAAGGCACCATTAATAAGCTGACAAATAATCATTTTTTCTTCGCAAAATAGATTATTGTAAAGTTCAGTCTTTAATCTTTCATGCTTACACTTAAAAAGAAAGTTTTAAATTAATTTGACATTTTTGCCTCTCGTTCGAATCGCCATAAAAACAGTCCAAGATTTTGATTTTAAACTCAAAATCAAAACAATACAAATTCTTAAATACAAAATTAACAATAAACAAAAGATTTTACATTCCTTATTATTTTTTTCATATTTTGAAATAAACCAATTAATATAAACAGCCGTGTATACGTTGATCTTGTGTTTAAGGTGATCTTCGAGTTTCTTCCAAAAAATTATTCATACATGCTTTGTATATAAGTCGACTTTCAAGTATCTCCGAAGAAATAATTCATATACAATTCGTATGGTTTGTGTATAGGTTGACCACAGTTACTAGAGCTAAGTGTATGTGGGGGGGGAGTGCGCATGAGGTTAACCTAACAAATTAATATTTATATCCGAAAACATGCCATTAAAATTTCCCCTATGACTCATAAAATGGTGGTCTTGCGGAAGCGCGTTAAACCAAATCAAGATTTTCATTCAATTTTTGAATTCAATTGGAATTGGATAGCGTCTGGAATCTAAGTCATATTTTAGGTTTAATGAATATTTCTTATATCCTATCATGCACTGTTTTCATGATTGCTAATCTTTTAATTCTTAAGCATTAAAAGATCAAGAATTTATTCTTTAAAACTTGCACATTTTTTATTATTATATGTGATATTTAAAATTTTACAATTTTTAGCTCCTAATTTATGCACATACATGCACATATACGCTCACACTCACAGATAGATATGAACAAAATGTGATAGATAGATAGATAGATAGATAGATAGATAGATAGATAGATAGATAGATAATGAACAGAAAGAGACAGATAGAAAGAGGCAGATAGAAAGAGAGAGCGAGAGGGGAATGACCAGAATGGGATACATAGTGAGAGGGAGATTAACAGAATGAAATAGACAGTGAGAGAGAGAGAGAGAGAGAGAGAGAGAGAGATGAATATAATACACCCGTTAATGCTTTTACAGCAATCGTTAATGTAAGTTTTCTCATAGGATTAAATCTAATAAACAAGGCGATTTTCTTGTCCCTAAAATTCTATACAATTTTTTATTAAACTGACTTTTCAATAAAGACTTCCTTTATTCAAACGCATCTCTTTCTTTCTCTATTCACATCTGAAAAAGAATAGGCTGTGCACGTTTCAAATGTTCATTCATTTCAAAATGGCTCTACGGTGTAAATTCACAAACTAACTCCAGAGCATTAGTAAATCGAGATAAGAATGTTGTATCTGTTTACTGTGAAACAATTCCATGGATTTTCTAGAAGTTCAACGTTTCTTCTTCAAAGAAAATCAGGGTAAAATAACTATCGCAATTAAAACTTAAGATAAAAATATAAACCGATCTGATTATCTTCAGAAAATTTGTTCGGGGCTGTTGTGTATTGCCTTCATGTGACTTTATTAGAATAGATCATTGTTTCTTGGGTCTCAGTTGAGTCATAGTTGATTCCCAAAACTCATTTTGAATCAAGTCCTTAAGCGATACGATCAGATTCCTGAGGACATTTGATATTTCAAACACATGTTTAATTACAAATTAGATTATCAAATCTCTACAAGGCGAGGAGTTTTATTTTTTTCAAATACCAAATGTAGTTTTGAAACGAAGTAGCAAATGAAAGAAAGTGATAACTCACGGTTTTTTTGTGACTACTACAGTGTAACCCGGATATAAGAGAAACCCGGATATAAGAGAAACCCGGATATAAGATATATTTTCTCTGGTTCCAAATTAGAGCCTGTGTTAATTTATATAAAATAGACCAAACCCGGATATAAGAGATTTCTTCTCCGGTCCCGACAACTCTCTTATATCCGGGTTACACTGTATTTTTAAAAAATGATTTTCAAATATCTCAAAATATGTGTGATTGGAATTATTCAAAATGAAAAAAAAATTTTTATAGAGAAATGTTTTTGTATTTTACAAATGCTACGTAGGATCAATCCCGTCGTTCTGTCCTGATTATTTGCCCCAACCGAGTGATTCTTATCCGCAGTTCTCTCTTCACTTTAGAATTGATAACTTCTTTGGATGAAGTAGCCTCTCTTCCCTACACCAATCAAATCACGCCAAACAATTATATAGCCTTCCTTCTGTACACGAATCCCGACAATTATTTAGCCACCCTTGTATGCACCAATTACATATTCTCAAAAATTATTTAACCTTCCTTCTGTACATCAATCTCATCACGCCAAACTATCATTTAGTCTCCCTTGTGTGCACCAATCAGACGTCAAACAATGATACAGCCAACCTTCTGTACGCCAATCATATCACGTCATACAAGAATTTAACCTTCCTTCAGAACACCTATAACATTACATCAAACAATTATTGAGCTTTCATACTTGTACACTAATCAAATCGCTTCAAAAATTATTTAGCTTCTGTACACCAAACCTGCAAAGTTATTATTTAAGCTCCCTTCTGTAGGTTAATCCCATCAAATCTTATTCTACCTCTCTTTTGTACAGTCTTCATGTCAAACCATTATTTATCCTCCTTTCTTTACGCCAATCACATCACGTCAAACAATGATTTACCCTCCCTTCAGTAAACCTATCACATCACGTCAAACCTTTATTTATCCTCCTTTCTCTACACCAATTACATCCCGTCAAACAAGGATATAATCTCCCTTCCGGACACCTATCACATCAGGCGACAATATTAATTAGATTCCCTTCTGTACACCAATCATATATCTTTCTTATGTACACCAATTACATCGCGTCAAACAAATATTTAGCCTAATTCTGGACACCAATTCTATCACATCAATTATTTATGCTCTCTTCTGTACGCCAATGATGTATTAGCAAACAATTATTTAACCATTATTCTGTCCACCAATCCACTCACGTCAAACAATTATTTATCTTACCTTCTGTACACGAATCACGTCAAACAATTATTTAGCCTCTCTTCAGTACAGCAATGACATATCGTCAAACAATTATTTAAGCACACTTAATCACATCGCGTCAAAGAATTATTTAGCCGCCTTTCTGTACGCCAATCAAGTCAAACAATTATTTTGACCCACTTCTGTATTTAAATCCAATCCCGTCAAACAATTATTTAGCCTTTCTTCTGTACACTAATCACATTACGTCAAACAATTATTCTACCTCTCTTCTGTACAGTAATCACATCATGTCAAACAATTATTCTACCTCTCTTCTGTACAGTAATCACATCATGTCAAGTCATTATTTCTCCTCCTTTCTGTACACCAATCATATCATGTCAAACAATGTTTTAACCTCCCTTCAGTACACCTATCTACCACTTCACGTCAAACTATTATTTAGCTCTCTTTTGTACACCAATCACGTCAAATAATGATTTAGCCACGCTTCTGTATACAAATCACATCAAATCATTATTTAGCTTCCCTTCTATACTCCAATCCAACCAAACCATTATTTAACCTCCCTTTTTTACACCAATCATATCACATCAAACAATTATTTAACCTTTCTTCTGTACATCAATCGCATCTCATCAACAACGACTTAACCGCCTTCCGTACACCATTCACATGACGTCAAACAATTATTTAACCTCTCACTTGTATACCAATTTCGTCAAACAATTATTTAGCATGTATTCTCTACACCTATAACATTACGTTAAACAATTAATTAAATAACGATGAGGATTCATTCTGACTTTGTTTATTTAATTATAGCAACATTTTCCTTCACAATCCTGCAAGTTAAAATAAAAGAATATGGTGCTTCCTACTAAAGGAACTCATCGACTTTACGTTCTAACCTACTAGACAGAGTTGTCGTTTGATTTGCCTTTAACGAGTTTTATTGTCTCTTTTCGAGCCCAGTTTGTTCAGTTGCCTCACTTCAAATTTTCGTTGACTCCGTCTGAGATATTATAACTTAATTCCTACAGCACAATATCTGTCTATTTTAGCTTGACAGAACGCCGACGCAGTTCAAGAAAATGTGATCTCACTTATATTGGAATTTTAAACAAATGCTACCCAGTTTTCGATTTCTAGTACATTACCCATGACATATTTATTTTACTTATTTTCTTTATCGTTCGACAAATATTCCATTCGACGTGATTCTAGAATATCATAAAACTGGCTTTATATCGACATTTCGATGCTATTGGTCTAATCAACTGAAAATGAATCAGCTTGTGATATTGTTCTGGTCTCTATTGCTAGGATCAATCTTGAAAATTCACATTAAATCGGCCAGCGTTTATTTTCGATGGAAGTGTTGCGTAGGTATCTATATTCCCTCGAGATTTGATATTTGGGATGTAGAAATTGTACATTTTTTGTTAGATATGTAAGCATCCGAAAGTAGAGGTTTTATCTGCTGCTGATTTATAAAATTCTAGCTAACCTGAGAGGGGGAAGGAATTTTTCGTCTCTTATATGGCTGTCAATTCATTTAGATAAACTTGCTACAAGGACAAAAAAAGAATATATCTGCACTTAGAAAATACTTTTAAAAGATTTTGCAGAGAACATTAATGAAAAAAGAATGCTATTGAAAAATAATTGAGCTTATTTGTTTTATTTTCGAAGCTTACAAAATAAGGTTTCCATTAGTAACAGATAAAATTTAAACGATTTTATCATTAATGAAACTAAGCATTGTTTGGAAAATCAAAGAATTATAATGTAAATTGAAAATGAAATGCTTTTAATACAATTCAGTATAAATTCTATTTTTCTGAATTTTCTTATCCACAAAGTCAAGACAAAGAAACGGGGGAGAGAAAGATCATTTAAAAGACAAGAATTTTGTGTTTATTTTTAAATGGATTACTGTAAATTCTCTTTCTGTTTATTAAGCTTAGCTTATTTTTGTTACCTTCTGTTTTTGTGGAATCTTCAAAGAACCTAAGGTGCAATCTCATTTTGCCGTGGGTGCGGTCTGAATAGAAAATCAGTATCTTCGCCTAATCTTCCATCTTTACCCGAACTTCAGACTGAACTGAATTCAGAGTTTTCCTTTTCCTAGGCTGCTTGCCACCCACGATTAGAAATCCCAGTTTCCCTGGCTTTTTTCTAATAGCTAGCAGGAAACGGACATGGATTCGTGCCTTTTTCAAGAAAGGTAAAAATCCCTGAAGCTGCATTTTAAAACTTTCAGAAGAACATCAGTTTTCTTTGTTTCTAAATAACCTTTTTATTACATCTGTTAATCCTTCCTTGTTTATTAGGCTGGTAATCACATTTTTATTACATCTGTTAATCCTTCTTTGTTTATAAGAATATTAATTACATTTTGTTACATCTGTTAATCCTTCATTTTTTCTTAGGCCCTTTATCACGTTTATATTGTATCTATTAATCTTTCCTTGTTTATTTGGCCTTTAATCATATTTTTATTACATCGCTTACTCCTCTCTTGATTATTAGGTTCTTAATATGATTTTCATTATATCTCTTAATCTTTCTTTGTTTCTTAGACTCTCTACTAAACTAAACTCATTACAGTAAAATGTCGAATAGGGAGAAATATGGTGTTTTGGCTGTGATGCACCGATGCTCCCGTATAAGAAGCTGCTGCTTGCTTCTCTTGAAAATCCTTATTCAAAAGCCAAAATTTTTAACTTCGCTTTCAATATTATATCGACCACAACCTAAAGTAATATTTTGCACAATCTAAGCGGGTTAACACTTTTCTGTCGAGTCCGCACGTTGCTTAATTTTGCTTCTCAAAATAGAAATTATAAACGCAATCATGGAAGGTCGATGTTCGTTCATGCAATTAGTTTTCCATTGTTGAAAACAATCAAATAATTCGAAAGGAAAAAATTGTCAAGTTATATTTTGGTATAATCGCATTTCTACTTTTAAAGGCATCGCGTGATCAAAATTGATAACCATTCAATAATGTTCATACGCACACAAACCCACACGTTACGTATATGATTAAGAAAACTGGATTGTAAGAACCTAGTCCTGTTGTTTTTTATATAATTTTCTAATTTGCTGTTGTTCCAAACTGATTGTCACATCTTGATTCAAACCCATTATCCACTGTTCATTTTTAATTCCTGTTCAGTTGATAACAATTAAACAATCTGACCCATCACAAAAATATGATACAAAAGAATTTCGAAATTGGTAGGATTAGGATTTCAGAAGTTTTATACCAATCAGTTTCATTTTAAATCCTCCTATTTGTCAAGGACTTTCTAAGTTTGAATGCACTCAACTCAAATTGGAAATACAGTGTGTTACCTGCAAACATGACGCTTTATTTCTAGTCATAACAGATGGTTATTTCTGCTATGGTAGTTGATGAAGATTACCAAAAACGTCATACAGTAAAATATCTTTGTTTACGCTGTGGTGTGTTCCCTCTAATGAGGCTATTGTGGACTCTTCCACTTACTATAAAGTTAGTAGGAAAAGTAAGCCTCGGAGGAACGGCGATATAGATTGAACGCTGGTCAACCGACACACACTCCCAAGTCGTGTAACACTCTTCTGTTGTATTTACTGTTCAATACACTATTTATCTACAACCTCTTGTTTTGTTATTTCTTAACCAAATACTTGATCAAAACAGTTTATCGCCTGTTGTTGAGTCGGCAGTGCATCACAGAGCGCAGGTAGATCTCTCTGAATCTTCAAGGCGCAACATGCTTTGTCCGCTTTTTTCATCAGCTATGATTTAAAACAAGTATTTTGATTTGAAAGGGATGTGTTTTGCTCGTGATTGCAGAAATAATAAACAATAAATATGAATATAATTTCTAAAAATAAATATTTGAAATCTATAAATAAGATTATTTCAGGAAAAAGAAAACTCATTCGTTTTTTGAGAAATAGAACAATGAGGTATATGTTTCAATGATTGTATTCTCGGGTCAAAAATAAAAAGGCACGTCTTCACAGTCTGCTAGAATTTATTCCACCATCGAAGACGCAATGCAACCAGATATTTATTTGTACCCTCCTTTAATAATGCCCCAAATTTCATACCATAGTCGAAAAATACTTGAACTCTGTCGAAATTCGAAATACAGGCCAGTAAAGTTGTGTAAAATATATTACTTAAATATTCTTCACAAAGTGAAGCTAATGTTTCAAATCTCGAGACGCCTAAGGAGGTGAAATGACATTAAGAAGCAAAGTCTCTCTTATCTGGTCCTTTTTGCTCGATCTGAATCATTTCCTAGTATGCTCCTTCGGTCTAAATCGGAAGTGAATCCGTGTATCCACAAATGTGCAGGAGTGACAAACATGTACGATAACAGCTTGTAATGGTACCAAATCCATCCCCCCAGCAGTTTCGCATTATATTAAAAAAAATATCAGTAATTAAAACCGCGGCGTCTCTATGTCCACATCAACAGACCAAGACCTGATGATTTTATAGTATCTTCTTACATTACCCAGTAGGTATCTGACTCCCCTTGCTAATCCTTCCTTGTTTATTAGACTGGTAATTATATCTGCTAATCCTTCCTTGTTTATTAGGCTGATAAGAACATTTTTATTACATCTGTTAATCCTTATTTGTTTATAATAATATTAATTACATTTTGTTGCATCTGTTAATCCTTCATTTTTTCTTAGGCCCTTAATCACATTTTTATTGTATCTATGAATCTTTTCTTGTTTATTACAAGAGTAAGATCAAGCGCAAAAAAGATTATTGATTCCATATCAGGCCTGGAGCTGCTCAGTCCTCACTTGCTTATCTTGATATAGTCCAAAAGAGTCTATGTGGCCTTTTGAGTAATGAATTATTTTCCGCTTTACAACCCCTTTCCCACAGATGAAACGTCGCGAGACCCCTTGTTGCTCTATCACCATTTGTATGACATGTGCTCTGATGAACTTCATTCCTTAGTCCCACCAACCTTGACCCGCCATGCCACGTACGCAAGGTTGAGTCATCTCCATTCCCTCCGTATACATGTAGTCAAAAGTAAGTACCATTCAGGCAGCTTTTTCCCAAAAACTATTTCTTTGTGTAACGGACTCCCTGCAGGATGTTTTCCCAATCGCTACAATCTTGATATCTTCAAGTCTAGGGTTAACCGTTTTCTTGTTCTGCATAGACCCATGAACTTTACTCATGCAAACACCACACAATAACCCTCTACCTTAAGTGGCTCTTGGGCTTATATTTGGTGAAAATTGGTATAAAAAAGGAAGCACCATATCATTTTTGGGGTGGGGAAATCCGTTTAACCGGACGTAACGGCACACAACTCACGACTGAATCTTTCAAGTGAGTTATCCAGGGATTACCATCTTCCCTCGAAATTTGTCAGTAAGCACCTCCAACCAGTCTACAGTGAGAATGCGCTGTGTAAGTCACCATGTTAATAGACTTCTTCAAGCCACATATGACTGGAAGCCAGATATTTTTTGACACAACTGATTTTATTAAATCTTTTCACAAGAAACCATAGAAGATCAAGTGTGTGTTAATTCGACGCCGATTACAATAATTTGGAACTGAGATTGACAAGTTCCCCCAGGCGAAACACGAGACGACACACTGCTTGATACATGACAACTAATAGAAATCAAGAATTATCAGTTTGGTATTGAGACGAACACATTAGATTCATTGAATCATCCACGCATGACGAATAGAAATAACGAATTCTATGTAATTATCAAATGGGATTTTACCAAAGAACCATTTTTAATATTTGATTAGTGTATGTACATTAGAATCTTTCGAGCACCTGATTTTATTTAAGTCTTTTTGCTTAAAAGGAGACGAATTATGGTAAAATAATTGAATCACCGGTAGTTAGTCAAAAGGGGTTTTGTATATTTAAATAAATCAGAAAAGGAACAATTCCACCATTATTTTTTTTTTTTTGTAATATTTTTGAACTGATGTCTACAAAAATTGCAAAATATCATTCATTTACTTTCTTCGCTGGTCGATTAAAAAGTAATTATTAGATTACAAGAGAATTCATCTTTCTTCTTTTATACGCGATATCCCTTCAAGACGTAGGTGATTCTCTTCACAACTCCCTGTTTTTCGTGACTCTAAGAAGGACAGTGGAAAACAACGCATAACCTAGCGAGTTTGTATAAAGAGAAAACAGAACGGTGCCTAGGGGTGATAATAAAAAGATAAAATTAATTAAGATTTACAAAGGACAGGAAATTGTGGAGAGCCATGATCGCCAACGTCCTGAGGGACACGGAAAAAGTAAATTTTGATTCTGTACCATTCCTTTTTATCCATTCAAAGAAACTCCTTAAATTGCTTGTTCACCGTTTCTTCCAGTTTCGCTTGCTTTCAACAGGTCCTGTGTGTTTTAAATTCTCCAAATCGTCTATCCTCCTTATGTGTAAACTGTCTCTTTGTCATCATTTCCTGTTTGCTTTAAAATGTCCTCGTTATTACATTTTCTGTCTATAGATTTCTTAGCATTCCTTAATAGAACCACATCTCTGTCGCTTCAAATCTCTTCTTCATCCCGGAGGATAAAGGAGATTAGATGCTACATAAAAGTTCAATTAAATTTTCCTATCACTTAGTTTCTGGGTTATATTTTTCGCTCTTCGGATTTCTGTGACACACTATAATAATAATAACTAGCTATTCGTATTCAAGTATACCAGACTACTAGGGTGGCTAACCGATCCCTATTGCAGACGCTTGCTCAGGCACAGTTGTGTTTATTCAACACCCACAGAGCCCACCTGTGGTTTATACTATGCTGAGCAGACCTTAATTACAGTTTCTGGGAGAGAGCGTGTTATCTAGCATGATCAACAATCGGAAAAACGCCAGTACACTCAAACACTCGGTCACGATGACTTGTGACTTCATGGTTATCGACGGCCCCCACGTGTTCTGCGTGCCCAATTTCACTCACAAGGCTTAGGTCAACCCGTGGTATGGTTTTCAGGTACTTTTCAAAGGTGCTGCATGCTGGGATCGTCCTCCTCCAGACCGATAACATCAGGAAGTCTCCTTCCTGACAAATCAACCGTGGTGAGATTCGAACCCGGGTCTCAAGGTCAGAAAGCGAACGTTCTAAACACTAGGCCACATTATCTTTCGCTACACTACACAGAGAGTTAAATTTCTATACATGTTTAATATTAATGTT
This sequence comes from Acanthosepion lycidas, assembly GCA_963932145.1. Classification (NCBI taxonomy): domain Eukaryota; kingdom Metazoa; phylum Mollusca; class Cephalopoda; order Sepiida; family Sepiidae; genus Acanthosepion; species Acanthosepion lycidas. The sequence continues at coordinate 2,965,404 of OZ010585.1, read as the reverse complement.
GCCAATGCCTGGCTGGTACCTTGTTCTGTCATTTTCTGCTGATAAAAACACATGGTTAATAGTTCTTGTATTCCTGCTTTCCTTTAATACTTTGTCTTAGAGTTTATCAGATTTCCTTATGAGTCTCTCATCAGCACAGAATATCATTAACTTATGTTATTAAAGATTTATGTTCGTCGATAATAATATCCTCTGGTCGCCGTTTTACAAGTTCTCTTAGAATATATCTATTTACATCGATTAAACACTTTCTCTTCCTATTTTGTGTATTTCCCCCGCAAACTCCTTCTACGTCTGAATGCCAGCCGATGGTTTTACGAACGAACTAAAATTAGGGTGACGACAAAAATGCAATTAAACTTGAGACAGCTACAGAACTTGGAACAGATTTTACAGTTTCCAACATGAGCAAAATGAAAGAAACGCAGTTGTATATAAAATAAACTTTTATAGATGAACAAACAAAAACCGGACACAAATGCGTATTTTAAAAAAATTGTGTGAAACATTTCAGTAGAAATTTTAAGTTCGGATTTACAACAATTAAAAGGGTTCTGTAAATATCTATTCATATAAAAGAAATCGTATATTCTGATTAGGAAAAAGATATTTCTTATGTACAGACATTCAGCAACTGTTGCCATTGTGCCTGTAACTGGTGTTTTTGTGAGTGTTGTAACCTAGCGAAGGTAACTGAATAGAATAATCGCACGAAGATTGGTAATGAACGATAATACTTAGAACAAGAACAACACATATAAGATACGCCAGCGGCGCGTAGAATAAGTAGTCAACTGCTAGAAATGGGTCAAGTGAATTCTACAATGAATCTCCAATTGCAGCATATCTATTCGCCGCTACAAGCGGTCAAATGTGGCACAAGGCGGAATTTAATGAGGGGTAGCCGAGCCCGTAGGCTCGGCCGGCCAAAAATTCCCCGTAGACACTATATAAAATGGGGTCGGGTAGCTATTTCCCGAGACAAGACTCTGTCCTTCGACAAATCCTCGTCTGGGGATCTTCTCGGATGCAGAGATTTTGACCAGCACAGCTGGAGACGAATCTCTGACTACAGGATATTTACCAACCACCCCACGCGGTCACATGTGGCATAGACCTGAATTTAATGTGGAGTATCCGAGCACGAAAAAAAATTACCGTAGACCCCGTATAAAATGAGGTCGGGTCCCTGTTTTCCGATACGAGAGTCTACCCTACGACATAGCCTCGTCTGGGTATCCTCTCTGCCCAGAGGCAGAGAGTTTGACCAACACAGCTGGAGACGAATCTCCAACTACAGACCAACATACAGTATTTACTACTGTATTTATGTGAATGGGGACATACCCTTTATCGTCCGTAGGTATGCTGCAACATTGAGTAACCGTCAGTTGGTCTTCGTTAAAGCAGCGGCAACGCCAAGTTGTATCTCTTAACGCGAGTAAATTTTCTAATATTGTCTTTTCGTATTGCCAGATTTTTATTAGATATGTGCTCGCAAAAAACTAAATAAAGTAATTTCATAAATGAATCATTCTATCTAAACGATCACGTGAGGTATTCTTTACTACGTCAGCCAAAAATCAAAATGGCCCAATTTAAGCTAATTTTCTATTTTCTTCTAGAAAACCAGATGTTATTTGTATACTTAGAGCTCTCTGGTTGATAATTGATTGTTATGTCTCCTGTCATTGTCAATTCCAGTGTGCGTATATGGATGTGTATAGCATACAATTCCGATATGTAATGCTAAAAACTACTTCCAGTATTATATGCAAGTTGCAAAGCATTGGAAAAAGTAGGAATCTATCTCCTCTATCCCCCAGTTATGGGTTAAATAGTAGGACAGACTTGGTTCCATAGCCTTGGCTAGCAACTAGTCTAGAGATTTTGACTCGATAAAATCACCCATCTCCCAACAAGTCTGAGCCACTTGTGGGGATGGCTCAGCCCATGAAAACGCACATCGGTTGAAATTTTTCAGTCTTGTGAGTTGTGTATTCTGTACTGAATTAAGAAAACAACACCACAAATTGTTAAAACTTTTGCAAAATAGTAACGTATGATCAATAAATAAATCTCGAATCTGGTTGCTTGCATTTCAATTGATGAGAAGGGTAAGTTGGATTGGTACTTTTTACTTAACAAATGGAACTACATTTAAAGAAATCGTCCAGTAAAAAGTAGCGAAAAATTATTTTTTGTCATTGATACTCCAAAGTTATCTAGAATCTTACGATGCCGCATCCTGAAACACTTACTAACATATGTTAAAGCCGGGGTTTGCCTTCAGCTAAAGAATAAACATCTCTCTAAACACATTACCTGAACTGAAAGGTATCTAAAATTGAGTTTAATTCGCGGATGTGTGTCGGGAAATGCAGGATTTTCCTCGAGGGCTGACAAAAATGTTGATATCTAAAGGAAGATTTTTTGGTTACTCTGGACGAGACGTCAGCAAGAATGAGGAGGAATTATGTGTTGGACAGAAATCCTTGTCAATAAGTTGGTTAACCTCTGGAGGATTGTTGCGTCAGAATTAACTTTTCTGTTTTCATCGAATTCCAACATTCAGACAAAGCCCAAGAAGAAGACACCATAATTCAAACGAAAGCTTGCATTTATGCACAATAATATTGTTTCGGTTAAGACTGCTATTGCAAGACTTACCTAATTTAGACTTTTAAAAAAGAACAAAATGATTGATGGAGTGGCCTGTGTGTGAATTGAACGGAATCGAAAATCTTTGGAGCACCGACAAGTAATTTTTATGCAAGAATGAAATATTTTGTGAATCCATAGACCACTAAAAAAAATTTGAATTTCACTTCTACAGTGGCCTAAGAAAAGCCTTTGATGATTAACCTGGAAAAACCTAGCAATTTCTCTATTTGACTTGCTACACTGATGTCATCCGAATATTTGCACTCGTTGAAATTGAAAGATACGTTATTACACAAAATTGTTTTAATTAAGGGTGGCTAAAAACTTCTCATAGCCCATTGTATGAAGATTAGGCTGCTTGAAATGATTATAATGAAATGAATATTATATCAACAAATATTGTATCTTCTACTCTTTCATTCGAGAAAACTTTTAATAATTTTCCATGTCGTTCCTTTAAAAACTGTTGAGTTTTTTGATTCTCTGTTATTAGTTATCTTCGTGTTATTTCAAATTGATTCTAGGCAGATAGTGGCATATAATTCCCTTTGGCATTTCTTTAAATAAATCATTCTTTTGTTTTGTTTATTTGTTTGTTTGTTTTTTCAGGTTTTATCCTCGTATCATTTTGAATTGATACCTTCCGAATGGTTGCATGGTAACGGGATCATATTAAATAATCATATTTTTTTTATATTCCAACATGCTACTTCACGTATATATACAGATCATCGAACGAATTTACTGCATCCACTGTGGAACAGAGTCCCAAGTGGATGTTTCCCCGATCATTACAATTTTAACCTGTTCAAGTCTAGTTAACCGTTATCTTCTCTTCTTATCCATATAAATTACCATCTTAATGTAACCCTCTACAATGAGTGAACTCCCCTTATTTTACATTCAATCTTCAGCAGATTTCTTAGGAATTATATTTATACACAGATCGTATTTTTCTCTTTAAAACAGTTCTTTTATGATAACGTAAGATGTTTGAAGTAACAACCACAGAGATAGATAGATAGATAGATAGATAGATAGATAGATAGATAGATAGATAGATACGGACAGACTGAGATAGATAGATAGATACGGACAGACTGAGATAGATAGATAGATAGATAGATAGATAGATAGATAGATAGATAGATAGATACGGACAGACTGAGATAGATAGATAGATAGATAGATAGATAGATAGATAGATAGATAGATAGATAGATAGATAGATAGATAGATACGGACAGACTGAGATAGATAGATAGATAGATAGATAGATAGATAGATAGATAGATAGATAGATAGATAGATAGATAGATAGATACGGACAGACTGAGATAGATAGATAGATAGATAGATAGATAGATAGATAGATAGATAGATAGATAGATAGATAGATACGGACAGACTGAGATAGATAGATACGGACAGACTGAGATAGATAGATAGATAGATAGATAGATAGATAGATAGATAGATAGATAGATAGATACGGACAGACTGAGATAGATAGATACGGACAGACTGAGATAGATAGATAGATAGATAGATAGATAGATAGATAGATAGATAGATAGATAGATAGATAGATAGATACGGACAGACTGAGATAGATAGATACGGACAGACTGAGATAGATAGATAGATAGATAGATAGATAGATAGATAGATAGATAGATAGATACGGACAGACTGAGATAGATAGATAGATAGATAGATAGATAGATAGATAGATAGATAGATACGGACAGACTGAGATAGATAGATAGATAGATAGATAGATAGATAGATAGATAGATAGATAGATAGGTATTGTGTGTCTAACACTTTCGTGCGACAGAAATACTGATTATTTTTCTTCCAGTCAAATTGAAATCATAATTATATAATGGTGAACAGAATGTTTTTGTCTTTATATATATATATATATATATATATATATATATATATATATATATATATATATATGTATATATATATGTGTGTATGTATGTATGTATGTATGTATGTATACAGGAAGTATTGAACGTAAAAAAATTCTCAACAATTATAAAATTACTTAAATATTTAAATATTTTATTGCACGAGAAAATTCTTAAATTTTGTGATTCTTCTTGTGAACTGCCGGTGTATGCTTGACCAAAATTTACTGGCACGATTTCGATATAATTTCATTGATTTGCATATAATGCTGAAAAGCACTGTATTTATAGTTAGAAAGTAAAACAATCATCAAGAAATCTTATTGTGTTCCTTTTATTTCCGCGATTGTTAGATAATATTAGATAACCGACTCAAAATTAAAAATATTCAAAGATCATTTAAATCTGAAAGAATACTGAGGAGAGTGCTGAAGTGTTAAGGAAATTTGCTGTCACTTGCTCTCCGGAACGAGCTGGTCTGGGCTTTGGGTAGATTATTGTAGTGTCACGAGGCGTTCTTCACTTTGGGAAACACAACAATAGGGCGTGTCAGAAGTTTGTAATCCCATGATACCTCAACGAGATCACCGTGTTACTTACAGTAACGCACTCTCTTGAAAAGTTATGAGGTAAGGGTGTGTAAAGCCCGGGGGCTTGGCAGTTAATCAAACGATCACTTTGACCGGAGGTGACAAAGGTACGCTAGATAGAGGTCCTGCAATTATGATAAGGTTTATAGCCGGAAAGCTCTTCCCTCTGCTATCTTTGCTCTTGATGCAATAATAAAAATGGGATTAGTGTGCGCCAGACGCAGATATTACCTTCGTCTTTTATGCGAAAGAAAGACCGTGAGGGAAGAGAGATTGGGGTGGGAGAGTGAAAAAGAGGCGGCAATCATGGGCGAAAAGTAGAGAGAAAAGTAAGGTATTAACGTTGAAAGAGAAATAGCAGAAAATGAACATCTTAAATATTTGAACGATATATTTCAAGCAATAAACATGAAAACAGAATAATAATTCGTTTGAACCAAATTGTAAAAAAACAGCTTCAACTGTATAATAAGTGGTGGAAAAATGAATCAAAATTTGACCAATTGGTGAGGCTTTTCTACTACGAGGTGCTGTTGAAAAGTTCTCATCCTGACCACCTTCTCAAAATCTAACTAACCAACAGACATCTTTTGAAGGGCTTCTCATTCAGAAAATCTAGTCCTGGCTATGACGATAAACTACATCCGGCAGCAATCGGGAGATTAGGGGGTTTTGAGGATCTTGGAATCAACTCTTAATTGCCGTTAATCCCAAGCCCAACCAGACCCGAATGGTAGCACTTGTTAGGGTTGGACCCCAAACAAAAATCAAAACACTAGAAAAGTATAAAAATACATTTTTATAGTAAAAATAGCGGCAATATTTTTTTATAAAAATATTATCAACAATATATTCTTGTAATAAAATTACCAGCAATAATTTTTATTAAAAAAAATTGACAACACCTAGAACTACGAATTTTATAGCAAAAGGATCAGCAATACATTTTATAATAAAATTGAAAACATGTCATACACTGTCAAAAAAAAATTAATAAATGAAAAAACAATTTGCTATGATTAATCTTATTTCTTATAAGAAGAAACAAGTTTCCACTCCATGTTTGATTTTTTTTTTAAGATTAACAGATAAGTAATTATAATTTAATTATGAAATAATGTAATTTTCTTGAATGAATTATAAAGTTGGAATTTTCATATTTAAATTTTCGGCATTAAATAAGCCTTCTTTCTTTTTCTTTTTATGTGTCATGTCCTTTCAGGACGTAGGCGATCATGGCTCTCCACCTCTTTCTATCCCTTGCAGCTCTCAACAAGTTCCTTCCCTCTGCTTTCTCCTCCAAACCACGTTCTGTCATCCACCTACTCAAGAATGTCACGCGCTGCTTTCCCTTGTCTCTCTTTCCTTCTATTCGCCCCGTGAGTATCAGATTCTCCAGTCCCTCTTTCCTCATTATATGTCTCAGAAACTTCATCTGCCTCTTCTTGATGTTAAGCATAAACCTTCTCCTTTGTTTGCAACATCTCTATGACCTCATCGTTGTTCACACGCTAGGTCCATTATATCCTTAGCATCTTTCCACATCTCCATAGCCTCGAGTCTCTTCTTCATCTTTGAGTAAATCGTTCAACATTCGCTGCCGTAAAGAAGGACACGTAACAGCTCAGTATTCTTTTCTTTGTTACCAAAGAAATCCTCCTGTCTCACAATACTCTGCCCACCTTTTGGAATGTGTCCTTGGCCATCCCTATACGTCTACGGATCTCAGTGTCGCCCTTACCGTCCTCTGTCAAAACGCTTCCCAGATATTTCAACTTCCGCGTCTTCATTGATTCTAGTGTTCCCGACCAGCAATTCGCATTTCAGGCTCTTCCTCTTAGGCATTCTGTCTTCGTGTAGTTTATGCTTAGTCCTTTCTTCTTTCTCTCCGTCGGTACCTTCTGTAGGAGAAGCCTCATGGGCTGATAAGCCGCTAAACAAAACCAGCAAGACCAAACTATTCAAAAAAATCAAAATTCTCCTTTAAAATTAACTTTTCTTTTGAATTCATCTTATAAAGACAATGTTGTAGGGGAGATATAGGACAGATTAATTTTTCTTGTTTGATTCTACTTTTATTTTCAATGTGATTATCAACGCAGAAAACGGAATCGACGAAGCGTTCAATATCGGACCCAACTTGTTGCATTCACTTTCACACTACTACCCTCAAGAAATGCATGAATAACATTCTTACTTCGCCATCTATGGGCATATTGGTGTCTGTAGCCTTGGCTGGTAGCTAGTCTAAGGGAAGTAAAACTCTGAAAACATGAAGACGGCACAGGATACTACTCCGCTATCTTTCCCAAGAATGTATGGTAACTCTCAAATAATAAAGAAAATGAATCCGCGAAAAGCCATGGTCGCCTACGTCCTGGAAGGAAATGACATTAAAAGAAAAAATTAAGTTTTGCGCCGAATAAAGGCCTTCACATTTTTATAATTCCCTCAATAAATCATTTCCTCATATACATTAGGAGCTGAATTTGATTGTGTTATTAAGCATTTGAACACCGCTGTTTATTTCGGCAGTTTTTATTGCACTAATTAACACACACACTGTTATCACGAATTATTTAGAGTGAAAATCAGAATCATGTCCATGCCTTATATTACTTCTTCATTTCTTTCATAAACGTTTTTGTCTTTCAGTGATAACAATTTCAGAGTTAACACAATTCTATTGTGAAAATGGAATAATTTAGGGAAATAGAAGATCATGCCTTTCCACGATTCTTTCCAAAAGAAAAAAGCATAGCTATGGGCCATAAACTTTGATAATTGAGATTGAATTCATTTAATATATTGACAGAGCGTCTGGAGAAAAAAAAAAATAAAAGCATTGAATTTCAAAACAAAATATCGAATCATTTTCATCCGTTAACTCATAATACACATTCGACTTAATACTTACCGTTATAGGCTCACTCTATAAGATTATAGGCTCACTCTATAATGTCCAGCACAGTAGATGAGATAGTTGTCTCTTGTGGAAACTTTTCGAACCAAGATAAAAAAAAAAAAAAGACAAACAGAATTGCAAATACTGATTTTCACAAGCACTTAGAAAATTGTCGCAATACAATCCCTCAACATGCAATTCTCCATATTTGGACTTGTTTCAAATTATACTGGGTTTAGTAAATATTTATATCCACCCTAAATATAAATATTACTGCCTATCGAATTCAAACATGTAGAGTCAAGTTAAAGTCTTAATCATTATTGACAAAGTGAAAAAGAATTTTGAACTGTTATTAATTTTCCTAATTGTTTGATATAGAAATTCTATCGACTAACTTGCGTTCAACCATCAGAAGTTTATGAACGAAAGACAATTTTGGAATAGCTGTCAGGACAACGAATTGCACGATATCAAGTGAGTCCACCGGGAATAGTACCTGGGTTACAAAGAGATGTCAGGAACCATATACATGAGTCAAGTACAGCAGAGCAGTTAACCCACAGGAACTTTTCGAAAATACCGAACTAAGTGAAATTTTTCAGTTCGTAAAGGAGATTGGTCTTTATAATAGAATAAAAAATTACGATCTATTTCTAAAAAAACGACCTACAATCTATTTTTAAAGAAAAAAGTTCACTACATCTCTTCTTTATGCAAATTGTATTTTGAAAATCAGTGTTACATAATTTATAGTTCTTTTGAAGTTGTTAATACAATATTCATTCGGAAAAGAATTATTCTTATACAATTCAGAAACATACCTCGACGTAAAATCGTAAAATCAATTTTAAATATGCGAATATGGTTTAAAACAAAAGTTACATTTTCAGCAAAGAAAAAGACGGATATTCATCGATGTGTATGTAATTTGTTGGAAATGTCCATTTTACATATGAGAATTAAATTGAAGAAAAGTGGTAAGGGAAAGTTGACAAGAGTAGCTGGAGACTGGCTGGCTGCAAAAAGGTCCTATTTTAACAAATATTCGGTATTTGATCTGCTACTGACTTGAAAGGCTTTTTTTTTTTTCTATTAGTCTCTTTTATGTCAGTTTAGAGGCTCCGAAATGACTTGAAATTTAAGTAAATTTGATTGGTTAATAAATATTTCAATTCGGTCATGTGATGATTTTCTATGACGTCCAAGCGACGTTTCTTTCGATAAGTAATCAGAAATATAAACAGTTAACAAGATAGCGCTCACTTGTACAAATCAAACGGAAGCGAAATTTAACTTTCGGTTGAATGATAAATAATATTTATACGAACTAACAGATTTTATGTTCGTGTTGTCACTATATAAATACACATCGCGAATCTTATGTGAAAAGAAATCCCAATATACATATTAATGTTATACATACAAAGGATATGATTTCCTCTTTTTCTTACACATAATCGCTTTCATTACAAACAAAAGCATTTGAACACCAAATATATATTTAATTTCAAAGAAATTAATAGAAAATACGCTATGACTAAGAATAAATTATAAAAGTAACTGAATTAATAGAGAAGTCAAAAAATACGAATTTCTGATTCAATCAAGAGACTCTTATACCAGAAGCTTCCGAAAAGTCAAGAGGATGTATATTTAATCCTGTTAAAAATGGTGACATATAAAGTCAACTAGCATGATATATATATATATATATATATATATATATATATATATATATATATATATATATATATATAGATAGATAGATATAGATATAGATATAGATATATAGATATAGATATATTGTGTATTTATGCAGCAATCCTTCATTTATGCATGTTTCATTAAAAACGACAGACAAGGTACTACGATTACGCTTTTTAATTTTTCTTTTGTCCGAACAATTGTTTTCTTTTTTGGACACAGAGTGTGTATAAATTGTGTGTAGAACACACAGAGTGGGAAGAACATTTGGACAGTTTATACACGCTCTGTGTCCCAAAAAAGAAAACACTTGTTCGAACACAAGAAAAATTAAATAAAAGGTTTAATCGTAGTACCTTGTCTGTCGTTTTTAATAAAACATGCATATATATATATATATATATATAGGGGGGGTCTTTTCTAAAAACCATAAACTATTCAAAAATAGCAACAAATACCAACAAATACCAACACCTTTTATTGCAATTGTGTCTTAGTCCACTACTCTTTTGGGGGCTACGTTCATTTGTTGCAACTTATCTTCCAATTTTCAAAACAAAATCCATTTTTGGAATTGCCATCAGCTACTTCTAAACTCTCCTCGCTTTCAACGATGATTTTAGCGATGGGAAAAGTCAGAAATCGGAGCCATCCAAATTTAGATGCAAGTGTGTGTGGCTAACCTACCTGGATAATATGATATTTTACAAAAAAAATACAACGGTACGAGACGTAATGAATGGTTGGATACTTTCTGGGCAATATCGAATCTATATGCATTCATGTCATTTTTACAATCGCTGTTTTCTTTTGATTACAGTTTATGTTTAGCATTTTCGGGTTTTTTACTTGTTGAAGGCTTTCTAGAATTTAAATTTTTTTAATGGATTCCCAGTCAAGTTCGAAGCATCGGCACCAAAATTCGATCTGGTTTTCTTTTTTTAATCATTCGAATAGTTTCCGTTAAAAAAAAAAAAAAAAACAACAGATTTGGTACAAGTACGCTGTTAATGTGGCCGTTGCACAATACACAATCTCAATGACGATTCATTACCAACTGAGTAATTCCAGGAAACAGTGCCTGCTCACACATGCGCAGTAACGTCAACGCCGATGGGTTGCCAAGTTCGAAGCATTGACTTCACTCATTGAATCATTTCCGAAGGTCTTCTTCATCATTTAAATAGTTTCCATTAAAGAAAGAACTGATTCATATTCGTTATGAATGCGACGGTTACACAAGCTCTCTTAGTGGTGTCTCATACCTACCTTGTTTGTTTTTATTTCGTCTGTGCAACAATCTCTCCAAAAATGTCCCCTCTGTTTTGTTTCCAATTTACATCAAAGCCACGCAACTGATTGTCAAGATATTCCATATGGCTTTCGGACAGACCACGAATAAACAAATTATATAAAACTATATTCATAGTTTGGCTACGACTTACTTCAAAGCTTGTGATTATCATTAACACCCGGGAGATTAAGAGTGATATTTTTTTTTAATTCAGTGAAAGTGTTTTCTACTCAATAAAAAAAAAACGAGTAAATCAAAATCAGTGACATCACAGATAGATCACGCATAAAAATAATCACAGATATACAAATCTCAGGAATTAATCGCAGAGGAATCCTTCACTATAATTACTTTGAGAAAACAAATATTAATTGATTGTTTTTAAATGAGAAATTCAGCTGTATCATCAAAATAGCCAGCAAATGATACAAATTTCTAGGATACATTTGATTAAAAATATATTCCACACTTCTTGTATTCGTTTTTTCTTTTCTCATATATATATATATATATTATATATATATATATAATGAAATGGACTAAGACCGACAATTATTTTAATATATTTATTGTTTATACGTTGTTTTTATAGATACAAACATTTAAGGAAATTCTCTGTTTATAATAAACAGTATTAACATTTGCCGGCATCAATGTCCGAAACATTTCATAGAAAAATATGTGTCCTCCGACAGGAAGAGAACCTATATCCTACACAGGACCATCATATAGCTTGACGTGCTATACCATTTAGCCACAGAGGAAGCGTCTGGTTAGCAAGGTCGAATTTAAAGCCAGTAATTCAACCTTGTTAACCATATATATATATATATATATATATATATATATATATATATATATATATATATATATATATATATATATATATATATATATATATATATATAAATATTCCACCTCAACATTAATATATCTTCCGTGAGTCAGAAACTAAAAAAAAAACGTGCCAATCCAAAATATAAATAAAAATAAATATAATTCCAGCACATGAAAATTGCTTCGGCATGATACTTGGATTTGTGCAATTAATATAGAGTATTATGTATATTTCTTAACATATATATATATTAAATAGCTCTGTTACTTAACATTGGACATTTTTTTCTTACACTATAGAGTATTTATATGTCTTTTTATACGATCTCTCGCTCGTATACCTACCTATATTTATCCATTCGGTTATACACGCACACACACACACACACATATATATATATATATATATATATATATATATATATATATATATATATATATATTGCTTGTCATCTTCTTTATCTCTCTTACTTCTCCTCCATCCTTTCTTCTTTACTCTTGTTGCTTTCTTTCGTGTGGTTGCCATTGTTTTCTCTTTTCTACACTTTTCTTTCATGTATTCATTTACTTTTTTTCTTTTTCCATTTATTCACTCCTTTATTGATCCGAATTAGTCGCGTTTTTCCTTTTTTTTTTTTCGTTTATATTTTATTTTCTGCATTCTTTATTTTTTGTATTCTTTATTTCTATGTTTTTTTAATGATTTTTTTGTGTTACTCAATCGCATTTTTTTTTCTTGCGTTTCTTTTTCCTATACTTTCTTCTCTTTCCCCGTTTTGATCTTTTTTTCTTAATTTACTTTTACTTTTTTCTTTCCTTTCTTCTTTCCTTCCCCCTCCTTTTACTTTCTCTCTATCTTTGTTCTCTTACTTCTTTTCTTCTTCTCTCTTTACCGCTTCTTCTTCTTCTATATATGTTTCCCATCACTCTATCACTTCATTTAGTTCTCTTTCTTTTCTTTCATATTTCAATCAATTTTATTCTTCCATTCTTTTTTGTTTATTTTCTTTCATTCTGTCACTTTTTTTTATTACATTCTGCTTCTTTCATTCATACTCTCATTCCCATAAGTTCACAAACTGATGGCCGAAATGAGCAGACCCCACACGTCACTGTCGTGTCTAATAGTAAATTAGACACGACAGTGTGAGTTTGCATAAGCCAGCTACTCGAATGGATGGTGCAACAAAATATCCAAATGACATTCGAATCGATTAATTTGTATTGATTTTAACAGATATCTTGTAAGGGAATAAGAGACGGTGGCGACATTACACTTTCGAACACCGCGTGCCTTTCTACAATAGAAGCGAGCTTAAAAGACACACTTATTTTACACGCACGTCCATTTTGTGAATTGAATAAGACTTGAAGCGAAAGACATTTTTTGCGGTTGATGCAGCTGTATTGATTGTGGCCGTTGTTGCTACTTGGTATATTTTGAAACAATTTTATTTATTTGAATGTTAAGAAGGGAGCAAAGAAATGCCATTTCAATGTTGAGGTTAGAATTCTAGTTTGCAGTTTTCCAATAAACTCTGTTGAAAACTTCTCTTTATGAAAATTGCGAAAATGATGCTGAATTTAGAGTGCATCCACATCGATATATATATATATATATATATATATATATATATATATTGGTGTATGTGTACATATGTTTTTGCGCATGTATGCATGAGCACAGATTTATCAAAAGTAATAAGACATCTCTGTTTTCAAACAAGGACCTTTATTCAAATATCTTAATATATTAATAAGATATTTAATTACGAAAATTCCATTTCCAGATGCTGAAGTTTTCGTATTTTAAGCATCGAATTTGTCAGATCTGCTATATTCCCTGACTGCATTAAAAGCATAAAGGGATATTTTGTGGAAGACTATTTTTTTAATTTTCATAGCTTTATGAACCAAAATAGCATAGATGTGTTCAATAGGACTTGTATTAAAAGACTGATAAGTACGTAGAAGTCACTGAATATTTGGGGGAGAAACGCCATTTTTTTTAACGTACGGTATAGAGCTGCGTTGTAAATGAAATGCACAGTACTGTACCGTATTGAGGGTGACGCGTGTTGCGTAAAAGAACGCAACATCATTACCATCTTTTCGGTGTGTAGAATTTCGCCTAAAGAGTTGATCCTCTCAAAGACTGAATGACTAGAGGGCTCAGTCTCTTCTGCTATTTAAACAATAGTTTCCTGCAAATGTGGTAAAGTGATCTTTCATAAATGAAAATGGTGCTGTTTCTTTCTCCTTTCCTTTTACTATATGCTGTAGAAAGGCTCTGTTATAAATTAAAAAAGGTTCTGTCTATGTCCAAATTTTGATAGAAATCCTTTCATATTTCCCACGCACTTAAGAAACTTTTAGCAACCAGAGCCATTTTATTTGTACGCTAATTGCCGCCCATTGAACAATCTTGTCAGGACAACTTCCAGACTGATCGTTAAAATTCTTTTTATTTAAAAAGACGAAAAAAGACGATTTAGGACTTATCTGAAAGTCAAACATTGAGTAAAAACCTCAAAGATGTTTTCACTATCGCATTTGTCTACACTTTACTGTCTGCATGTTTTTAGCCGTTTGATGAAAACAACGTAATAAAAAAATATTTTCTATTAACACAATGTATCAACAAATCTCGACATGGATGCAACCATGGCAAAGCTAAAGTTGTATCATGAAAAAAGTTTTATTGATATTTGCACATGCCCGTGAAATGGAAGCTGCTAAATCCGAACAGACTGTCATGGCTGAAATGCACTGCAAGTAACTGCAAAATGTAACTGATTCAAAAACCGCTCACAGTTGCATAAAAGCTTCTCTCCCACGTTATCCAGGTGGCATAAAATGTGTGGAATTTATATTCTGCTAGGTAGATGAATTAACACGCTCTGATTATGGCTTTTTATGCTCCACTCCGATAATATCATGGATAATCAAGGCTTCCGAAATAACAAAACTTCTACAATTCGAAATCGATATCATTCTATCCCCCACAAAATCTGTAATTTGCTTAAATATTGGCACAAATACATCCATAATAAATAACACAGAAAAAAAAACATATACGCATAGTAAATAATTACAGAAATCTATTAGTAGACAGCTTAAATTTCTGGAACGCATACTAAAGAAAGAGGGTTTGGAGAATTTGACACTCCCAGGACATGTAATATATGATCTACGCCAGGAAGTGTCAGAGGTTTGAATATAATTTAAGGTTAATCAGGAACCTTATATCTAAAAAGAGTTGATCTGTGGTACCAAAGTAAGCATTGTACTTTATTGCAACGGCGAAATATCAAAAGAGCTAAGGTGCATCGGAGGGAATAACCTACAAGGTACCCTCATAGCCACCAAGTATAAATCTCGCCTGAAAGGATATCAGTGGCTGCGCTGATATAAAACCAGAAGTTAATCCATCTGAACACGAAAGATAATCGGATGACAATAAGTTATATAAACACACGCGTCTCGCGAGAAGAGAAATAGATTCCGTCACTTACTCGTAAGAAGAAGATCGAACTTCCTCCGGAAAATCGTATACCGTCCACGACCGACGTTAATTTATAGACAATAATTTAAATAGACAAAAAATGTGGCCTCGTATTCTTAACAAACATAACATAACATAACGTTAAGCGGGTAGAAATCTGAATGTAGAAAGAAGCGGCTAGTAATCTACATAACGAGATCATGTAAATGGATGCTAGAACGAACTGGGAGAAATAGCAAAAGTCCAAAAATTGCTTAGAACTATGAAGGATAGGAACTTATGGAGAGTCATGATCGCCCACGTCCTGAAGGGACACAACACATAAAAGAAAGAGAAGCTAAGCGATCCCGACACTACAAAGAAATAAGAGTTTTACTCATACAAAACAATTCATTCTGGGTTTGCCTCAAACCTTTTTTAATTTATTTTAATTATTTACATTATTTATATCCAGACTATTGTCCTCACCTTTGTTGTTGTTATCACAACGTTTCGGTCGTTATGGCCTGTGGTCTTCATCAGGGGTATATCGACCTAAATCTTTCTTTATTCTACGGGGGTAGACTGTTCTCGTTCCACTGCTCATGTCTACGGATATCTCGTCTAGTTCTTATTTTTTTTAGTACTGCTTATTTATCCACTGAGTCCCAAGTACACAGTGCCCGACACCGGGATTGAACTCACAGTCACTATGTCACCAAATTCACGAACAAACGCTTTAAGCCACTAGGCCATTTAATCCAATGTTCGTAGGAACGAGAAGAGTCTACCACCGTAGATTAAATAAAAAGTTTAAATTGAGAATTCCTTGTAGGTCGATATACACCTGAAGATGACCGGGGGCACAACGGTCGAAACGTTTTGATAACAACAACAAAGATGAGGATAATAATCTGAATATAAATAATGTAAATAATAACTCTTCATCCTAGAAATTCAGACAGAAACGCGTTTTTAATTTTATATATTTATGGTCTCTCTTTGTTTCATTACTTTTTTATATAAATTAATAACTGATAGATTTTGTAGACATTAGACTGGCCACGGAATAGGAAATTTTTATCACTTCACATTTAAATTAAAATGTCTTTTATTCAACCTCGATGGGATTGAACACATAACCTTTTCGATTCCTCTTTACTCGTTTACTCAGGGAACAAATTTTCCTTTTTGTTTATCTGAGTCAAGTGTACAATGCCAGATAATTTGAAAGAGTTGTTAACGAACCAGAATATAGAATAGCCAAACTTATAGAGAACGTGAGAGTTGGAGATTATTTTATATGCGTTTGTATGTCTGGATTTCTTATTTTTTGTGTATTGAAATAGATAATGAATCCATATGATACGTTTAAACATATAAACATATATATGAACAGAGATTGCATCAAGCATACAAGAACAGAGCTTTATGTATAGATGCGAATAAACTGCAATATACATATATATATGTGTGTGTGTGTGTGTGTATTCAAGTTATAGGCGAACAAGAACAGTGGAGAGAAAAATACTTTGGAAAGAAAGAAATATACAAGTTCAAGAAATTTAGGTAATCAAGATAACAAAGAAAAGAAAATTAGAAATCATAGTAAAAAAAAAAAAAGAAAGATTATTTGCAACTAAGAGAAAATCTACTATTCGTGTCGAATGAAATCTGAATGAAACCGTTCATGTATAAAAGAATCGAATAAACAGCAGCGCCCGTTCATTTTCACAGCAAACATTTCTAACAATACCGGCAGAAATTTACACCTGAAAGTAGCGCCTGCCAACCTCCCATTACTCCGATCGTATATCATCCAACAAACTTTTCTTTCCGTCCAATTCCAGGCTGAAAATTACAGTTAAACGAACCCATACCTTCCGAACCGCGCTGACGTCTTCTCTTTCTTCACCTTCCGCCTTTCTCGTTCCTCCGCACCCATGACACCGTTTTTCATCGCATCTACGGTGAAAATGTCCGGGGTTAATCTGTGGTTAAAAGCTCAGCGTTCCATCATTAATTCCAAACGTGTGCGTGCGCCTGCGCACTGACTAACCAATTACCTCCCCTTTTCGCTTTTATCGCCGGCGGCCATGTTTTTCTTCTTGCATCGTCGGCCTGCAACTCAAAGACAGTAAAATAAACGTGAACTGAAGTAAACGCGCCTCTAATGGAGCAAAGAACGAGGTGAACCTTTCCAATCTTTGGCGCCTAGTCTTCTTTCTTAACATCATTTTTGTTCTTTTTCTTCTATATTCTCCTTTCGCTTCGTCCGATCACGGCCAGATATTTTGTATACTATCATTAGCTTCAAGTGGGTGGTGCTAGGGAAAAAAGATACAAAGATAAGGTTTTTAAGAAAGAATTGTTTAACCTGGCTGGCGCCATGGATGCCATGACTAAATGAAAGACCGTAAGAAAATAGAGTTCTGACACCTTCGGATTGGCTCCGTGAAATGAAATGAAATCATTTGCTTTCTATGTAGCCACTTTTATGACCAACAAGAATTATAAAATGAAAACTAGTTTGGCAGTGATCACATCAACTGGCTTCATGTGAACATCAAAATCGATTTTTCTCTTAATCAATATAAAGAAGAGAGTGGCGTTGCTACTTTTGATGAACAGATCGAAGTCTTTTCTATATAAAAAAAAAAGGTAATTTTCACGCAAATAATGTCGATCCCAAATCCCTCAAATATTGTCGTTTGTTCAAAGTATCTTATAAAACTATGTGAAGGTAATATACTGGAAAGTCTTTATCTTTTCACTTAGCTAAGCCAAGTTTAATTAATATATATATATTGAAAATCTTGTTTGATTTTGTTTCTATGCTATTGTTCTTTTGAAGAAAACTTCTCCAACTGATTTTTCTTTGTTTTATTAATCATAAATTGAGGTTGGGGTCGTTTTAAATGGCAGGAGTTCAATGAATATCTGACACAATGTTTAAGCCGAAAATCAAAACAAATTCTGTATTCGGGCTGATCTTTATGATATGTATTCGGGTTGATCTTTATAATTTTCAAGTAGAAGAAATTAAGCAATTTGCTGAATTTCTTCTACTTGAAAATTATAAAATCTTATCGTTCTTAAAAATAAACAATAGACAATGAATAATGTGATATTCTATGAGTTTTTAACATGAAGGGATTGGTCTAGGCATGTCCACTGTTTTCGCAGAAAAACAGCATAGCGTAAATGAAAAATGCCACAAAATTAAAGAAAATAAAGTATTATCGTCAAAATGTTTATGTTATTATTAAGATGAAAGAAAAAAGTATTTTTTAATTATTTTTTGAAATTTTTTAATATTTTCTAACACGTTCGAAATTTCGGTTAAAATCTTCTTTTGTTTACGTCATCGCGGGAACGTTAAAATAACATAGTTTTTTTTTTGCGCTTTTTTCCCGTTGAAAACACATTGATTTGGAAATTCTTGTAAAATTAAAGCAATTGTCCAATTTTAATGAAATTTTCAGGACTTATTCACAAATAAATGAAATTATTTTTGAAATATTTTGTTTTTAGAAATTTTTGGTAAAAAATATTTTTTTTTTAAATATGTTACCCCTCACTTATTTAATTTCATGAAATTTCGCCCGAAACCTTTTCGGCTCCTCAATTATTTTTTTTTTTGTTAAAAGGAGGAGTCTTTGGAGATGATAAATAACCTACTTTTTTTTTTTCAAATTTGCGCTATTTAACTGAAAATCTTGTCTGAATTGAAAAATAATGAATCCAATTAAACAATGATATTACTTAATTAGAAAAGTTTTTAATTGCTTTTGTAAATAAGTAATATTAAGGACATTATTGTCTGAAGAAATAATTTTTTTCTGATGAATAATTAATTTTTACAATAATTTTTTCGTTTTTTAAAAATTTTTAATTATAATAATTTATAATAGTTTAACATCGTGTAAAGCTCCGTATTAGGAGGGCTCCTCGATATTATGTAGTAATTAAGTAGAAAAAAAATTTACGAATCCAAAATTGCTAAGTTTAATAAATTTAGTTGAACTACTTTTTTAAAAAATAATTTTTTATGTTGTATTTTTTACTTAATACATTCCTTATTTCCATGTATGATATACTGAAATTGCCAGTATTATTACAAGATCACGTGATTTAAGGGTTTTGTCCCTTTACGCGGCCTTTTCAACATTTCTTATTTTCCGTTCAACTTTAAAAGTGTAAACTTTAAATTTTAAAGTAATTTTTCTTTTTTTCATTTACTATTTCACTAAATAATTTTATTTTATGTATTGTATTTCCATTAGTGTGGGTCATACTCAAATAGAATATTTTTTTTTTGTAACTCAGACTTTTAAAAATTATGTCATTGATGGTAATCCGTAGTAGCTGTCATCGCCTCGTCATTCAACAATCCATCAATAGGTGGGTCAGATTGACAGGATCGATCGTTAATAATTGGTTGTATATTATTTTTTTACGCTATAAGTAAGAAAGATTTCTTTCAAATCAGATTACTTTAACTTTAAATTTTTTAATTTTACTAAAATAACGTGTCAGAAATTTTTTTAAATATTTTAAAAATCGATAAATTTGTGTTTGTTTACAAATTTCTTAAAATTAAGAAAATGGCCGTTTTTAAGAAAATTTAAAAATTTAAAATTAAATTTGACAATCAAATGTATATAGTTTCTATCTGAAATACACCAGAATTGTTTAATTAATAGAAATCGTAAATTTAATCATTAAACTTTCAATTAAAGCTAAAATGAAATCTTCAAGTATGTTTTTTCGTTGTAAAAAATTCATTTTAAACTTCAATATAGAAAATTTATGCCGAAATAGTGGAGGTACCTAGATTAGTCCCCTGGTATTTGTAGTTCGAACACAGAATCCACCTGAATTCTTTAGGATCAGACAAGTTTTAGAATAGGGAATTTTCATATTTTATGTAAAATTACAAATATACAAAGATGAATCAATAAGGCCGGAGCTAAATTTGAAACTGAAACATTCACTTTGCATTTTTCTGCTTTTGTGATTGGGATTAACCAGAGAAGCAAATGCTTTTACAAAGACGAAGAATATACTATTTACATTATTCGGACTATTGTCCTCATCTTTGTCGCCATATTTATTACAAGGACACATGACGTAGTGGATAAAGGCGTTAGTTAAATCCAGTAACAAGACCCAAAGAGTGTGAGTTCAATACCCGCTTAAGCAGTGAAGAACTTGGAGAGGGGAATTTACAGGTGATAACTGATAACTGACATCTATTAGACATGGCACGTGGAACTAAAACAGTCTACTCTAGCGAGCGAAATAAAGGATTCGGTTCGACATTCCAACCATCTGAAGAAGGCCGAAGCATACAACGGCCGAAACGTTGTGATAAATATAGCAACAAAAATTAATTCCGAACAATGTAAATAGTGTACATAATACCTCACCTCAGAAATATAGACAGATACTGATGAAGAATATGTTGAAAATAAATGAACACATGTTAAATAAATGCTTTAGGAATGTGCATATACTTAGGTGGATTACTAACTCCATAGTCTGACGTCACAGCTTGATTTAGATTTGAAATTTTCAATGTATTATGTTTGGTTAATAGATTTATAGAAAAACATTGTATTAAGTGCATTGACAAAGAATGAGATTTTGAAATATAAAATAAATGCTTTTTCATCTAAGAATTTTCAGTTACTGAAATTATCGGCTTTTTCAACGAATTATGAAAAAGTTAATTCTGTTTTTTTAGTTGGGCTGCTGTATTACACAGTTTCGAATCCCGAGTGAGCCTGTAATTTGTTTTTCAATTTCCTTTCTCCTCTTTGTTATTTACTATGTTAAAAATCACAAGTTATTTATCAATTGAGGGTCAAGCAAAACAAGGAATTTATCCAAAATAACGACCCTCTCCTCAGATGCTGTCAATAAACTTTGCGCAAAATGCCTTTCTTATAAGATATTCGGTTGTAGAATATCAATTTCATGACAAATATCCACACGCAATAAATCTGCCGATTGGATCCAATGGTTGACCTTGATGTCTGCAGCTGGAATCAAAGAAATGTCAAATTCAAGCCTGGCGACATTGGCTCAAATTTCATGGGTTTTCACTCGCTATGACGGCTAAAAGAATGTAAAAGATTTGCTCATATTGAGAAGCCGGGTCGAATGAATCTTTAGCGAATCAAAAAAGCTTAGCTTTTTTGATTCGATAAAGACAAAAATCTAAGACAAAGATTCTATCAGTGTTTATGACATGTTTCCAGTCATCTGCTTTCTCTCGGGCAAACAATGTACGACAGAAAAATAGAAAAACATGCATAAATTCATGATTTTTACCAGGGAATGTTTTTCATTATATATATATATATATATATATATATATATATATATATATATATATATATATATATATATATATATATATATATATATATACTTCTTTCCTTCTTTCTCTTCTATTCTCAATTATTTTTTTATATTTTTTTCCTTTTCTTTACTTCTTTTATCTTCTTTTCCTTTTCTTCTGAACTTTTTTTATGTTGCGTTTTTTTTTTCAGTCGTTTTTCATATATTTTTCTTTCATTTTTCCATATTTTTTCATTTGGTTTTTCCGTCCTAGTCTTTTCACTCGAAAAACACGACTTCTTTCTAGCCGTTCTCTTTCCTTTTCACTTTCTTTTCTCTTTTGCGTTTCTTTTTCTTCATCTTTATCTCTTTTTATTTAACCATTTCCTTCTTTCTTTCCTATTTCATCTTTCATTTTCTTTCTTTCGTCAATCGCTTCTCGCTCTTTCATTCACTTTTCTCTTTCACCTTTCCTTTTTCTTTCTCTCTGTCACCCAATCTTTACATTTTTCTTTCTCTTCCTCTTCTCACTTTCTTTTACTTTTCGCATAGCTTTCTTTATATTACTCTTTTTCTTTCATCCTTTGGTTTGTTCCATTTTTCTCCGTTCATACTCCTTCGTTCCCTTTTTCATTTATCATTTTGCTATCTCTCTATTTTTCTCTCCCCCCTCTCTCTCTCTCTCTCTTTCTCTTCACTCTCTCTTTCTCTCTCTTACCCTCCCTCTCTCTCTCTCTCTCTCTCTCGATATTCGTTTGTTTCTTCGTTTTCTTTTCATCCCTCCCCTTTTGTTTCATTTCTCTCCTTTTCTTCTTCGCTTTTTTTCTCTTATTTATTTAATTGTTTTTTATCATATCTCGTCTGTTATTCGAGATCACAAGAATCACAACCAATGGGAGTGGCTTTTTTCACCATTTGTTATTCACAAGGGACAACAATGGTGCTTATCATCACATCTGTTTTACAATCCGATGGCAGAGAGCAGCAAAATGAGAAACGGTCATTATTGGGGGGATGGTCGAATTTCCCCAACAAAATGATTTTAATTTTGCTTCTGCTCTGAATGAATTAATTGAACTCAGTTTCTCTAAATCCAAAAACAGACATTTTTTTATCAGCATAAGTGTCACAAGATTCATTTTTTTCTTCAATGGAAATTCTATGATGTATCTTTACAGTTCAATAACAGGGCAAGTAATCTGTATATTGTAATAAAACTTGCACAAAAGAAAACAGCATTTAATGTTGTAAACAGTGAAATAGGGGGAATAATTTCATTAGTTTCACAGCGTCTGCCTCTTTGATGAGACAAGTGAGGACTTCTACCACTAAAGGAGTTTGGTGTTTGAACCAAATTAAAATCTAGGATTTCGAAATCAGTGTTTACAAGAAGAATAATGTAGCACGATATTTCTGTCTGCCAACCTTAATGAAGTTCTAATGATCTAATTTTGTTGAACATGTTTAATATTTTTCTTTATTTGCATTTAGGAAAAATACAATTCTTAAAGAACTTTTATCCTTTTTGTCTAGAACTCTTTTTGGTTCTGACATCATTGTATTTATAATGACTTATAAGGACAAGAAATTGCTTGTTTATTTAACGGGTCCAAAGCAGAATCGCTCTCTGTTAATTAAGACCCTTTTATGTCGTCCATCAGCACGTCTGATGCTAACCACCAGGATATTGACCCGTTGTGCCTTCTTGATCTCACATTTTCTACTAACATAAAGTAACGTTTATATTGTATTAATTGCGAAGTCAGGTGCTATGAAAGTCGGTTAACAATGTCGGGATAGACAATTTTCCGCTAGAATCTATCTTGCAAATTTATAAGTGTACTATTCGTGCGTGAATCGGATATTGTTGCCACATCTGGTCTGGTGCTTCTGCTATATATCTAGAAGAATCTTCAAAGTTATTGATCCTGACCTGACATCTCGGCTTCAGTGACTTTCCCAGACCCATGACGTAGCCTCGCTGTGTCTTTTCTATAAATATTTCGCTGTAATTATTCTAATAAGCTTTCCTCTTTGGCCTATCGACTTCACGAATTTAAGTGCAATACTAAATTGGGGGCATGTTGCAACTGTAAGTTTTATGCTAATAGTTTCTTCTCCTGCACTTTGATGGTTTGTGAAACTCTCTTCCGGCTTCCTGCTTTCCTGTCATATACGATCTTCAACATTTTAAATGCGACATCAATCGTCATCTTTTGTCTCCTTCAATCATGTTCTCTTTTATTGTTCCCCCTGTTTCTTTTTCGCTCAACCCTTTGCATCTTAGTGGCTTTAACGCCTTACTTGGGATGAAATGATTAAAAGAAAAAAATATTATATTGGGCGCCTTCCATAGAGCAATGGCTAACAAGCTACACACACGCACACAGGCACAAATCGGTTTGCAAATATAATCAGCTCCATCCTATTATGGCTTCGCGTCAGACAAAAGTATGCTTCATAAAGCAACTCTATTGATGTTTTACTTTCGGCCGTTCGTGATAGGCGAACCTCTGCAATATAAATAATGTCTTCAAATCTTTCCTGGCAATAATTAAAACTGCCGACTAAGTAAGCCTAACTTTTCGCTATTTCACATCATTTTAAGTAATTATGAAATCAAAAATTGAAAAAATAATCAATTATAAGTTGTTTTCTTTATGCCGGCATTTTCCGTTTGTTTTACTCAATTTTGATGGACAGAATTTTCCCTTTCTATATCGGATGTGATTTTAACTCGGAACCACTGAGGCCATCCAGACAAAAATGAAATGTCAAAAAGCTTAAAAATCTCTTGTTTTCATTCTCTGCATGACTGGCCATTTGAAAAATACAACCAACGTTGTTTCATAGCTTTTACTTTATAAAAATATTTTATTTATTTGTTTGTTAGTGTGCGCGCACCCATCCCTCTCTCTCTCTCTCTCTCTCTCTCTCTCTCTCTCTCTCTCTCTCTCTCTCTCTCTCTCTCTCTCTCTCTCTCTCATATATATATATATATATATATATATATGTTTGTGTGTGTATGTGTGCGTGTGTGTGTGTGCTTACTTTTTTTCCAATTTATGACTAATGCTCAGTCTGGGAATATTTCAGAAATCGATGTCAGATTGCAACAATCGATAATCAATAAAATACGCCCAACGATTAAGTCCAGATTCAGTCAAACGTCACCTACAGTAAAGAAAAAATAAATTTACTCACCCTGACAATAATAAGATTAAAACATCAGAGATTATCTTTATAATGCACTGACCGCTTCCTGAGAAGGCCACAGGGAATAAACACAAAAACTATGAACGTTGACAAATTTTACCTGAGATTTCAGTTAGTTATTCAACAAACACCGGTGTCGAGTTTACCAAATATGTATGTGAGTGGCAACCTCTGTAGTACTTATTGTCGAAGTAAAGATATGTACCCAAACATTTTAAATAAATGTCGGCTCGGGAGAAGTCGTGATAACCTAACAAAGGTTTTATTTTCTACAGGTGGAACATGCTAACGAAATGTAGAAACTGGTTAAATGCCTTCTCTCCGACCCTGAAAACTAAAGCTAGTCATATATGTTTTATTTACACGCAAGCCCAGCACGACATGTTACAAGAAACTGTTTTTCAGCCGAACCAGAAAAGCACCTTTTCTTCGCAAAGACTACTCCAAAACGGTCGCCTGTACGGCAAGAGTAGTATTTCAATGATTGGATGTTAAGTGTCACATGACCGACCAAGCGTCGGAAATATAAAGAGGCCAAAAAGAGAGAGAGAGAGCGAGAGAGAGACGAATGATCTAAGCTACAATATGAAGATGTTGCAGATGGTGGATATCATTCATACTCTATTCCGCACAACACAAATTATACAGGTGAACCTCCTTGTGATTGTTTCTTTTCTACAAAACTATGTTTGACAAGATGTCAGAGTGATCACATCCTTCTATTGGGACTAAAGTCGTTCCATTTTCTTCACAATAATCAATAACAATCATCAATAATCAATAATAATCAATCATTCGCTAATAAAACTGTGTTTATTCCTTCTGTATGGAAATTCTTCCGATTGGAGCAACTTCCAATCCAGTCGAAACATAGAACTGAATTATGCAATTCAATCATTGGCGAACCTGGAACTGCACCGGTTCACCTCGTACGAGTTTTCTTCTTTTTTTTTTTTTTTTTTTTTTTTGCGATGTTGGCATTGGGGAGAATGAGTTTTAATGAAATAGCATGCAAAATTACTTGTGCCATTATTTTCTTTTATTCCATATGTGCCATTTTTAGCAAAATTCACTTTATGGACAAGTAATGCACATGACATTTACTTAGAGTCAGTTACTGTTAGCGGAGTTTTTCATAGTGTCTGTATTGTTAATGTAATAACGTTTTATCATAAACATTGTTATTAATTAAGAAAAACTGCTTTTTTTTTCTATTTGTAAATCTTTTTCCATCCAATTTTTTTGTTACATTTGTTGATGATCTTTTTTCCTTTATTTTTTTTTTCCGAAACAAAAAAAAAATGAATGCCATAAGTGTGGTCCTGTTTTATATTTTGTTGGTGTTCAATTTTGGAATGTTGCTTCGAAGAGTGGCACAGACGCTACGGTACTTCAATAATCAGGTTCGCAGTTGAGCCGGGGTCTGTCGTACAGGACGCGGAGATAAAAAAAAAAAAAAAGTTAAATATTCTTCTCTTGCAGACAGATTTATTTTTATTCAAGTGGCAGTGGAGACGTCTGGGGTTATTAGCCCTCGTTCGGTGGCGTTCCTTCGGGGGTTGGCATGATTGCATCTCAATTAAGGAACGAGCCTCGTGAAAGAGAGTGGCTCTTGCAGCGTGTCTCACTGGCGATGTTGTGAGGTAATGCTTTCTCCATCATTGCGGCTGGCAGAGAACAGCAAAAAAAAATGATTTTTTTGTTTAGAAATACTTTGTTCAAATGAATTCATTTTATATCTAAAAAAAATTTGAAGTCTAAATCTGGTATTGTACGTAATGCTGTATTATATGAAAAATTAATTTGTATAAAATAAAAAATTAAAATTAAAACTAAAAACTAAAATAAAATAAAAATTAAAAAAAAATTCAAATCTAAATCTGGTATTTCACGTAATGCTGTAAAAAATAATCTTATATAAAATAAAAAATTAAAATTGAAATTAAAAATAAAAATAAAATAAAATAAAAATATTTCAAGTCTAAATCTGGTATTGTAATGCTGTATTATATAAAAAAATTAATTTATATAAAATAAAATATAAAAAATTAAAAAGTAAAAATAAAGGGAAATAAAATAAAATAAAAATAAAAATATTCATTTCAAAATCTGGTATTGTACATAATGCTGTATTATATAAAAAATGAATTTATATAAAATAAAAAGTAAAAAAATTAAATTAAAAAAAATTAAAGTCTAAATCTGATATTGTACGCGCTGCTGTATTATATAAAAGTCAAGTGTTAATGGATTATCGATTTATCTATTTAAATTTTGTTATTAAATTTTAATATTCTATTCCCAACATCCGATCCACTTGTCCTTACAAAATTTGGGCCGATTTTGCGTAACGAAACACGACCGTTCAAAACATGAACTTGTGCAAATAGTTAATCTAGGGAAGAGGTCCAAAGTATTTTTACTTCTGTAGTCTTTATAAATAATTATAAAAATATATTTATATATTCTTTCTAAATAAATATGTATTAAATATCTACAAATAAATACTCAATATTAATTTATTTATCTAACTGCAAATCCAAACAAGAATCTCTACTGTTATACGTCCTGACCTGTCATCTCGGCTTCAATCAATGTTCCACAGCCATAATGTACCTTTTTCTATAAATATTTTATGGTAATTGCTCTGATTAACTACGTCACCTTTGCTATCTCAACTTCATATAAATTTACCATTGTTTACACTATTTACGTATAGGGTTTTCTTTGGTAAAAAATAGTTCAAACAAATGTTTGAAGTAATATTAATTTAGATTTTATATGGGCACACAACAAAGACAGACGAAACATACGAAAAATTTATTCTTAACAGACAAAAAATGAATTAGACAAATTAAAATCAAACTATTTTCTAGCCAATCAATTTCTGTTGAACCGGGGTTGTAAACTCCACTTTTTCCTTGAAAAAAGAACATACCATAATGAATGTCCCCAAAAAACAAAATAAAAATATAAAAACAAAATAAAAATAGAAACAAAATTTTATCGCCTAAATCTTTGTTATTATTAAGAGGAAAAAACAAGTATTTCTTGATTTTTTTCTTTAGTATAGGAAATGTTGGCCTCTTTTTTTTTATAAGAAATACATTGATTTGAAAATTCATGCAAAAATCTAATAATTGTCAAATTTAATGAAATTTTCAGGACTTATTCACAAATGAATGTATTTTTTTTTTTTTTTTTTTAGAAAATCTTGGTAATTTTTATTTATATATATATATCTTAACCTCCCCACTCTTAATTTTATGGAATTTCGAGAAATTAAAATTGTGACCCACTTCATATTTATATTAGTCAAAATTAAGACTCCTTGGAGAATTTAAATCATCAATTGTTTTTTTGTTTTTTTGTTTTGTTTTTTATAAAGCAGAAGCACCATTTACCGAAATTCTTCTCTGAATCGTAAAATAAATATTACAATAAAACTAAAACATTATTAA
Organism: Acanthosepion lycidas; assembly: GCA_963932145.1. Lineage (NCBI taxonomy): Eukaryota > Metazoa > Mollusca > Cephalopoda > Sepiida > Sepiidae > Acanthosepion > Acanthosepion lycidas. The sequence continues at coordinate 2,936,976 of OZ010585.1, read as the reverse complement.
ATTAGAAAAGCTCTCAATTGCTTTCATAAATAAGATATATTAAGGACACTAATTGTATTATAAAAATAATCATTCGATGAATAATAAACTTTTACAAAAATTGTTTTTATTTTAATTAGAATAATTTAAGATAATTTAAGTTTTACATCTTTTAAAATTCTGTATTAATTTCACCCTTTTTGATGATATTAAGTAAAAACTACATTTACTAATCATCAATGAAGAAACTTCGTAATACTCATAAAATATTAATATTTTTAAAAGAATTTTTAAATTTTTTGTATGTGTATTCATGTAGCGACTTTTGTAGAAACGGTCGCCCATACACGACATTATCTGAAAATAAGAGCAATAATTATAGTAAATTTAAAAACAAAATTCAGTAAAACATAATATTACGGAGGTCATAAGAATGAAGAGCGCATGATGAGTGGCAGCTTCACGTTTCTTGCTAGCTTCAGATTACTCTTTCTTTCACGTGTCTCTACATAGGGGCCTCTTTATATATTAGTCTATTTTAAGACATTTTTATGTTTATACATTCTTTTTATAGATACAAATAATTAAGTAAATGCTCTGTTTATAATAAACAGTGTTAAACAACATTTACCGGCCTGAATCTCTGAGAAACTTTCATAGGAAATATTCGTCCTCGGACAGGAATCGAACCTGTATCCTGACGTGCCTTAACCGATTTGGCCACAAAGGAGCGTTCGGTTAGCAAGGTCGATTTTACTGTCTTTAAACTACAATCTTCCATAAATCTCTCACGTACATTCATATCTGCTCTAAGCGTATCCAAATGTAAACAAATGACGTCACACATTATGAAATGGACAAAGTCCGACAATTATTTTAAGGCATTTTTATGTTTATACATTCTTATTATAGATACAAATATTATAATATTTATAAATTTATTATAAACAGAGCATTTACTTAAATATTTGTACCTATAATAAGAATGTATAAACATAAAAAATGTCTTAAAATAATTGTCGGAAATGTCCATTTCATAATATATTAGTCTATGTATCTAAAACGTAATAACCAGGCCTAGAATGCATATTTTATGTGTATATATATAATTTCTCAGAGTTAACCTGTAGAAAAGACAATATTTATAAATATAAATGACAATAGGAAAACTGTAATAGTTGACAACGCGTTTCGTCCAATATGGACTTGTTCAGGCATAAAACGAAATGAATTTTTTTAAACTAAGTAACTTTTTTTAAGTAACTAATAATAACAAAAACAAAATGTCCTTAGCAACTGGGAGAATTCAGAGACCGCTATTTTCATACTGTTAACTGAAAATTACGTCAATTACTGTCACGTGTGGAGATATTAACAGAATTACTACTCTCCCAAACAAGCGTACACAACAATATCGTGAAATCAAAAGAACGTGACATTAATTGACGAAATTTTTAGTTAACAGTATGAAAATAGCGGTCTCTGAATTCTCCCAGTTGCTAAGGACATTTTTTTTGTTATTATTAGTTACTTTGTTTAAATAAATTAATTTCGTTTTTTGCCTTGAGAAAGTCAACATTGTACGAAACGCGTCGGCTACTACTACAGTTTTCCTATTGTCATTGTCATTATATATATATATATATATATATATATATATATATATATACGTATATAAAAAGTAAGATTATCGGCTATCAAATGTATATTATACAAGTATAAACAGATATTATATCTATCTAGGGTTTTTCCTGTATATTTTAACGGTCCCTATATGAGCGTTTTACGTAACAAATAATGCGTACAATATTATATATAAACAAATAACTAGATAAATGGAGACATATACCGTGTGTTAGTGAATTTGAATAGGACGTGTAGATAAATATTACAAGGCTATTATAGCCGCAAAAAAGAAAGGGAATTTTATACAATCCTTATTAAGGCAAGTCGTGCATTTTAAGAATCAGCAAAAACGAAATGTACCAACAGAAGACCAGCGTCTGAAAAGATACGAACGCGCGTTCAGCTTCTATTTTCATTGATGGAAAAGTCAGAATTCTATACAAAAATAAAAGAAAAGAAAAAAGTGGGTGTTCTGAGGGTTATGTTTTTAAAGGTAACAAAAGATGAGAAAAAATATACTGGATTTCTGGGAGGATTATCTTGAATTGAATAATAACTGCGTAGTGCTTTCATTATGGCGACCATTTTCTCGTCCGGAAATAGAATCATGTAAAGCACTCGCTAGAACCGGAAGTAACAACGTGAAGCGCAGGCGCCCTCGGGAATATCATCGCGAGTAATTAATGTTGAAACTTTTTCTTTTTAAGCTGAGAAATGGTCGCCGCACAAAAGAAAAATGTGACAACGATGAGTCCGAAAATAATGGCATAAAAAAAAAGATCATTTTTTTTTTTTTTTTTTTTTTTCACAAGTAGACATTTTTCTCGACTTTCAATAAAATGGTAGCATTAACAACATGGAAACCGAAAAAATTGTAAAATTACACTGAGGAATTTGCGTGTATGTATACTTGCAGTATTTAAGTCTACTAAAGTCAATAAAATATACCCAATCTGGTCAATAAATGTATTTCTAAGTTCATCTAGAGATCTTTTCGTTTAGTACACAGTCCATTCTTTTTAACGTGATGGCTGTTAGAATAGCAAATTTTAACTACTAGTTTCAATCCTCAGTAGGTTTTCATGAACGTGACCATCTACCAAAGTTGGCGTAGCTCAAAAAATATTAAAAAATATGGATAAATTACAAATAAGTTTATTAATGATATAAATTTATAAACCAACTGAAGTTCGTAAAAGTGTTCAGATATAGGTCAGGGCGATGCGTACGTTAGAAATTAACAGGTCAGAATTCATTTATGCCAGGACGACATCTGTAGTATCGTAGCCCATTAGCTACTCCGTCCACGTGATCAATGGAAGACGTTATATATCTCCATAACCTTGACAATTTCTTCATTGCCATGCCGCAATCCCTTCAATTTAATATAGTAAGTTCATTTAGATTTATTATAATCTAATGTCTTTTTAGTTGTTTCAGTATTACGAACTTAGTCACTTTTTGTGAACATTTTTATTTCTTTTGATACTTCGTAGCAACTGTGAATTTATTTTCCTCAGATTTTAGGTACTTTGCAGGCCTAGTTAATGTTATTATTCTCCCTTATCATATAACACGGCGACTTCTCGCCAAATAAGGTAGGACGAGGAGGAGACGAAAAGCAGGCAGCCTGATTTTTGTGACCTGGGGCCTGGACGGGTTATGTATTATGTGCCCTTTTATTTTTGTTCCGCCAATTGGACGCTAGTTGGGCTTTCCTATTCACTCTTATTTTTGGCACACTTGCCTTTTATTACTTCCGGCTACCATTTACTTGAGATTAATTGCTCGAATTTACAGCAATTGTGGCACAAGTCCGGCTACCATAGACTCATAGCTTCCAGCAATCTTAGCCTTACTACTTCCGGCTACCTCGGATCCTTACTTTAGGCAATCCTGGCTTTATTACATCGGGTTACTACTGACTATTACTACCGGCATTCCTGGCCTTTATTACTTGCGGACCTTACTACAACCTAACTCACCTGGCTGATCGACATTAATGAACCTGATGACAACAACCCTGAATTTATGGCTACTCATTGGTCCCTACTTCCGGAATCTCTATCTTAACCTAACACAACTGGTTGGTCGGCGTTAATGGAAATGCATACAACAGCCCTGAAATTTCGTCTACACATTAGTCTTTACTTGCGGCACCTCTATCCCAACTTACCTCACTTGGGTGATCGGCGTTAATGGACCTGTTTATAACATCCCTGAACTTCCGACTACACTAAATCCCTGCTTCCGGCTTTTCTGTCAACCTAACTCACCTGATTTAGGAAATTGCTGCATGCATATTATCCGGATTTCAAACAACCTATTCCATACACATCGTTTAAAATACTACAGAAGGTTCACCATTGGACTTGATCAGAAACTACACAAAACCAGCAGCGGACATTTAAATTGAGCTTTCCTCTCCTTGGCTATATCGTCCAGACTTCAAATAACCTATTCCGTACACTTCGATTAAAATACTGCTCGAAGGCTCACCATTGGACTTAACCAGCAACGTTTCAACACTTTCGTCGGACATGTGAACTGAACTTTCGAACTGTATATTTACATGCTAACTAAACTTACATGGACTCTACTTTTAACATTTAGTCACAGTTCTAGTATCTAGATCTTCTGGCCTTTCAATATCTCTTCAGTTATTTTCTTCAACCTCCATTACTTGATTCATTGTTCTTTATGTTCCTTTAATACAAACAACATACTTTTGTATACGATGTAAATAATTAATTTTAAGTTTTACGTTTGTTGTCTTCTTGTTGACCTGTCAGATTTCACGTCTTTTATTTTTAAAATATTAGTTGGCTTCTTGTGACTCATACTTATTTTGGTGCACAGGTCATATTATATCGCGCCACCTTCAGGGGTCCGCTATAGCAGACATTGTGGTTTAAGGAAAAAAGGATGAAAATGATTATCTGACAAAGATGAAACGGTTTATCTATTAGTTATCTTTATCTGGGCTTTGAGGTTGGAGAAGAAAATTATCGGTTCGTGGCATAAACGGACTGTCAATTTAAAATTCTGAAATCCTTTTTATATTGTCGGAGTTACCTCTTCCTTAATTTATATTATAAGATTATGTACCTCTACTAATTCGCGATACCTAAGGTTTAAAATTAATTTTTTAAAATTAAAAATCTTTCTTGAAGCTTTATTTTAGTTTTAATTTCAAGCTGATAGATTAGATTTAATAATTCCAATACGCAAAATACATTGATGTATTTCAAAACTAATTTTGTGTATTTTTTGTTGTTTTTTTTTTTTTGTATCGTTTTTTTGCTAAAAATTTTGATTTTAGCGCCATGATTTTTCTTGCTTCAGTGAGGGTAATAGGCAAATATTGGTTAATGATTAGTATAGAAAATTTTAGTGTCTTTTTTACGGTAAAACTACGTTGATTTGGAAATTATTCCAAAAATCAAATATTTGTCGGATTTTAATTTAATTTTCAGGACTTATTCACAAATGAATATTTTTGAGTTTTTCTTTAGAAAATCTTGGTAAAAATATCTTTTTGAATCTGTTACCCCCACCCACACACACACACACAGACACACTTAATTTTATGAAATTTCGAGAAATTAAATTTCACCTCTTTCATATTTATATTAGTTAAAAACAGGACACCTTGGACAATTTAAAACATCATTTTTTTTTGTAAAATATAAACACCATTTACCGAAAATCTGCTTTGATTTATGAAATAAAAAATGTAATAAATAAGACATTATTTAATTAGAAAAGTTTTCATTACTTTTAAATACGATATATTAAGGACACTACTGTCGTAAGAAAAAATCTTTCGATGAATAATAAAATTTATTAGTTAAAACGACAATGTTACCAGCAGATAATGACCTATGAATGAAAACGTAATAACTATGAATTTAAATATTTAGAAAATCTTATAAAAATGAATTAGCAACAATAAAATATAGTCATCTGAATAGCGCCATTGTACCAACATTATCGGCTAGTGACTTACTAAATAAAATCAACAGAGTATTAGATACATATGAATAGAATAAGATTTTTTGAACAGGGTTAGAAGTTTATGCTGTTTAGAAGTGGTTTTCTGGTCCCTTCTGAAGTCTCTGGCTAAATTCTGAAATTTTATTTGCTATTTATTTCCTGAATAGGAGTAGAGAGTTTCGCCTATCGTCCGGTTCACACTCCTCCTCTTTTATTTAACAGGGATAGAGGTTGATTGCTTGTTTCCTGTTTAGGATTGGGTTTCCAATTCCTTCTAAAATCTTTTCATTCGCTTTCACTCTCATTAGACACTTGCACCTTAATGGTATTGTTGTCTTACTGGGGGTGAATTGATTTAAAAAACTGAACAGGCTGCGGTAGATAGATAGATAGATAGATAGATAGATAGATAGATAGATAGATAGATAGATAGATAGATAGTGATATATATCCAGTGATCCAGAAGGTGTCCCCAAGGGGGTGTATGTTTACGTGAATGTGTGAGAACAGATTTTAACTTAGTTTAGCACAAGGCCACAGATGCATGTCACTCATTACAGTAGAAATAGCCTGAAAATCTTATGAACCATCAATAATCCATGACAGAATAATTTTTCTAAAGGTAGCTTAGATGTGGCACAAGGCACCCAGTGAGGATCCAACTCACTACTCAGTCGTAATTGTTCTAGCGAGACAAGCTTTCTAAACATTACACCACGTCGAGGTGACACAGAATCATTGTCAATGTCTTTGATTTAGTTTGTTACATCATGTCCACATGGGTCATTGAAAGGATCAATGGACAATGGGCCGAGGAAGAAACAAGGAACAAAGAGGCTTTCGTAACACTTCCACTGCTATCAACGTACTTATACTTTATTTTTGCGGGGGAGTGAAATTTACGTTAGCCTAATATACAAATTACAAACTAGAGCTACCAAGTCAGAAGACGTACTGGGATAGCAAAAGATGACTTTCAAAAGCTAAGCAAATGTTAAGAAACAGGCAAATTTCGTTAGAATCAAAGAAAAGACCACTGAACTGTTATATAATACCAGTCCTCCTGAATATTTGCTCATCTCTGCACAGATGAAGAAGAGACGCTAGAAATGTGGTTCTACAGAAGGATGCTGAGAATAACTTGTAGTCAACACAACGAAGGTGTTTTAAAGAAATTGGAAACAAAAAGAACATGTATACTTAACGTCAGAAAGAGACAGTTGACATTTTTGGGGCACATAATGAGGAAATAAGACTTGGAAAACTTGACACAAGATATAGTGAAGGCAAAAAGAAGAAAATTATGCTATGAACTACCTAGCAAGCTTGTGTAAATGGATGACAGAACAAGTTTTAGGAGATATAACAAAAAAAATTATTAAGAGCTGCAAAGGATAAGAAATTGTGGAGAGCCATGATCGCCATCTTCCGAAGGCACACAAAACATAGAAGAAAAAACTGTCTATATATGTATTCAAGACAACATGAAATGTCTGTGCCTAACATTTGTGTTATAAACTAACTAGCGCTTAGTGCTACTTTCAGGCCAGTGACGGCATAGAGTAGCGTACAGCATGACCTGTTTTCGAACAGATTTTAGTGTCATTCTGTGTTTAGGTCTTGTTTAACTTAGTCTGTACTTCAAAGTATTCAATTTGATAGGAAAAAACGGCGACCATGGTAAATCTACGTCAACGCCTTAAAAGCTATATATTTCTAGTCATTGGCAAATTTTCTATTTTTCAGTAAACGGGACAGCACAGCCAGGCAACAATGCGACGGTGATACATCAAAGCAGAAACTAAATCGATTTGATTTGCATCTTTTGGATTGGAAATTCTTTTTTGTTTTTTTTATTTTTGTTTTGTTTGTTTTTTGTTTTTTTTTGTCTAATCATTGAACACCCCACCCACCCCCACCGCAAAGCATGGCCACTTCGATGTGGTGTAATGGCTAGCAAGCTTTTTACGTCTGAGCAGTGTGGTCGATCCTCAATAGGTGCCCCATAATTTCGGCCTTGTGCCACATCTAAGCTACGCTTAGAAGATCAAAATTTCATCCCAAGAAAGGCGATAGTGCCACTAAGGTGCGTGGGGAGTGAAAGAGAATGAAAAGACTTGTGAGAAGAGAGGACAATAAAAGAACAGCTTTCAGGAAGGCAGAAAATGGCGATTGATACTGCATTTAAATGATTACAGATTATAGGTGGCAAGATAAGCGTTCCTTTTTCACTATCAATTGCGTGTTCGATCCTTAACAGATGTTCCATGAATGTAATCTGTGCGGAAACAGAAATAAACTAACAAATGTAATTTTTGCGGCAAAAGCTATATACGATAATTATACATTTCCTAACTTTCCTCGCAAAATTCAAAATTAAGTCAAACTGACTTATTTCCCTTTACTCGAGATGAATTTTAGTATAATGGCGTATTCGTTGCGAAAAAAATTCTTTGGATACTAACACATAAAATTTGAACACGAGCCCGACCAATTTACTAGTGAAAGTGCTAACCTAATGTCTTTAACAGTCAGGCCCGGCCCACAGCCAACTACTAAATATATTAATCTGATAAAACGATGAAGTTGCCAACATATAACAGCATTAGCTCAACTAGACGACCAAATGTTCAATTGGCTACGAGAAAAGCATCTCTAGAGACGATCATTGCATAAAAGTTGATAAAGAACTAACTCCGAAATGGTGAAAAAGAGAGTCGGACTAATTGGTGAAAAAAATCCCTGCAGACATTTTGAGGAGAATTTTAATTTGGGACAGGGAACTGCCAAATAGCGAACAGACTGACACTGAAAGAGTAAACTACCCCGAGGGTAGAAAATATTCATCTCATTACGGTGAGGTACTGTAAATAGGTTTATTACTCAATGCGTCTGGATAGATTGAGAAAAGCATTCATTTATAATTGGTCACAATTGGATTGTTAAGGAAAAGATTGACAAACCTCCAGCAAAATTAATAAAGTTATGCAAACGACGTTGTCTTTATTTACATTATTTACCTGCCGACTAATATCTTCACTTTTGTTATTATTATCACAACGTTTCGGCTATTTTACCCGGCCGGCCTGTCTGTTTATCCGGGTAACTCAATAAATGAACAGTTCTAAAAAGAAAAAAAATGAAATTTCCCCAAACATGGACAGCAGAATCTACCCCTGAAGATTAAATAACGTGTTTGGTTTGGTTTGGTTTACGGCATATCAATCTCAACGGGTTATTTAATTTTTATTGCTGGCAATATTTTCTCCAAAAAATGTATTGCTGGTAATATTTATTTTCTTCAAAAGTGTATTGCTGGTAATAATTATGTACAAAAATGTATTGTGGGTAATATTTTTTCCTTCAAAAATTTATTCCTGGTAATAATTTTTCCTCCAAAAAATTATTGCTAGCATTAAAACCTATTTTTACACGTTCATAATGTTTTGACCCCAGTTTAGAGGTTAACTATTTTCCCATAACTAGGACCCTAACAGGTGCTACCACCCCGGGTTAGGGTAGACCTGGGAACACCAGCAATTAAGAGGTGGTTCCATGCTGCTCAAAACCTCCTGAACAGAGGCCTTGCTGTCGGATGTAGTTTATCGTCTTACCCAGGACGTACGTGTTTAATTCGCAATTCCTTGAATGATAATGGTAATCTTGACTGTTTCTCTGTAATGAAACATTTAGCATTCATTAACCAAGCAGCCAGTACTGATTCTAGGTGAAATGCATAAAATCTTTTTCTTAAAACGTTTTTTAAGAAAACAAATTTCTCAAGACCTGTTATCGCTCTTTCCAATATTGATGAGGGTTTCCTTCCGAACCTTTTGTTTGAAGTGTTGTGGAACGTCAACATTTTATGTCATTATTTTCTCTTCCATGTTATATGTGCTATCCATTTTAGTCCTCGAATGATGTGGTTTCTGTTATTTGGTACAGTTCTTTGCTTATGATTCTGTAGCGCCAGTCCACAATGCTTAAAGGGAGATGATCTTTGCGAAGACCCTTAGGATTTACTCGCTCAAAGATATTTTTCACCATTTATCTTAGGAATCGATTGTATACAGCTCAGTGTTTAAATATATCTGAACATGTCTGGTGCTATATTTGAAATCCATATGAAAGTCTTGATCTGATGAGGCTATTTAAGAACATAATTCGAGTTTTCAGGTTGAGGATTTGGTTTCATAGCAATTTCTGTTGTTAGGTAAAATTATATCTGGTACAGTCTCGTCTAGGTTCAATTTCTTTTACTCTCGTACTTAATTCGTTATAGCCGATCTATACACCGAGGTGCCTGAAGTATTTAGTATTTATTAATTCTACATCTTGTATTTTTATTATGGATTCAGGATAGCTGCCATAACTGTTTTCATTCTAATCAAATATCATAGTTTCTGTTTTGGAAAGGTTTATCTTTAGTCCCATTTCTTAGAATACTTGATAGAGGATTTTGATTTTCAAGACCATTCTTAACCCAACTATGAACCCCTGTCATCAGTATACATCCAACTCAGTGCGTTGGCCTCGTGTCGGAAAGCAATTTCCTTATACCTTATACTAAATTTGTTATAACTGATCCATACAATGAGGAATTTACTAATTCCACTTCCTTAATTGTTATGCCACCACTGCTTCAGATTATAGTTTCTATTTTGGAAAGGTTTAACTTGAGTCCTATTTCTTGAAACACTTGCAAGAGGATGTTGATTTTCTGTTCAAGATCATTCTCATCAGCAACTATGAAACCTATGTCATTAGCACAGTCCCTCTCCTGACCTCTTCATCAGTACATTGGCCTTGGGAAAGAAAGCAGGATCGTTGTCTTGTATTGGTCGACACGTTTGGGATGCGGTATAGAATGTGTAATTGATTAGTGCCCATCTCGTCAATTCTGTGTTTGTATATGCGCAGTGTAAAGTCTAGGAAGAGATTAAATAGACTGGGACACTCATTGATTTCCTTGTCGTATTCCTGATGAGATCTTAAATGTTTCTGTATTGGGATCCTCGCCAGACATATAAGATTATTTAGAGCGATGCAGTTCTTCTATTAGATCGATGCATTCAATAGATTCGGAGCTTGGAAGGCGGTTTTTAATGGATGAGAAGAGAAAATCTCTCCTAATGATGGTTACCCTGATTGACAAACATCTGAAGAAGGTCAGACGACATAACAGTCGAAACGTTTTGATAATAATGTAATGTAAATGTTATTTTTCTATCTCAGAAATGATTTTATGTTCATCAATTTTTTTTTATAAAAGTTTGTCTAATTGAATAAAATATTATTTTGGTCATTCCTATCGTGATAACAATTTCACTGGGTTTTTTTTTGGGGGGGGGTTGTTGTTGTTTTTTTTTTGTTTTTTGTTTCTTTTTTCTGAATGATGAAAAAGACTTTATTTTAGGCTATTTCTTTGTCTTTAAGCAAAATTTTTTTTGTTGTGTTTTCCTAAAATGAAAGTGATTAATTCTTGTGTGAAACCTTTGTTAAAATATGTCACATTTTGCTTGTGGTTCTTAATTATTGCATCTAAAATATGGTCTGACCTTAATTTCAAATTAAACAGTGCAGATTTGATTAAAAGAGAAAGTACTTTATTAAGGCAAAGATATATTGAAAATAAACTAATTTCAGAATCATCAATGGCAAATTTACGTCCAAGATCTTCTCACAAAACTCGTTCTCATCCAGTGTAGGATAATTAAAAACAATAGCGATAACAATAAAAGCAAAAACAAGAAAAACTTTAATAAGATAAACTGTTAAACATCGAGATATTCGACCGTCAAAAATAAAGTTCAGAGCTGTACGTCTCTGTGTATTTGACGTTTCGATGTAAACTGTAAACGGTGTTTGTTGTATTTTCTCCTCTTTTCCTTATATATATATATATATATATATATATATATATATATATATATATATATATATGGGAAAACTATATAATTTTTTATATATTTTTTTATATAATGATTTATATATCAAGAAGGACAAACTTTTTTTTCAAGAAGAAAAACTATAGCAAATTGGAAAAAGATTTCGTGTAATGCGTTTCGTCCTTTAGGACTTCATTGCGCTATTAATAGGAGAAGGATGCTCTTTATGGCAGATAGAACGTTCATAGATGTAGACAGTACGGACATAGGAATCGATATGGCGTTTGATTTGTTCCTTTAGCTTCATTCCTTACGTACAAAAGAATGCGTTTGGATCCAATGAAATAAAATTAAGCAACCCAAACCTAAATAATATTTTCTTCAGTTTAGGAACTGATATTTTACATGCATTTGGCAACAGATGAATCCAATTAAAACCCAATAAATAATCTCGATTGTGTGTCAAACTATGTGTGACGCCATCATAACGAATAAAAGAAAACATTTGATTTATTCCAATATTGTTAAACCATGATTAACCTTGACAGTATTCACTGATCTTGCTAATGACCAGAAGCATGCAGAAAGCGGTGGGTCCTCAATGTTATGACAATAGCCACAGCTATTACAGCCCGACATGCGTTCTCACAGACGTAAAGAAAAAGAAAACAGTTTTTTAAAATTGTGAATAAAACATGTCTTATCTGTCATCTTTAATCAAATCAAATTGGTATTAATGAAAAACTGCTCTCTAAATGCACGTTATAAGTGTGTGTATGTGTAATCATTAATAATTAAAATAAAATAGTTCACTTATCTTTTTTCAATCTGTACACTGTGTTAAGTCATCCCGGGCCTCTCTGCCCCCGTACTATCCTGTGACGACCAATGTGACTTGGTATTGGTCGCGGCGCCAAATGTGACGTTCTAACCCTTGGCTGATTCGGATGAAAATCTGGTTAGATTCGGCATCAGCTTTGTCGTTCCAAGCTCGCTTCCAACGTCTGGTTACCGAAGTAACTGCTTTGATTTCTAGTCTAACCTACCAACGTTGTGATTTGATCTTAGGTAGACGAAATCAATCAGTCGTCGGGCCGTAATGCAAGCCGAATTCGAGCAAAGGTGACACTGCACAAGTATATGTAAACGAAAATAAAGTAACAACTCGAAAGGTTCAAATGTGTTAAAAAAGAATAACAAATATTTTTATATCTGGTTGCTGAATACAGGACTGCGTCTTTCTCCCAAACCGCTTCTATGGATACGTGAAACTTTGCGTTTGTTAGGCGAGTCTTAATATCTTAAGTTGTTTTTCAATAACTGGTTTTTGGTATCTTCAGGCGATATTCGTAAAACTTGTTTTGGTGGTGTGAGTCTAAGTCGTTCTTCAAAAATAAATTGTTTTTGGTTAGAAGTCTAAGTCGGAATGCGTGGATCTTTCAGTCCGCTCCTGCGAGGCTGGTCTGCGAGCTCACAGCTCAACTCTGTCTGCTCTGTCACTCTGTCTGCGTCTGCCCAACTGCCACTGTCTACTCTGTAACTCCGTTTATATGGACGCCGACCAAAACCGGGTGGCGGTCTGTCGTGGTTTGGGTTCCTCGACAATTCCAAATCCGCAATAAGGATTTTCTTTGTTTTCGGACAGGAAAATTTATCACTTTCGATTTTTGGAAGTCCATTACTTTCCGTTTTAGAGGGGTTCTTAAGGGAATCGTCCTCCCAAATTCTTCCTTTCTCATATTGGTATCTCACACCAATCCCTTCAGAGGGGTCAACAGGCCTCCCCTCCTTCTCATATGTTTACCTTCGCCCACCGCTCACGCCACCACTCAGCCAATGAACGCTCGGCAGCGTAGGCGCGGCAAGTCTGGCCTCAGCTTACAATTATCGGTCAAAAAAAAATTATCTTCCTTTTTTTTCTTTTCTTTCTTTTCCCTAACTAGAACCCTACCACACGTAGTGTGGTCCTTAATCTCTATCTTAACTAAATGTCATCTGGAATTCGTCAACGAGATTTTCGTCAAGTGATTATCAGAATCTCCTTATATCCTTAATGCCTTCGTAATTCTGTCTCCAACAATCCGTCCCGGTAACAAACTTTTATCATGGCCAGGTCTAGACATAAAACAGGTGGTCTCTTTCCAAAACCAAATGATATCTCCGAAAGATAGTTAATGGTTTATTCTTTTTCTTTTTCTCTTTTCCCTTCCTTTTTCTTTGGGGTGGTCTCAGCTCATCTTTTTCTCGGTCGGTGCTCGACCTAAATCTGATTATCTTTTAGCATTCTACTTTGTAAGCCACTTGACCAATTTGAAATTTTCATTATTGCCATGGGCAGATTGCTATCTTTTATTCGCCGCGTCATAACATAAATTAATTCCGACAGATCTGAGATCTTACGAACTTCCTATCTTCTGCGGAAAAAAAATACTTTTCTTCGCAAATGAAAATAAAATCTTTACCACTTTTCTTTGTTAAAAAAATAACATCCAGTATGCCTTTCGTGATAGCTTCTTCTCGCCTTAAGTATTTCTCGCTTTTAATTTTCACGCTCAATTAGCTAAACGCTAAATAGTGTCACGGCTGAGTTACATGGACTTTTCGTTCAATCTTCGGCAAACGTTTATTGGGAACTCGATAGGTAGATGTTATAATTCACAATAAAATTGATAGAAACTTCCATGAAAGAGAGTATTAATGGTTGACCGCTCGTTTTCATACCACACCCGTCTGCTATGATGGCTAGCTAATCCCTATTGCAGACGCCTTCTCAGGCACGTTTGTGTTTCTTCAACACCCACATAACTATGCTGCAACTATGCAGAGCAGCCCTTAGTTAGATTTTCGGTATAATCTAGTGGGATCAACCGTTTGAGTAAGGTAAATACGCTCAAAGCCTCGGTCACGATGACTTATCACTTCCTGCTAGCACACCCATCAAAGTACCTGAAAACCATTGAGTTGACCTAAGCCTTGAAAGTGAACTGGGTAGATAAAACTCAGGGTAGAAATAAAAAAAAAGTGAACTATTTTGTTTTTATAATTAATAATTATTACTTCACTGTGTCTTGATAAGGAAAACCATATTAACTAAAATCGCTTGCCTTGAATGCGTTTGTCTTTCGGAGTTGCGAGGGTTGGTCTTATTTTGGGTAAAATAAAGATTTTGTTATTACTGCTCTTCACATATATAACACCCGGTTCACACTCCTTTCCGCTTATTTGAACTGGAATAGAGGTTTATCTCTTGTTTCCTGTTTAGGATTGAGTTTCCGGGTCCTTCTAAAGTTTTCTCATTTACTTTCACTCTCAGTAACCCCTTGCGTATTAGTAGCATTATCGCCTTGCTTGAGGTGAGTTGATTAAAAATAAATATTTGTGTGTGTGTGTGTGTGTGTGAATTCAGAAAAGTATTCATAAAATCAACAACAATACTATGAGTTGTATCTGTTTAAAAGTCCTTCTCTCACAGATGACAGGTGCAAAAGTTTATTTTGGTTTATTCCTCTCTGACTAAAAAGAATCCTGCATGTTCCTCGGTACATGCCGATGTCTTTCTGTATTATCCTACACGTTTTCTTTTAATATGATCTACGTGTCCTGTCGACTACATCATCGGCTTCCGGGAAGTCCTTCATGCTTGTTCTAAGAGAATCTTGCACTGGATCTGCGGCGTGAGACACAATCATCCATACTTCAAAAGTCGGGATCGTAACATTCTTTTTTTTTATATATATTTATTTACAAAACAGTTCCTTTCAATTTGCTCTTCATGAAACTACTGTGCCAATTTCCATTAATTCGCATTTCCTTGAACGGCATCCATTTTAATCTTACATCGAACTGCTGATCACCAACCACAAAGTCTGTCTGTGCTCTTTGAATATTTTAAAGCGTATGAAAGGCAATTTGAATGCGTTGAAGGATATAAATCAAGGGTCAATTGTGATTTCGGCTGTAGGATTTCGTTCGATATCATCCAGATTTAGTTTATTATTGTTGAACGACAGATAATCTCGTAAGCTATCAGTAGAGAATTCGATCCTCATTGAACTATGGGTTAAATCTACAGAAAGGACTGATCACTTGCTGGTGCAATCAATTTGATTCTCACCGAATACCTTGTTAGCTCAAAATTATTCAGGACTAAACAAAGTCCAATACGAAATGTAGTACTTGACATTCTTAACTTACCATTATCCAGAGTTAGCATTAGTTAACTTCGATACATTTCGACTTACCAACTGAAAATTGAAAATCTGGACGATGTGTGTTTGCGTGTTGTTGCATTAGAAACACCTGTATAACTCCTGGTAGAATATTAAAAGGTCCAACTACAAGAAAATGGCCGGACTTGAATTAAGTCCAACTGAAGATAAGGAAGACAAACACGACCGATATAGATATATAAAAAAATATATGTATTAAACAAAACAATTTTACAATGGACAATAACATTTGTGTGTGTGTAAACATTGGTGTCTGTTCTTTGGTGAGTGTTCGTACGTACGTGTATGTGTGTATAATGTTCATGGTGTCTCCCACAAATGGGAAGACGCGGATCTTCTATGAGAGCTTTCATTGTAGTCGCTGAAATGAAGAAATAAAAGAGGATTTACCTCACCTCCACGCGAGGTGGGATGCGGTACGAGGCCTGAAGGAAAGAGGACAAGGCAAGAGGTCGCCCAGTATTTATAGTAAAGGGAGAGTAACCTCTTGTGACAATTTGGGAAATAAGGAGGAGCTAACTCCGGCAATACAAGGAAGGTAGACTTCACACCCGATGGTTTACATTTGCAACTTAGTCTCGAAGACTGGGTAAATTCGATCCTCACTTGGTGCTTTACACTTGTAGCCTTGAGTGAAAACTAAAGAATGCAAATAAATATATACAATGTAGGTACAATCACGCATTTTTGAAAAGGAATTTTAAAACATTTTGTAAAACGTATCTTTTTTGATGTTTGAATTTTGGTTTAAAAAAAAAAAGAAACAAATATAAAAACTGCTCATAAAAAGTCTTTAAATTTGATTTTAAACTAATTTTAGTTTCCTCAGCTGTCAATAAAAAGCGTCGATTGCGCAATGATCGATTGGTTTGTCAACGAAAAAATTAAATCTTGATTTTAAAAATCTTTTTAAAATTACTTAAACCTCTTTGAAATTAATTTTCACAAAATAGGTTAATTTAATAACTAATTAATCAGATTTCGATGAAACATACTTACTTTTTACTTTTTTAGGTACCTTCATGAGATCACTAAAAACAGAGCATAGCATGATGAAAAAGACGCCAAAGTTGATGAAAACAAAATTTTAGCGTCTAAATGCTTCTGTTATTATTGAAAGGAAAGATCAAAGTATTTTTTACTTATTTTTTAAAATTTTTCCTTCTTTTTTAGAACATTGTAAATTTTGATTAAAAAAACCTTTTTTCTCTTTTTATGAACTGGGCTGATAAAATAACATAACATTTTTAGCGCGTTTTTTTCCTGTTTCACACACATTAATTTCGAAAATCTTGCAAAAATAAAAATAATTGTCGAATTTTAGCGAAACTTTAAGAAACTATTCACAAATGATGGAACTTATAAAAATCTTTTTTTTTTTGTAAAGTCATGGCAGAATTTTTTTTTGTTTCATATGTATTACCCCCTCTAAATAATTGTACGAAAACTCTATAATTTCGATTTTGAGGAGATTAATTATTATATTAGTTAAAAGCACAAGGCTTTGAGGAAACCAAATCATGTTTTGTTTTTTTTTTTTAGTTGCGCCCCTCTACCTGAAAATCGTCTCTGAAGTGTAACATACAAAACTCAATAAACAAAAATATTATTTAATTTCAAAAGCTTTTAATTGCTTTTATTTATTCCAATAAACATGGACAATATTGTCTGAAAGCAAAAAGATATTTCAATGAAAAATGAATTTTTAAAACAATTACCTACAATTATTTGTTATTTCTGTAATACTTATTTTTTATTTTTACATTATGTTGTTAATTCTTCTAAAATTATGGAAAAGCTTGAGGAACTTAACGAATGCTGTTTTTAAGTAGATATTTACAGATTATAATTTCCAAAGCTTATTACAAACTAACGAGCCCTTGTATTTTAAAAAAATTAATTTGTGTCAATAATTTTTTCCAAATGAAATCTACGGAAGCCGGAAGTATCATGCGTGCAATAAATAAAAAACGTCAGCAGTGCATCACTTGTATCTTTTTTTTTTATAGTATTTATAATTTCTCCAGATAGTATCAACAAACTTATGGTACAGTAAGTAAAAGTTTCTTTTAAATTATTTTAAATAAACTTCAAATTTTCTAAATTTTTTCGAATAAATTTTGAAATACGTATACTTAATTTTTAAACGAGTTTTAAACGAAGAATTTAACTGATTTTTAAAAATTTAAAAAAATGGCTTAAATCGAGTTTTTTTTTCGTTATTTGGTAAACAAGATTTGTAACTAAAATTTTGGACATGTTAAGTATGAGTAAAAAATTTCAAAAAATACTTTATTCTTCTCAATAATGAAATATGCATTTAACACGAGGAAATATTTTTTTCAATAATTTTCAGACCTTTCTTGTCATGCTATCGATTTTCATGAAGTTACCTAATATAATTAAAATAGCCTTTTTATACAGAGCTTGGTCTGTTTTCTAATGAACTCGAGTTAAAGGTCAAGCGAATGATGTATTAACTTCTCCTTTCACTCCTGTCAATAAATGACGTAGAAAAACAAAAATGACATTTTTTTTCTTTTTGAGCACGTTATATTAACAATTGAGAAGCATGAGATAGTTTAGGATTTTCTTTCTTTTGACCAACTATAAACTTATTGGAAATTTAAAAGAAGTGAACCATTTTAATATGTGATTTTTTTATGAATCGACATTATATCTCATAAAAAAATAAAGAAAAATCTTTTAAAAATGAGTTATTCTATTGATATTTTTTAATTTTTGCACTTCATAAATGTGCACAGTGCCGGTGCAGGGGGGGGACTCGTGCCTCCACCCGACGAATCTATTATACGCCCCACCCTACTTCCACTAAATCTCAATTTCATAGGGTAGTATACATATGAAATAGAAATTTTATTGTAACTTAATTATGTACAGTAATGAATCCTATGCAATATAAGTGAAAAATTCAACTAGAAAAATTGAAAATAAATATAATTTCTAAATAAAAATTAGAGACATGTCATAATACATCATTCCTTCTTAAATCAATGTGTGACGGCAATTTTTAATATCAATTTGAGAATTTTCTTGTTAAACAAAAACAGTGAATTTTTATATAGTGTTTTTTTTGTTTTGTTTTGTTTTTTTACGAGACTTAGCATGAAACAAATTCACGCATTTGAACAAAAAAAGAACCCCAAAATGGCATCAAAATTCGCGACAATTTTTCATCCTTTAATAGTCAGTTGTGCTTAGAGTCCAATTCGTAACGTATATAAATGAAGGTAGAAAAAAAAAAAAAATGTTCAGAAGATAGCGAGGGTCACGAAACACTGCCCAGGTTCCAATCAAACTCCCCGCCTTCAACCGATAGAAGGCCGGAGTAGTACAAACCGACCATGAGCGTACAAAGTATATTTTATGAAGAACAATTTCAATCGCTCTAAGTTATACTAGATTTTGTTCCTTACGATTCTGGGCATATTTTAAGTATCTTTCGGAAGTATCTTTAATATATATATATATATATATATATTTCTCTAGAAAGTGTTCTTTATGAAAACCTTGTACATGTCAAGCGTTCTTTCATTTTTGTAAAAGAAATAAAAATCGGTAGGACGGACCTTAAAAATAAAATATCTCACAAACGTTTATAAAAAAAAAACTGAAAAATAATTTCATAAAATAATACATTAATAATACTGAAAGTTTCTTTAAAATCAAATATTTCCCTGAATAATTTTTTTTTTTTTTTTTTTTTTTTTTTTTTTATGAATTTTAAAAACTAGGTGTTTTTCGCTTTAAAAATTTCCAATGCAAATTATTACGTTCATTTTATTTATACAATGTAAAAATAATTTTTAAAACCTAAATTTCTCCGATTCTGTGAAGTGTACGAAAATAATTATGAAAATGTCTCTAATCCTTTTCTTGCGAAAGACATTAAGATTTTGGGGATATACAGATGAGATTTTATAGAAATTTGAGTCGTTTTTTTTTCTTTTCTTTTTTCTTTTTTGTCGGTTATCGATTTCCGTCAAAAGCGTAACCGTACGTAATAATAATACCATGTAAGTTATGATTCCAAAAGTAAAAAAAAAATGATTGAAATCTTCCGAATATTTCCAAACATCCTTTTCATTAGTAATATTTCACTGCTGAGATAAATTTGGTTCTAAATGACAAAAAGTGAAGTTATTTAATTAACGCAATTTAGCACAAGTTCAGAATAATGTTGTACCCAATGAGAATCGAACTCATTACAGTACACACAATTTAATCCTTTAAATGTTCAGATTTATGAAACAAGGGGAACAACTCTCTATTTCTTTGCTAATGATTACAAACCTTGCTTAACATGTAAAAAAAAAAAAAAAAAAAAAAAACTTGCAATTTCAAATATTTTTGCTCTTTAATTTTAATTAAAAATCAACTTAAAACAAATTAAAGTGTTATTTAAACACCACCATGATAAATGTTGTGAGTGTTTTTGACCATTTAAACATATGAAGATGAAAATAACTGATATTTTAACCATATACAAATATTTTAAAAATCTTTTTAAATCGAAAATGGTCAACACGGGGAAAATGAACTAAAAATATTTGGATGATATTAAGTGTTCTTTGTCAAGCAGTGACGTACAAAGGTTTGGTGATGCCCGGGGCCAACTCCTTGACTGTATGCCCCTAAGACACAAGTAGGTGGGGGAGCTATAGGGCCTAGCATTGAGAAATGTGAAAAAGGAAGACATTAAATATGCCATAACAAATGAAACATGAAATAAATACTTTATTCGAATTAAACTAAATTTTTATTTCACTCTTTGATTGGATTCCCTCCCAATATAGATGCTCGGGGTCGTCGCTCACTTTGCATGCTACTGCAATGAAGATAAGTATTCTTCTTCTATATCAGCCAATATTATCTTGTAGCGGTATTTTCTAAACGTCGTGGTCACCATTATGTAGGTGGTGAGTATGCTACATATACTTAACATTTGACTAGGAAAGGCGTGATTAAGGAAAGCAAAGACGCTGGAGGTTACTATCCAATGTGGCGTGCACAGTGCAATTTATATTTGACGTAAAATATCACATAGTATTAAAATACAAAACAGAATGTAATGATTCAAAACATAACAATTGAATTTATTAGTGTTGATGTACATGCATATAAGCTGAAGGTTTGATAGAGTTATGCCTCTTAGATTTGGAAATATTTGTACCTGAGCTTATAAAGATGACGTAATTATTAAAATGTAGTTTAGAAGAATAAAGTTCCTTTAGCATGTAAGGAATTGTGTATTGGATAAAGTTAGTAAGAGTTCAGAAGAGATTTTACAGTTTGTACTTGCGTGAAATGGTAATGTTCTTTAACGTCTGACCGCAAGGTTAAGACAAGAGTTCTTAAAGTTTACATTGTGGCAGCAAGGATTGAGACTGAAGAGAACACGAGGGAGTTTATTCGTGTTTTGTTTATATATGGCTGTGTATCACGTGGTAGGCCCAAAGCTAATGGGCAGGAAAATTATTCCTCGCGTGCCGGCCATTTGATTGGTCGGAACTGACCAATCAGCAAGCTAGTTTTGAGATCAACTAATGAATGCTTGTCGCATGATTTCTATGTACTGTGTGTATGTAATGGTGGTGGTAGGTATTACAATCTATCCACCATATCCTCGTAATCTTCATTTCCTTGTTCCTTCTCTTGCGGTCATATCACAAACACTTCCTTCAGTAACCCACGATCTTGATTAGTTCTAGGGTTTTGTATTGAATGACCTTTAGTATAAAAATGTATACTATTGAAATACAATCGGTCAAGATATCTTGATTTCTCAATTATGGAAGTGAAAATCAATTCACCCCAAGCAAGGCGATAATGCCACGAAGACGCGGGTGGCTACTAGGAGTGAAATAGAATAAGAAAACTTTAGAAGGAACCGGAAACACAATCCTTAACAGGAAACCAGGATTTACTGAGTGCAAAATATTCCTCTCTTCATCATACGGACGACTAAGGAAGAATAATCCTCCCTTCAGATACGGAAGACTGAGGAAGAAGAAAGAAAAGAATTCGCGAACCTATGTGAAATGAAAACCTTACCTTCACAGAAATTAACCAGTGAGCTGAGAAGGAGAGGAATTCGCGAGCATATGTGAAATTGTTTTTAGATCAATGAAAAACTTGCCTTCACATGAATCAGCCGGTCAGTCAGGAAGAAGGAAATAAATTCACGTGTCTAAGCGAAATTCCTTTTGATATAAAATGAGGAGAAAATTAATGAGAGAAGAGTGTCTGAATTCATGTGAAAGGTTTCATTTCAATTCCTTGTTGTCAGCATTCAAGTACTCGCTAATGTAAAATTACTCGCCAATTATATTGTCGGCCTCTAACACGCAGGACTTCAAAGAATTTCCTCTCACCACGCTAAGAAAGCTTGGTATTACAATCTCTCTTCGTTTACTTTTGAACGTTTGTGAACCATAGATCCCTTCAATGAGCAACGAACCTTCACCTTAAACATTTTTAATATTAATATTGTGCCAAATCATTTAATCTGTTTCTATGAATATTTCCTCTTCATGACAATACGTTAAAACTACGGACTGTAAAAATTCTGATTTATTTTCCTGAAACGAGCCACTGTCGTGTCCACTAAAATATCAAATACAATATTTATAAACCAATCAGACTCAAGAAAACACATCTTAAAACACACCAATAAAATCACAGAATATAAATCAGAATGTTTGTTGTATTAGTCATCATTATTTTTAGGTTGTGAGATAGAAATTGTTTCTTAGTGTTGGCAGTGTTGCCATAGTCTGAAGTTTGTCAACGCCGTCGCTTTTAGCATGAAGTCATGAAGATCATCAGCAAGATTTGCGTGGAGTTTGGTGACAGTTTGATTTTATGAAATTTTCTAGAATTTCAAACATTTCGCAAATTGTTTTATATTACTTATAAGCAGGACTCCTTGGAGAAATTAAAATAATTAAATCACTTTTTTTTTTCACAACTATTGCCAACTTTTTAAAAATCTGCTCCAAATCGTAAAATAAAAACTGCAATAAAACTATCTAATTATCGAATTAGATGGGCTTTTATTTGCTTTTATAATTAAGGACATTATTATCTGAAGAAAAAAAATTTTCGATGAACAAAGAATTTTTACAAGAATTTTGCATTTTTCTTTTACTTTAAAAAAAAAAAAAAAAAAAAAATTTTTAAAAGGTGTTTTAAAATTCTCCCAAAAAGAGAACGCGGTAGGTTATTAAGTTTTTAAGTGAAGACTATATTTAATAAGTGAAAATTAAAGGTTAATACAAATCATGCAACCGAAACTTTTTACCATAATTAAAGATATTTTTTTTGTACGTCAAAATGTTATTTTTTATTTTTAGTATGATATCTTGTGACAATCAGAGAAACTAAAAGCTTATTTTTCTCGAGCCTACTCTCGGTAAAAAAATTTTCTTATAAAAACTCAGATTTCGACTTTCATAGAGCAAAGATACTGTGACGTCACCCGGTGCCTCTCCTGCCTCCGTGCTATCCTGTGACGACCAATGTGAATTGGTATTGGTCACGGCGCCAAATGTGACGTTCTAACCCTTGGCTGATTCGGATGGGAATCTGGTTAGATTCGGTATCAGCTTTGTCGTTCCAAGCTCGCCTCCAACGTCTGGTTAAGAAATAACTGCTTTGATTTCTAGTCTAACCTACCCACGTTGTGATTTGATCTTAGGTAGACGAAATCAATCAGTCGCCGGGCTGTAATGCAAGCCGAATTCGAGCAAAGGTGACATCGCACAAGTATATGTAAAAGAAAATAAAGTAACAACTCGAAAGGTTCAATTGTGTTAAAAAAAAGAATAGCAAATATTTTTATATCTGGTTGCTGAATACAGGACTGCGTCTTTCTCCCAAACCGCTTCTATGGATACGTGAAACTTTGCGTTTGTTAGGCGAGTCTTAATATCTTGTTTTTCAAGAAACTGGTTTTTGGTATCTTCAGGCGATATTCCTAAAACTTGTTTTGGTGATGTGAGTCTAAGTCGTTCTTCAAAAATAAATTGTTTTTGGTTAGAAGTCTAAGTCGGAATGCGTGGATCTTTCAGTCCGCTCCTGCGAGGCTGGCCTGCGAGCTCACAGCTCAACTCTGTCTGCTCTGTCACTCTGTCTGCGTCTGTCCAACTGCCACCGTCTACTCCGTTTATATGGACGCCGACCAAAACCGGGTGGGGGCCTGTCGTGGTTTGGGTTCCTCGATAATTCCAAATCCACAATAAGGATTTTCTTTATTTTCGGACAGGAAAATTTATCACTTTCTATTTTTGGAAGTCCATTAGGTTCTTATGGGAATCGTCCTCCCAAATTCTTCCTTTTTCATATTGGTATCTCACACCAATCCCCTCAGAGGGATTAACAGGTTTCCCTTCTTTCTCATAGCGGAATCTCACACCAATCCCTTCAGAGGCGTCAACGGGCCTCCCCTTCTCATATGCTTACCTTCACCCACCGCTCACGCCACCACTCAGCCAATGGACGCTCGGCAGCGTGGGCGCGGTCAGTCTGGCCTCAGCTTACAATTATCGCTCAAAAAAAAAAAAAAAAAAAATTATCTTCCTTTTTTTTTCTTTTCTCTGACTAGAACCCTACGACACGTAGTGTGGTCCTTAATCTCTATCTTAACTGAATGTCATCTGGAATTTATCAACAAGATTTTCGCCAAAACTGGGTGGTCAACTGAAGGTCTTCGCACCCTGTCGCCAACAATCTGTCCCGGTAACAAACTTTTATCATGTCCAGGTCTAGACATAAAGCAGGTAGTCTCTCCCCAAAACCAAATGATATCTCCGAAAGATAGTTAATGGTTTATTCTTTTCCTTTTTCTTTTTTCCCTTCCTTTTTCTTTGGGGTGGTCTCAGCTGATCTTTTTCTCGGTCGGTGCTCGACCTAAATCTGATTATCTTTTAGCATTCTGCTTTGTAAGCCACTTGACCAATTTGAAATTTTCATTATTGCCATGGGCAGATTGCTATCTTTTATTCGCCGCGTCATAGCATAAATTAATTCCGACAGATCCGAGATCTTACGAATTTCCTATCTTCTGCGAAAAAAAAAAAAAAAAAAAAAAAACTTTTTTCGCAAATGAAAATAAAATCTTTAACACTTTTCTTTGTTAAAAAAAATAACATCGCTCAGTATGTCTTTCGTGATAGCTTCTTCTCGCCTTAAGTATTTCTCGCTTTTAATTTTCACGCAACCGCTAAATAGTGTCACAATACTGTTTCTTCAAGCCAAACACAAGGGAATACGTGGCTGCATAGCTTTTCTCTTCCCTCCGTTAGCATGGACTGAAAGAAACAGGTGTCGGTAATTTCAAACGAATGATTTCCATCAACAACAACAATGACGGTCAATGAATCTCCGTTAACGACACAAAGACTTTAACTCAACAAAAGACTATTTTCACTCTTTTGTATTCATGTACATGTTTATAAATATAAATTATTTAACGGGCATGAAACCATGTTTTCTTGATTTTTATTTTATTATTGTTTGGAATTCGAACGTTCAGATTTTTAATATAAATAATCTGTTCGAGAGAATTTCCAGCAAAGTCATAAGTAAATTCCGTTTTGTAGAAACTATTTGAAATGAGAAATGTATCAGATCAAATGCGTCAGTGAAGAAGAAATTTAGAATAGCCTTTTTTTTTTCTTCATTTTTTGCACAGTACTATCATCATACACAGTGGATTAATGTATAATTTTCTTAATTTCAAAAATTGAGGATATTAAAATATTATAGAAGTTCAAGCAAGAGAATAAGGCTTTTCGAAACCAATCTGGGTCTTTTATAGTCAAGGTGTCACATACCTGACCAGAAAGTATGAAATTGGTGTGCAAAGTTTTGTACAGACAAAACGTTGATGGAAGATATACCCAGACAGGAATTTTCATTTGACTTTGGAGATGAAACTCTAAGCCGTTAGGGGAAAATAATTCGTAGAAGTGTATTCGGGAATTAGCAAAGGTATTAAATACCTAACAATCTATAGCATACGCTGACACTTTGAAAAGATAGGGAATGTCAGTATGCTGAATGTTTGAATTTCGCCACTCTTATCAAAAAGAACAAAGCGAGTCATTGATAAATGAAAACGATAATTATTTATGACTCAACCTTTTTCCTTTATTGGCAGCAACACACAGTAAATTTAGGCTGGTGCCATTTTTGTAATTTAATCAGTTTCTTTACATTCCAAAAGAATTATCAAGATAAATCCAGAATTTGCTGTAAAAGATAAGGTAACATTACTTATGATTACTTTTTTTACATTTTATTATCCGTGATTTTAAGCCCATATTTTAGAAACGTGTGCAAGGACACACACATACACACACAAACATATATAAAGCAACTCGAAATTTTATGCTCCGGAGAAAATTCCCAGTTAATTTATCGTTTTAATTTTTCAATAAATCCAACATAAATTTCGCCTGGTCAGAGGTTATAATCAAATTACGAAGGTTGTTTTGAAAAAGGGTTTTAAAAAATTAAATTTTTGGGTCAGAGGTCACTATTACTAAAAATGTAGCCTGTCGCTCCTCGAAGCAAATGATGTAAGAATTCATCATTTACATAAATTCAGGCAAAGAAGATGGCAGATCAGAATTCTAGTACTTTATTAAATTCCTCTCACCTTCAAAGACCTTGTTTGCTAGACACTTCCATAGATTTTCAATAATGTTAAGATCTGGGCTACTGATACCTTATTTTTGAAGAAATCGTTGCAGGACTCTCCAAGATGAATAGAAGTATTATTGTAGAGGACCGTCGGTTTAAGTGTTGTTGAATTAGAAACACGTGATGTTTATTCCTACGAGAAGGTCCAACAACAAGAACATGGCGGACTCAAGTTGAGTCCAACCGAAGATGTAAAGAAAACAAGACCTAGGTGTGTGTGTGTGTGTGCGTGTATATATATATATATATATATATATATATATATATATATATATATATATAAACAAATATATGTATTAAACAACAAATTTACAAGTGACAAAGACATTAACATTTATGTTTGTGTGTGAATGTAAAGAGTTTGTATATTGGTGAAAGTTCGTACGTACGGGTATATGTGTTTCGTGGCGTTTTCTCACAAATGGGCAAAACGCTGATTTCTGCAAGAGATCACATTTTTAAATGTGTCCGCTGAAATGCGAAATAAAAATATTTATTTCTGTAAAATACAGAAAATGTGGCACAAGGCCTAAAAAAGGGGGAAAGACTTCATCTGTCTTAATTTTAAAACTTAGCTAGCCACAAGCACTGACCCAATCAAATACAATATTCCTAGCACCAAAACAACACATTCATACTTACCTTTCATACTACATCCACCAAAATACCACATTGTCTTAATAAAAATCCTAAATAGTCCCCATATGTACAAATCGTTGTTTGTAGGGAGGGATAAAAACAAGTTAAAAATCCCCAATGATTATATACAATATGGTTATAAATTATTTACACACAACTAAACAAAATCATGTTAGTAATATAACCCCCAACAAACCTTAAAGGTGGCAGAAATATCAGTTAACTGGACGAAATCGACGCAGGGCTACAAAAATATAGAAAACATTCATCCATCCCAAGCACTCACACAGACATGCACTCATTCTGACACAACAAATACGAAAAACACACACGCGAAACAAAAGGCGCCCCGCATCCACCAGAGAACTGACATCACTGACCACCTAACGAGGGAGTGGATGAGGAATTAAACTTAAAGAAAAATAGGGACAGAAATGAAAGGGGCCAATAAGCATACACACCCTAGCTAAGTTTATAGAAAAATGGAACTAAAAATTCAAATAACCAAACCTAAGCTAACCTAATTTCGGGGTGGGTTGCCCGTGTTCAAACCAGGTAAAGCAATATCCTGATGCCTAACCGGCATCAAAGTGCCACTCCAGGTCAGCCCCTTTCACACGACACAAACGCGCAAGATTTACCCACCTTTTGCCGAATTCTGATGAAGTGAGTCGCCGCCTTTCCATCCTAATCTTAACATTAAGCTGATGCTTAAAGTATAAGATCAGTTGGGAAGAAGTGAACTTCTCGCCTTCATAGAATCCATTCTGACGTGTCGTCCAAATCACGACTCTCATAACACCTAGCAAGCTTAAGAACACATAATGTTCAGCCTTCGTCAGAGGCAGAGCCACATTGATACAAACAAAAGTGGCCTCAAGGACAAAGAACTTTCCAAGCAGCATGCGAACCATGAGGACTTCAACATACCTGCACAACGGCGTAACCACCCTGCAATGAAAGAAGGCGTGACCAATAGTCTCGACTTCCCCACTACTGCGCCGGCAGTTTGAATATTTCTCCAAGCCGCTGTGCAAAGTCCCTTGGCGACCCAGAAGGCCCCACGCATCACCAGCCAGGTGAGTGATGCCTCATTGTTATTTCAACCCGGGCGCCCAAGGCCATATTGAGCGAGCCTCCTGCTTCGTAAGACCGAGCTTGTCAATCAGTTCATCACGAATGGCCCCCCTAACACCTGATATAATGCCTTACGAGATCCGACGCCATAAGAGGCGTTTCAGAGCCTGACGATATTCACGGTAGAAAGAGTACTCGACTCGGGGTATACGCACGAGTGCACACTTCTCAGGGATGGGAAGTTCTTACGGGCGTCTTCCTTCCAGAAGGCGCTCTCCTCATCCGATTCGCGACACATTCGATCCAGGAACCCGATGCGAAGGATATATTGACGAATCTCAATGCTAGGCATACCTAAATCGCCTTCAGATAGATGAAGGCAACAGATATCCAGAGAAACTCTGGAGGCCTTGCCTCCCGACAAGAAGGAGAACAAGAGCCTCACTAACGCCAGTAAAGTGTCAGAAGTGGAAGCACGCAGAGTCGGTAAAGGAAAATCGGGTATATGTGTGAAAAACATACTTCCGCCCTCCCCTTCAAGGAAAGATTCCTCCGAGACCACAAATTAAGTGCGATCTCGGCCTTCCCTTGCACCTCCGACCAATTCATTTCTAACTGGAGATCAGAATCGAACCAGACGCCGAGAATCTTAACCGGCCCATCCGTCCAGAGGAAAGGTCCGGGAAGAGAAACTCCCTTCCACGCACCCAACCGCAAGCCAACAGACTTATCACGGTCGATCTTGGCCCCTGTCATAACCTCTGATTTCTTTACTGACTTCTTTGCTCGACATAAGAACCGAAACGTAGTCAGCTGTGGTGAACAGTCCTGTAGAAGCAAGATAAAAGAGTGCTGGAGCCATGAAAAAGGGGAGAAAAAAAAAAAACGTTGACTATACGTAGTGACGTGTGAAGAAGACTGCTGGGAGAGCAATAGACTTATTTATGCTACAAGCTATTTCGGCGATTTTTCTCTAATCATGGCGGACAGAAGTTTCGATATCAGGCTGATACCTGAATTCAGTGGAGCTGCTACCGATTTACCAATTGTAGAATGGATTGAAAATGTGGAGTTGGTTTGTGAACTTTGCGAGATGAAGAAAGTCGAGCGGGTATTGCCACTGCGCTTGCGAGCAGGGGCTCTCTTTGTATATCGGCAACTGACAAAGGAGCAGAGGTCAGATCCAGAGCAGATTAAGCAGACCCTTATAACTGCATATGCAGTGGATTCATTCACTGCGTATGATCAGTTTGTGTCACGACGATTTCGGCCAGGGGAAACGGTAGACGAATTTTTAGCAGAGCTGAAGCGGCTAGCTTTGTTGGTTGGCGGCCAACTGCCTGAACGATGGATGACGTGTGCCTTCGTTTCTGGACTGCCACAACAAGTCAAGCAACTTCTCTGTGCATCATCCAGAATGGACACTATGACATTGGACCAGATCCTGACTCGCGCTCGGGCCGTTATGACCGATAGCAAAGAGCCGGATGAGTCAGTTGCCGCAGCAGCTCAACAGACGAATATAGCAGCTCAACGGACGGACGGCATTGTGTGCTTTAAATGTTTTGGTCCCAACCATCTGGCAAAGGATTGCAGGCAAGGCTACTCGTAGAAGACAGCTACCCAGACCCGACGATCCCGCCGCGGGATACGGTGTTTTCGGTGCAACAAGGTTGGACACATTTCCTCAGAGTGCCAGGGAAACGAATCCGGGGAACAGACGTTAGTGCCGGTCTTTTCTCCAAGCAACTAAAAAACACGGCGCTACCTATCATTGAGGTGGCCGTAGACGGAAAGAAGTGCACGGCCCTGGTTGATTCTGGGTGCTCACGGACGTTGGTGAGCAAATGCGCATGTCGCAATTGGCGACCAATGAAGACGCAAGTCCTAACTGCCGACGGTAAGGCACTAAAATGCCGTGGACAGGGCAATATTGCGTTGAATGTTAGTCGTGCTCAACCCGTGTACATTGATGCCCTAATTGTGGACGGACCACTACTTGGGTTCGATCTGTTTCTTGGGATTGACGCAATTAAAGAATTAGGAGGAGTGCACATAAATTCCTCGGGAGAAGTTCAATTTTCTGAAGAAGAAAGTAAGCCCCAATGTGCTGCTATTTCTATCATTGAACCCGACTTTGGTGTGGCGTTCGACCGTCATAACAAAGTATGGACAGCCTCATGGAAGTGGACCAATGGACAACCACCTATAACCCTGAAGAATAGAGTGGCAGAATATTCAGTACTTGACTATGCACGGGACGAATATGAAAGGGAACTGGCTGGATAATGGATGGCTACGACCATACCCCGAAGATGAACTTGGTCCACCGAAGTGTCTAATCCCATTAATGGCAGTGATACATGAGAGCAAGCAGAAGATCCGTCCAGTACTGGATTACCGTGAGTTGAATGGTTTTGTAGAACCATATACTGCTAACGCAGAGGTTTGTGCACATAAGTTGCGAGAATGGCGACGATTGGGGGCCGATGTATCTTTATTGGACTTGCGGAGGGCGTATCTGCAGATACATGTGGAGAAGGCGCTATGGCCCTATCAAACTGTTATAGTGAAGGGGCAAAGATATTGCCTCACTCGACTGGGTTTCGGTTTAAATGTGGCACCTCTCATTATGAAAGCCATAATTGACGCAGTATTATCGCAAGACAAAACCATTGCGAATGCCACATCGGCATATGTTGACGACATTTATGTCAAAGAGAGTCTCATTCCTGTTGCACGTGTGAGAGAGCTCCTGTCCAAGTACGGACTAGTGTGCAAGGAACCAACGAGATTAGAAGACGGAGCTAAGGTGCTGGGCTTACAGGTCTGGAGTGACAATGGAACTCTCCGATGGAAGCGAGGTGGAGAAATCCCCGATATCCCTGCGAGGATAACTCGCCGGCGCGTATTCTCGTTATGTGGAAACTTGTGGGCCACTTTCCCGTTTGCGGCTGGCTACGAGTGGCCACTGCATTTGTGAAACGACAAGCAAGCGCTTTAACCACAGGATCGGATGACGAAGTTGAGAATGCCTCTATTAATTGCATGTTAACCGACATCATAGCCAGAATACGCGAGGCCGATCCAGTAGGAGAAGACTGGTGTGTGAGTGGCCGCGAAATGAACGTATGGGTGGATGCGAGTTCCGAAGTCACATGTGTCGTATTAGAGGTAGATGGAAACGTTATTGAGGATGCATCGTGGCTACGCCCGGTTGGAGATGCTAAGCACATCAATTTGGCCGAGCTAGACGCAACGATAAAGGGTATAAATTTGGCTCTTCAATGGCAAGTGTCAACAATACATCTTTTTACTGATTCAGCATGTGTTCATCAGTGGATTTCGAACACCTTAACTGGCAAGGCACGAATAAATACGAAGGCGTCTGGTGAAATGTTAGTGCGGAGACGGCTAAACACACTTCGCGAGCTTGTAGCTGAATATGGCTTGACGGTGGACATAATACTGGTCAAATCCAACATGAATCTGGCTGACCGGCTGACAAGAAAGTGGTTAAACCTACACAAGGAGGAAACGGAGCCAGTGCATTCAGTATGTGTTACTGCAACAACCAATTTGCCTGTGTAACCGAGAATAACAGCGAAGAAAGCTGATTGGCTGGGAACCGCGGTGTTGGCCTGATAAAAGAGTGCTGGAGCCATGAAAAACAGGGGGAAAAAAATAAACGTTGACTATACGTAGTGACGTGTGAAGAAGGCGAGAACGGTGAATTGAACCAGCGATATTGTGATTTGTACAAGTGACTGCTGGGAGAGCAATAGACTTATTTATGCTACATCAGCATAGGCGGAATACCTGGGCGAGGTGGTAGCACCGGGCAGGGAAATTCCGCGTAGGACCGGATTCGTCTTTAACTTGCGAAGGAAAGGTTCCAATGCAAGAACGTAAAGCAAAGGTGAAAGTGGACAACCTTGACGAATGGAGCGGGACAATATGAAAGGCTCCGATCGTAATCACATCCACCAGCGCACCGGGGGGTCGCATACAGAAGTCGGATCAAGGTGCGAAAGTACGACCAGAAACCGGCCGCCGAAAGGACAGCCTCGAGAAAGCGATGGTCAACCCTATAGAAGGCCTTGGACTGATCTGAATTGATCAGCGCAGCTTCACTGTCGACTTGCTCGATGATCAAGCGTACCATATAAAGGTTGTCCGGAACAGTCCTTCCCTTCACAGCACAAGTCTGTTCGGGGCCAATCAGACTAGAGGGGACAGCCTGCAAACAGTTCGCTAAGACCTTAGCCAAAATCTTTAACTCTGTGTTTAGCATAATTAAAGGGAGAAAGTTATCTAACCCATCCCCAACATTTTTGTCCTTATGTAACAACTTGATTACGCCCCTGGTGAAGCGTTGGGGTATAAACCCCTGCTTCATCCAGTTGCCGAAAATCAGTACCAGCAATGGAACAAAAACGGGCGACTTCGTACGGAAGACCATCTAATCCCGGAGATTTGTCCAGGCCAACCTGTTTCAGTGCTTCCCAGATTTCCGACTCCGTAATGGGAACCTCGCACCGAGCCGCTTCAGCTGCCTCAAGGCAGGGAAAGTTAGCTAAATAGGCGTCGAACTGAGCAGGACTCAGACCGGGATTCCTGGTGAAAAGTTCCTGAAAGTACTCACGCAAAGCCTCACATAGGCCCCCGTTTGTAGTCACTGTCCGCTTATCCGGCAATGTGACGAACGCGATATGTCGCCGAGGCGCGCTCTGCAATTCAGCGACCATATTCGTTGTCTCAGAGGACATTCTATTTAACATAGTCCTAACTACCTGTTACGTAGTACAAAGAAGAAAGCAAGGATAGAATAACCTTTTCTTAAGGCTTTACTGAACTTAATTCACAGCGGTCAGTAATCAACAAAGGAAAGAATTCAGAATGAAAAAGAAGAACGCAGCTTTTAAAGAGGAAAGGGAACGTGTGAAAAGTCACGTGGACAAGAAAGTTAGTTTCCTTTTGTTTTTTACGAAAATATAACATTCTCCCCCACTTGCAAAAGAGATTGAAAAAGTTTTATAAATCCAGTCGTTGGATTGGTCTACGAATCCTGCTAGACCGGCGTGGAGGTAGTTCACCACTGGAAGAGCCAGACCTCTGAGAAGGCTGACTTTCAGGATTCTGGCTATTATTCACAGATTCATTTTCTGTATAAGGTGAAGAAATATTAACGGGACCTGTATCAGGCAAAAGGGTTGAATCTGCATGGTCCATGTCGGATTGAGTATTTTCAGGTCCATTTTGAGGTCCAACCGGGCGTGGAAAACGTGCCAACCGTCTCAGCGCCACCGAATCTTCCCGGCCATCATTGTGACGTATTTCGACATGCGTAGGGTTGGCCTCAAGGAGTTCCACCACTTCAACGATAGGGTCATATTTACCTCTGCCACTGAATCGTTTTAATAATAACTCCCCAGGCTCACAGAGCCAAACAGGCAACGCAGTACCGGAGGAGGACCGCCTTTCAAAATTGAACATTCGTTCGTGGGGGGTTGCATTCGTAGTGATGCATAGCAGGGAGCGGATAGCATTTAACACATGTAGAACATCCTGCCAAGCACTAATTGGTAACTGTTTCGATTCCAGGGCCAATAATATGGTATTCCAAATTATGACATTGTAACGTTCGCATTGGCTATTGCCTGTAGGGTTATAAGCAGTAGTATTACTGCATCCAATTCCAAGTCGTACAGAGTGTGACTTGATACAGGTCCCGTTAATACTTCTTCACCTTATACAGAAAATGAATCTGTGAATAATAGCCAGAATCCTGAAAGTCAGCCTTCTCAGAGGTCTGGCTTTTCCAGTGGTGAACTACCTCCACGCCGGGCTAGCAGGATTCGTAGACCAATCCAACGACTGGATTTATAAAACTTTTTCAATCTCTTTTGCAAGTGGGGGAGAATGTTATATTGTCGACCAGTGGACGAATTTTGTGTGAATATTTAGGTATCCATTTCGCATAGTAAGCAAACATACCAAGACACCTTTTTAACGAATTTGAGTCGGAAGGAGGAGGCTTTTGCAAAAGTGGCTTCAAACGCTCAGGATTGGGTTGGATAGTTCCGTTACAAATTTGATATCCAAGCACGTTAATAGAATGATGTGAAAACTGATTTTTCCCGGTTTATTTCGAGGTTGTATGTCGAGGCAGCCTTTAAGAAACATTCCAAATTGACGTCGTGCTCCTCCTGGGTTTTACCGCAAACAGTCATATCATCTATATACGAAAAGGTTCCAGATAATTTGTTATCAGAAATGAAAGAATTCATAAATCGCTGAAAGGCAGAAACCCCGTTAGTAACACCCATGGGTATTCGTTTAAATTGGAACAGACGATTTCCAGCTTGAAAGGCCGTATAGGGGCGATCTTCGGGGCAAATTTCAATCTGATATTACGCTTTGGACAAGTCAATTAAACTATAGATACGATACTGGGCTATTTGGTTTACGAGATCTTCAATTCGAGGCAAGGGGTAGGCATCAAGTAAGGATTAACCGATTAATAGTCTGGGAGAAATCGACTACCAATCGTTTCTTTTTATTAGGTGACGAAGTTACAACAATTTGAGCACGCCACGGAGAGTAACTTGTTTCAATTATATCATCCTCAAGCAGTTGTAGAATTTCTTTTTCAATGAACCGAGCATCCTCCGCACGGTAATTTCGGGATTTAGTAGCAAGAGGTTTGCAGTCAGGGGTCAAGTTTCGGAACAACTTAACAGGAGCACAACTGATCTTGGTTAAAGCGCAGATTTTTAGAATATCCTGAGATCCAGCAAAAGAAATAGTGATACTCTGGTGTAGTTTTAAGAAGGGCACTCCGAGTATAATATCCATACAGGAATCAGGAAGTACTGTAAAGTCAATTTGTTTATATTCGTAACCATTGAAGATAATATCCTCAGTACAATATTCAGATAGTTTGAGGGAAATGGCAGATGATGCCATGGAAATTACGGAATTCCGTTTAGAAGTAGACAGTTTCATTGTTTTAACAGTACGGGCACTGATAAAGTTATCAGAACTACCGATGTCTATGAGGGCAGTTAATCTCTTTCCTTTTAATTCTAAAGTTTTAGTAACTGGAGGAGACCTATCATCGTCTTTAGCACGGGCTACTATAATAGCTGAGGTAGAACGTGAAGGCATGGTAGAACGGCACACTTTAGAAAAATGACCGAGTTTGCCACAGTTTCGACATCTCTTATCACGAGCAGGACAATAGCGACGATTATCCTTAAAGTGACGTTTCCCTCCACAGTTGTATCACTTGCCACGAGCAAGGGCAGCAGACAATTGTACAGAGCCACACTCCGTACGAGAATCAGTTAAGTCAGAAAGCATATTTTTAGTAATAGTAGTGGAAGTGGCCTCCTCGGCAGAATCAGTAAACACATTTTTAGTCCTAGTGGTAGTAGCAGCGGCTGATCCAATCTGAGAAGCGTATGATTCAGCACGAAAGTGAGCCTGTTCTAAGGCTCTAGCACATTGAGAGCGTATCCTTTTCAAGCAGTCTGGCACGTATTACGGGGGACCGGAGACCACGTATAAATGCATTACGGACAGATTCATCCCTGTAAGTAGTAACAGTAACATCTTGGAAGCAACAGTCAGCAGCAAGTCGATTCAAGGCCTGAAGGTATTGGTCTACAGACTCATTTTCCTGCTGCAGACATGTAGACAACAAATGTCTAGCATGAATAACACTTGGAGACTTGTCATAAACACTTTTCAGCAATTCAACAGCATGTTCAAATCCAGAACAACCCTCGATAACATCAGCAACGGTAGCACCGATGTTTAAATAAAGGACTTTGAGTTTGCCCGGGTTTAAAGAAGCAATAGTTGATAAGTAATAATTAAAATTACGGTACCATAGTCTCCAGAGCTTGCTAGCCTGAGGGTCTGCAGAAGATATATCAAACTTGTCCAGACGAATAATCTTGTCCATGAGGAATTAAGTTCAGTAAATTGTTACGTAGTACAAAGAAGAAAGCAAGGATAGAATAACCTTTTCTTAAGGCTTTACTGAACTTAATTCACAGCAGTCAGTAATCAACAAAGGAAAGAATTCAGAATGAAAAGGAAGAAGAACGCAGCTTTTAAAGAGGAAAGGGAATGTGTGAAAAGTCACGTGGACAAGAAAGTTAGTTTCCTTTTTTTTTTTTTACGAAAATATAACACTACCATAGCTTGATCCTTCTTCATAAGCAAGAAGGACAACTGTGTTAGCTAAGGTTATTTCCCCCACTATCACGGGATTTAACTGCCCAATCAACTTTTTGTTCTAAAGCCATTTGCGCCGCTAATCTATCTAGATTGAGTGGACAACTAAAATCAGCAGCAAACGTTCTAATTTTGGATTTTAATTTATCCCACCAGGCATTCCCTACGACAACCCCCGCCAATTCCCTCTGTATCATTAGTAGCAGCTGGTCCCGGAAATCCCGCACACCAAATAATGAACAGTTTAATTTTCAGTAACCAGCCAACCTAACCTTAGGCTTATCTAAGTTTACACAGACCCGGACAAGCCTATGATCCGAATAAACTATATAATGGAAACTTGGACACTCTAAGAGTCCTACATCGACTCCTAACTAATACTCGGTCGAGGTAGCTAGCAAGTGTGCCAGGATCCGACTTGCCATTATTTATCCAAGTCCAAACTACCTCCCGAGGGTGCTCATTCCGGTACTTATCGACAAGATCAAACCCGTCTATAAAGTCCCGAAATGGTTTCACGTCCCGCTTGTTAGTATCCGGTTTTTGCCCTATACGATCTAAATCGGGACCAAGGACAGCATTCCAATCCCCCGCTAAAACTACCCGACAGGGTGTCGTCAAGAATGGCTCGATCTGCCAAAACAAAGCAAGCCGCTCAGCCTGGAAATTGGGCGCATAAACCCCAGTGAGACGTAGCACCTTATCCTTTATGGTAACATCCAACACGCAAAGTCTGGCCGCTGGATCTGCGAAGGACTTCAAGGACTTGCTCACCAGCCAAGAAACACCCCTCAAGCATCCATCAAAACATGCTGAATAGAGGGAAAAACCCCTAGATAGAAAAACGGGTCTCTTGTACACAACCTACATCCACCCCGAGACGCTGAAGGTCACGAGAGAGCCTCACCCTGTGAGACTCCGCCCTCAGACATTCAAAGTAGCTAACCAGAGAGACATTATCAAACCGATTAGGATTCAGACCTGAATTAAACATGGATGGTGGGGTCAGGATACCGACAGCCTCCCCCATCGACCCGTGATCCATCTCAGTCTTGATGGTGCCGTCTTGGGAGAGACCGCCTATATCCCACGTGAAAGTCAACTTTAGTGCTCTGTAGAGGGAGGGGTGAACAAAAATACGAACCCTCCCAGCACAAAATTGTTTCATTTTTTTTAAGTTTGTCGTTCTGAATGATAGCAATAGGCGGGGTCATCTTAAACGATGCTATTACCTCGTCCAGCATGGCCCACACCTGTTTAGACCCCGTCCCAGTTCTTATAACAGTTAGGACTCTTTCTGCTGTAGGAAAGTTTTTTGGTTCTTCAATATTTTTATCAGCAAAAATGTTTCATCGATAAAAGGTATTTTAAATCCTTAATGCGGTTTTTCCACCTGGACAGGGGATATGTGGCAAACATCTACACCAGGGTTGAAGATGTGCTTCTGTCTCTTCCTTTGTTCAATTAAGTCCTGTGTTGGCCTTCGGAGTCTTTTGTTTTGGGGAGGGGGCATTTCAGGAGTTTTCGTGGGAGAAGGACTGGGGGTATGGCGAGGTGAATATGTTTGTCTGAAGGGACTGGGGTCTCTACTGAGAGCGGTTGAGGGATGGGAAAAAGATGTGGAATGAGTGACCTTTTGGACAGGAAAGGACTTCTCTCTACTAAGAGGGGTTTAGAGGTGGGAAGAATGTGATGAGTCAGAGTGTGTGGAGCGGGTGGCATTCTTTGTAGAGGACGTCTTGAGCTGACTGGAGGGAGAGGGTTTGGAAGACTTTGCTGAATGTGAGGCAGTGGATGAGGAGGGAGTAGCTTTCTTAATGGGAGAGGATTTTGTATGGCATTGGACGTCTAATTTTTCCTTAAGTATTTTGATTTTTTTCGGTCTTTTCAAAACCAGAATTATATTTCTTTTGTAGATTTGTAGGGTCTGTTTAGAGGCCGGGGCGTCGCCCTTACTGTTGACAGATGGAGTGGGACTGTTAGTGCCTTTCGTCCCAGGGGCTTCAGGAGACTGAGGACCCACTGTCTGGTTCTTCCCTCTGGCTGTCAGCAACCTGTCATTCCCCCATCTCCTTCACTTTTTCTTCTTGAGGTAACAAAAGCAATTGTTAAAGCTGTTCACTCATCAAAGTAGTTTTAAGTCTAAATTCCAAATGTATCGCTAATGTTTTGTATGGCTACAATTATTCATCAATGCAAACCTGAAGATGGGTTTCCCTCAAGGTTAGAAAATTCCTTCATCCGATTTTGCGATACTTTCATCTTTTCATTCAAAATTGAATCTAGCTCCAAAATCCCTATATATTTATATCCCAATTTTCTCAAGAGGTACAACAATCATTATTTTTATTCTGCATTTATCAAGGAATTTAGTCTGCTTTTTTTTCTTAATCACCATGTGGCACAACATATTGAAGATGTTTTTTTTTTTTTTTAACTTGAAGACATGTCAAATCTGATTAAATTTTGCCTTCTATACAGAGTTAAGCATTCCTTTCACAAACCTTGTGCTCAAACTTTGTACTAAAAATATTTACAATTAGACAGAAAAAAGATGGAAAATCTTTCCAAAGGGTAAATAGGGTTTTATTTTTGTTTTTTAAAGTAAATTCCCCTTCTTCAAAAGCAAGCAACTTTTTTCACATATCAAAATTAATATTTTCACATAAAAAAAAAAAAAAAAAAAAAAATAAGATTTTATCCTCTTAAACTCAAAACACATTGAATATTAATTGCCAATTCAAGAAAAGACAAAATTGAAAATGTAAGTTTATTGAAATAACAATTAAATCTCTAGAAAATAATGTCATTAGTCTTTATGTATTTTTCTTTTCTCAATAATGGAGGTCATTGAATTAGAATCATGATAAATGTCAACGTGAGATGGATCAATATTAAGAATGTGTTTGCACAATGTTGAAATTAACAATTTTTTATTTCAGACCTTTCAAGACTACCATCAGCAGACTTCAGAAACTTCCATTTGATTTTTCTTGCAAAAGCAATGATTGTAAATGAATTTCATTAGAAACGGTAAAGCCAGACATCCAAAGTACCCTCCATAGACAACAAACTGAAAGATAAAGAAAGACAAATGTTGTAAAGTGTGAAAGACTTGAAAATTTATCAAGGAATTTATTAAACTTAACAGAGTTCAATTCTCTCTTCCAATATTCTATCATAATGTACCATGGTTGCCTTTAGAGATTATGAGAGAAATTTTTCTGCCTGGCAAGCAATCTCATCATATAAAGTAATAGGCATGAGATTGATGCTAACAAAAATAACAAAGTCAGTCAGAATTTATTTTCCTTTAAAAATATTACAATTTAAGAATTATGATATTTGATAACAGTTTTAAAAGATTTCTTTTTATTTGAAAAAAATCAAAAATAAATCAAATAAATACTACACTATTTACATTATTCAGACTATTGTCCTCATCTTTGTCGCCATATTTATCACATTGTTTCAGCCTTTGTATGCTCCGGCCTTCTTCAGGTGGTTGGAATGTCGAACTGAACCCTTTATTTCACTCAATAGGATAGACTGTTCTAATTCCACATGCCATGTTTAATGGATATCAGTTATCTCCTGTTAATTCCCCTCACCAAGTTCTCCACTGCCTTAACCTGGTATTGAACTCACACTTCTTAGGTCCTGTCACTGGATCTAACTAACACCTTTATCCACTGTGACATGTGTTCTTGACGACATCCGTGTATGAATTTCTGGGTATTATAAACCTAATGTCAGCAACCATTTTTATCAGAGCTCATATTCCTATTTTTGCTTTTATTATTGCTTTTTTCTGGCACTTCTTATTACTGGTTCCCATATTGTTCTCATTTCTATGCTTGGTCGGCTCAGGAGATTTTTGTGGCCTAGAATATGTGCTGATTACAAATTTTCTAATGATGTCTATGATCTCAACTTGATCCC
This sequence comes from Acanthosepion lycidas, assembly GCA_963932145.1. Classification (NCBI taxonomy): domain Eukaryota; kingdom Metazoa; phylum Mollusca; class Cephalopoda; order Sepiida; family Sepiidae; genus Acanthosepion; species Acanthosepion lycidas. The sequence goes on along the minus strand of OZ010585.1, from coordinate 2,896,625 downwards.
ACAGACGGTGGAGATCTCCCTTTTCTCTCCATATATGGTTAGCCATGCCTGATTTTTCCACTTCCACTTGTGTTACAGCTTTCTGGTGTTCTTGAAGCCTTACCTTAAGGGGGCAGCCTGTCTCCCCTTTATATTTCTTTCTGCAGCTGCGCAGGATGGCATACATACAGTCTTTAGTCATGTTCTCCTCTATGGGGGTCTTACTCAGAAGAGATATCTGTGAAGTGTCATACAGCTTTTGAAGGTTGTCCTGATGTTATATGGACCACAGATCCTTTGTATTTTCTCTGATAACCCCTTCACATAGGGCAGGCAGAGTGTTTTCTGAGTGTTGTTGTCCTCCTCTTGTACCCGTCTATCCTTGGGTACATGGCAGCAGCCCCAATAAACTGGGATAGATATTTATCAATAAATATGTTGTCTCATGTCACTATGTTATCCTAGCAGTTCAAGGCAACATAACAATCAAGCAAAAAGAAAAAAAAAACAATAGTATGTGAATGATAAAAGAAATATGAAGTTGTCGAAAAGTGTCCAGATACCAGCTGTCTGGGTAACAGAATGTGCTGATGGGAAGAAATGCTGGTGCAATGCCAACAACCCAAATGTTTTAAATGAAAGACAATTTTCAGCTGACAAAAACGTTTTATGCAACAAAATTAACAAGTTGAAATCAAAATACTCACCTGTGTTCTAACATCAAGATTAAGTCCATGTTTATCAACAACAATCACAGTCATAATTGTTTCAAGTATCAAGGCCAGAAAGGTATTAAGACCAAAAACCAAACCATAACATCGACTACTCAGATGAACGGCAACTTGATAACTACAATGCAAAACAGTACACTTTAAAAATATTCGTTAATTTTGCCAATGGCAATAGCAAATTATTATATATAATATTATTATTATTATTACTAGTGATAACAGTATTAAATGAGGTAAAACTTTACCTCCTTTAATTAATCCAGACTGTCATCTAATCTGTCATCTAATCACTACAGTTCTCTTATGGAATGGACTTACAGCTACATCATGTTGAGCCAGGTCAACACCTAGATGTGTGACCACTGGAGAATACCAAGTGCTGTAAGTGTGGATGTGGGATTCGTGAAATGGATAATGACTGAGAATTGTTAATCGGAGAGCTAAGTTCCAATTCCCATTGCATCCATTATATTCCCTCACATGCAAATAAACCTGGAAAGGTATGAATCCACTTTTTCTCCCCACCCCCCCGGGTATGGGTTAATTAGCAAGACTTGTATCAGTAAAAGCATTATTATCAAAAAAAAAAAATAATAATAATAATAATAATTATTATTATAATCTAAAACTATTTAAATACCCTGAATAAACTATAAAAAATGAATTGATCAATCAGCCTTATCAAATGCTATTGTTTACACCAAGCAAATAAAGGCAACTCACATTGTACTCATTATATTATTAAATCACATCTAGATCATGGCACAGCAAATAAAACGTTTCAAATCAAAAAATTTGAACCCCCAAATGGATATCAGGTTTCCTATTCATTGTTTATATTGGATTTGTGTAATGACTTCATATTGTTTCAGAATTGCATTAGAAATTATTAGATAAAGTAATCATAGCTATTTCAACTAAGCTCAAGAAAGGCTTTTTGTTTATCTTTTCTTTAACTGGATATTGACCCTACTCAATGGTAGATTGAACACCCTAAGCCAGACAATGGGATATTTTCATTTTGTTATTTTTTTTTGTTTTTTTTTTAAATGCCATGACACTTCAAAACATAAGCAATCATGGTTCTCCACGATTTCTTTTTGTTTATTATCTCCCAGCTGCCATATTTTCTTGGGAAAGATAGTGGAATGCTTTCCCTGTTACCTTTTCCATAATTTTAAATTCAGAGTAATCTTTCTGTAACCAAGGTTAGAGAGCCCAATTGTTTCTGCTATTTAAATCATAGTTGGGGGGGGGGTATGGATACATGGCTTTCCCAAAAGTATGTGTGTAAAATTAATGTTATAGACTTGTTCAGAATTTAAACACAGCCCAATATTTCCACTTGCTTACAATGCTGATAACCATTAATCTACCCACTATAATGAATGCATTTTACAATTTCTCAATGCATCAGATTTGTTTGGGTGGCACAAGTAGCAGCATCAGCTGTCAACACAAAATAAAAAGCACAAGCAGAAGCTAGTCTCACCTGTTTAGTATTACTAATCTATCACAGGACCATTCTCAAATATTGTTTACTCATTTGATTAGCAATGTGAGTCTTCCACACAGTAATCAATTTTTTTATTAGATCAATACTTCATATCAAATATCTTGTTCAGAGGACTTGCTACTGGATGTAGTTATCATCATAGCCCTCACGCACATTTTATATACGTGTGTGTGTGTGTGTGTGTGTGTGTGTGTGTGTGTTAGGTAGCAACTGTTCTTTAAGGTAAATGTTATAAAAGGCAACATTTTGGGTCAATTAATTTAATTGACCAACTTTTCTAATTTATGAATATTTCATCTCAGATAAGAAGGAAATTAAGTCAGAAATTGTCCAACAGTAAAAACAAACTTATGATCCTCGAAGCAGTACTCATTCAATGAAAACAACCATCTATAAATAAAAGCAATTATAATTTAAGAGCCTGCATCATCAAATGTATATAAAATAAATATAAATAAACATGCACACATTGCCTGCATCATAATACTTTTTACTCATATCATTCACTCGTTCTAGAAAAGTCATCATTTGTCTACCTACTCTGATGATGACTTAAGACAAAAGCTTGGATCAGATTTCATCCAAAATGAACTTTGAACAATTTTTGACAGAATTTCTTTACTAGAGAAGGATTATTCTTAATTTGGAAAAGTCAATCAATAAAATTAATCAATATAAAATATCTGTCTTTAATAAAATTTGCCTTAAATATACATTTTTTCCTTTCCCTTTCATTGAGGGAAAAATGTATACATATTATTAAATTATAAATTATAGCACCGTTATTTTACATTGAGTGCTGGTGCTAATAAAACAGTGTTCAATGTGCAATATTATATATATATATATATACCAATTGGTAATTGGTAGGGATAATTCCAAGGACATTAATTCAAAGATAGCTCAATGTCAGTAACAAATATTTAGATTTCTAAAAAGCCTTCAGTCTGAAGAGAAATATTTAAATATATTCATTAAATAAAATGTAGCTGAGATGAGTTTTTAAGGATTTCCTTGACTTATTATTATTTATATATAGTGGGTGGCAGGGAAACAAATATTCATACACATACAAATTTTTAATTTACAATTTACAACTAATGAATAAACAATTTTCATATAATTAACTGTACACAGATGCATAATAACTAAATATGCATAGAAAACAGAAAAAAAAATTGATTTAATAGAAATAAATCCCATTTATTCATTTTAATAGGTGACAAAAGTATTCATACAATGCAAATTTCAGATTTTAAAACTTAAATTGCTTTAATACTCTAGATTATTCAAGTGGAATATTCTAGAATGTCCCAATAATGTTATCAGTGGTTATTTTTAGCCTAAAAAATACAAACAGAACATTAGGTAACTGATATCTGTGCAAGAAGGTTTTCATCATGGCAAGAGGTAAAGAAATGACAAATTCACAAAAAGAACTGATTGTTCAGCTCTGGAAAGAAGGCAAAAGTTACAGGAAAAGTTTAGATAACCTGAATATGCCATTTACTACTATTAGTTCAGTCAGTGCAAGATATAAAAAACTCAATATTGTTGAAAAGCAAAAAAAGGACAGGTAATCCACAGAAAATTTAAGATCTTCGAGGAAATTAATGTGTCAAATTAAACAAAATCCAATGGTTACTCATCAAGTGTTGCAGGATGATTTGCTTTCATCAGGAATTTGTGTCACTAAATGGACAATAAACAATGAAATTCAGAGAAACAATGTAAAGTCATGCTTCACTCCTATTGAAAAGACAGAGATGCCAGGTTGACATTCATTCAAATAAGCATAAGAAAAATCATATTGGGAAGAGTATTATGGACAGTCGAAACCAAAATTGATTTGTTTGGATGTAATTCTAGAAATCATGTATGGAGGAAAGATGGCGATGCCTTCAAATAAAAGAACACAGTTCCAACAGTGAAATTTGGTGGTGGCAGCATCATGGCTTTGGGATGTTTTTCTGCAAAAGGTACTGGCAACATATCAGTAATAGATGGTAGAATGAATACTGCAGCATATCAAAATATTTGTGAAGTAAATTTAATGATTCCTGATTGTAGCTTACAACAAGATAATGATCCTAAACACACTGCAAAATCTATGAAGAAATGACTTGCTAAAAATAATGTAAATATCCTGAAATGGCCAAGTCAGTCCCAGATTTAAACCCAATTGAGAATGTGTTGTGTTATTTGAAAATTCAAAATCAATCGAGAGCTCCAACAAACATCCCGGATCTGAGGACCATATGCAAAGAAGAATGGAACAAAATACCAACTAAAATTTGCAAATCATTAATTGAGAACTACAAGAAGAGGTTGGTTGCTGTAGAAGTGAATAATGGTTATTCTACAAAGTATTAAATGAAGATTATGTATTCTTTTTTGTATTGTACAAATACTTTTTTCATCCATTAAAATGGATAAATGGGACTTCTATTAAATCAAATTTTTTTTTGTTTTCTATGCATATTTAGTTATTATGAATCTGTGTACAATTAATTATATGGAAGGTATGTTTATTCATTAGTTGGAAATACAATAAATTAAAAATTTGTTATTTATACCCTACCTCACTGTAAATATATATTACATATCACCAAAACCTTTCTAAAAAGAACATACCTTGATGAAAAAAGGTCCAAATTTGATAAAAACAAAGCTTTATCATCAAAATGCTTATATTGTCATAAAGAGAAAAGACCAAAGTATTTTTTGATTATTTTAACAAATTTTTTTTTAATCCTTTCTAGCACTTTCTGATTAAAAATCTTGCTTTTCTTGCATCAGTGGGTCAGCCAAAGATTAGTATTAGAAATTTAGCATCTTTGTGGTAAAAATACATTGAATTGGAAATTCTTGCAAAAATTAATAAAAAAATTAATAATTGTCAGATTTTAATTAAATTTTCAGGACTTATTCACAAATGAATGCAATTATTTTTTAAATTGTTTTTTAAAAAATTGTTAAAAATATTTTTTTTTTGTTTTCACATATGTTACTAACTTAATTTTATGAAATTTCAAGAAATTAAAATTCCAACCTCTTCATATTTATTTAAATTTCAGCCTCTTCATATTTAATTTGTATTAGTTAAAAGCAGGACTCATTGGAAAATTTAAATCATCAATTTGTTTTGTCTTTTTGTTTTTTGGTCAAGCAGAGACACCATTTACCAAAAATCTGCTCTGAGCCATAAAATAAAAAATGCAATAAAACTATGATATTATTTAATCAGAAAAGCTTTTAGTTGCTTTTATAAATAAGATTTTAAGGACACTATTGTCTTAAGAAAATCAAAATTTTCAATGAATAATGAATTTTTACAAGAATTGCTTTCCTTTTCTTATAAATTTTAATTAGAAAAATTTTTAAATCTTAAAATTCTGTATTAATTTCAGCCTTTTAGATGGTATTATTGAGTAAAAAGTATATTTACTAATCATAAATGGAAAATCTTAATACAAATCATCAAACAGCAATATTTTTAAAAGGATTTTGAATTTTTCATATATGTATAAATGTGCTGATTTTTATAAGTACGGGCAACCATTATGAGAAAGTATAAGTGACAACTACAGTAAATTTAAAGACAAATTTTTAAAATTCAATAAAATATTAGATTACAGAGAATATTTTCCTAAATTTTTAAGATTACCAAATACTTAAAAATTATATAAAAAAGACGCTCATATCATTTTCTTCAATTATGTTTTACAGATAAACAACAGTAGATCAGTCATTATGCTGTCAGCATGTCAACTCAGCTACTCTTCGGTTAAAAATGCATTTGTGATATCTTAAACTAATAATATTCAGTTTAATTATACTTTTAATCAGGTAATATTCCTGAAATAAAGTTTCAGAAAAATATATTTTTGGATGAATTTTTAATAAAGACAATTACATCAAAATGAAAGATGACTTATAAAAGGGGGCTAGTCAGCTATTTTAGCAAAACATAATAGTAAAAATTCCTTTCAGTCAATTAGTTTTTGAAATAAAGTATCTTGCTTATTGAAAATCTTACATTTAATCTATTAGCTTGACATTAAAATTAAAATAAAAGCTACATGTAAGATTTTTTTTCATTTTTAAAAATTCATTTTAAACCTTAGGTATATCATGTTTTTGAGGAACTTATCTATCTATATATATATATATATATATATACACATACATACACACACATATTATACATACATAACTTATATAATGATTATACATGAATAACAAATTCTCTCTTTCTCTCACATTAGCATGGTTAGAAGCATAACAGAAGTTAATTGTATTTTTTTTGTAAAATTTTGTTTTAGCCGCAGATTTCTACAACGTAGATTCAGTGTGGATAAATGTTTCTAACGAAGGTGAAGTGATATAGAGAGAAAATGTGAGAAATCTATAAAAAAAAACAAAAATATATATTCTTACGTTGCAATGGTAAGAACGGTCTGGAATATAATTCGGATAATTAAATAACACACATAAGCCACCCAAATGCTATCTGTAAAACTCATCCACACCATCAATCCTCCAATGACCATGTTGACAAAGAAGAGCAGCAATTCTCCATATTTGCTCCAATCCACTGTGACAAAACCAATTCCAAACGACGCAGCAGCACCTGCAAGTGACAAGGGGGGGAAAAAAATGAAAAGAAAAAAAAAAAAAAAAAAAAAAATGGTTAATTATTTATTGAATTTTTTAAAAGTTAAGTTGATAATTATGGGTTTCTTTTTACTAAAATTTTATTTCTTGAAGAGATTGGTCAATGCTACAATATCTGAAGAAAGATTTTTTTTTTTCCCCCCTCAGGAGTTAAAAATGCCTAAAGCGTATACATATTTATATCACAAATTTAAGTCATAAATAAACACATAAAAATTTATTGAGATTAACTTTGGGACATTGATGAATTATTTTTTCCTCCCCCCTTAAAATTTATAAAATTTTATTTCATGTGTAAATAAGAAAAACAGAAGAATTTGCTTTGTAACCCTTAAGTATCTGGAGCCTAGATTTGTCCATCTTGTTCATTTATTCATATCTAACCATTTATATAACTAATGATATAATATGGAGGATTTATTAAGCAAATGCATCAAAACTTTCAAATTAAATATCAATTGACACAGAAAATTCTGTTGGAAGAAATAAAAGAAATGAAAAAATAAAAAAAACTAGCTAAATCTCTTATGAACATTTCTCTTAAATAAGTCTTATCAAAAATAATTATTTATTTATGGTAACTGAATTTTTGGCGATTGCATTACTCGGTTTCCATTGATCAATACTGTACATCTGAAAAATGGCCCTTTTATCAGTTGTTATCACTTCTCAGCTAAGATCAAAGTGTAATATCTAGTCTTATCAGCTTAATCTGATTTTCTCTCTCTCTCTCTCTCTCTCTCTCTCTCCTCATATCTTCCTTTCATTCATTTTCTCACTGAAACCAAGTAGTGTCTTTTCCCTCCTTTTCGCACAATCAAAATAGGATAGTACATTATTTATTAGGTATTGGCAGGACGTAATGGACGTGCAAACTAACAAAGAAAGAAACAAACACAATTATAATAGGATAGTTGTATTTTAGTCCCGTCTGCATTTGAACCAAGTACGCATAGTACAATAGTATACATAGCTAAGATTCCATTTAAAAAAATATTAACTGCCATTGACTTTACCACTTCAAGTTCTAAATTTACAAATGATAACAGTGAACTTCATAAATCTAATTTCATGAAAAACTGTTTTATAAGAAAGATGTAAATTTCAACCTACATTTCACCATTATCATATTAGACATTTGATACATAAGCCATTCAAATCTCACATAAATAAATCAGACTTCTATAAAACAATGATTCAATATACTGTATGTAAACATTGTCAAACATGCAAATCAAAATTTATAACATTCATATGAGCAGAAATACTTAATTGGTGACAAAAAGAGTTCAATGTAAAAATAAAGAATATTTTAAGAAAAAAAGAATGAATATTTATTTAAAAAAAAGAAAAAAAAAAAGAAAAACTTAAACATCAATAAAAAAAAAAAAATAATCAGTCAGCCTATTATAGGAAAATGATATATAATCTTTTTGTATATATCACAACCATTATAGGAAAATCTATAAACAAAAGTGGAAATAAATTTTCAGGTATGTGTAATAACACCAATGTAAATATTAGTTCAATGAAATCCTAAAAGACAAAACATGTCAAATGAATTTTTTTTTTCTCCTGAGACTGCATTATGAAACATTGGGAAACATTGGGAATCCTATGTTGAATCTGAGCATCTTTAAAAAAAATAATTTCATGTCTGAAGAAGTTGATTGAGATGTCTTTCTTATAGATAAACATTTTTTTCACTATATATAAAAGAAGGTGCTAAAAATTTATCATACTTCCCAAACTCTAATCCAGTGGCCTAACATTTGGGGGAATTTCTTATCTCAGCCCAGAACTTTTCACTATTCGTCATTTTTTCTTTTTAATTCACCACAAGTAAGGCAATAATGCCACAATGACAGAAGTGTCTACTGGGTGTAAAAAAAGAACAAAAAGACTTTAGAATGGACTGTAAACCCAATCCTAAATAGGCAACAAGAGAAACCTCTGTTCTGGTTCAAAAGATCAAAGAGGAGTGTGAATATATCTACACCTATTCAGAAAAAAATAGAATATAAAAAGAAATAAAAAAAATAGAATATAAAAAGAAATAAAAAAAATAGAATATAAAAAGAAATAAAAAAAATAGAATATAAAAAGAAATAAAAAAATAAAATAGTAATTATTGAGTTTAGGAGGATAATAATATAAGAAAACAGGATATAAAAAAAGAGAAAGAAAAATAAAATAAGATAAAATATAAAATTATATATATATATATATATATATATATATATATATATATAATGCAATGAAACTGTCAAAAATAACATAAATATTAGATACATGATTGCATCTATTTTTACTTGTTCAGCCCATAAAGAAAAAAATCATTTCTACGTCATCCTATCAACTCATGTCTAATTCTTCCTTCTTTCCCTGCCCTCTCTCTCTCCCTTACCCCTCTCTTTCTCCTTCCCCACCCAAAATTTTTTTAAAACCTCATATTGAAATTTTTATTTTCTTTCTTCCTCTTTTAATATAAAATTTTTATTTGTATATATTCATGAAATAAATTATAACCAAATAGATTTTTAAGGATCATCTGTAATTATGATTATTATGTTGCTCTTTTTATTACATTGAGCTCTCTTTAGATTCATGTCCTCTGTGGAATTATCCCTACCAATTGTCAACAGATAGATATATAAAAGGGAAGAGGTTATAGTAGTTCCAATGAGAGAAACGTGTGTATAATAAAAAGAAGAGAGAAACTGCAAACGTTTTTAGTTGTAATGTTGATTTTTTTTTTTTAAATATATTATGCTTTATTATATATATATATATATATATATATATATATATATATTCCTCAAATGTATCTCATATGGTAATCTTAAATTTGCAGCACCAGTTTGGTTACTTCAGAGATGAGATTGTGTAGAAAATTGAAGATACAGTATACCCCTCATGACAGCTAGAGATCCTGCAGGACAAATCATTGCCATCATAACAAAGATGAGGATGTTTATGTGAATATATCTTTCATTAATGTCAACACTTAATCTCAGTGAAATGTCAACAACTGGACACAGCTCTACTCATCAACATATGGGATTTAATTCTGCAAAGGTTTCCACTACAAATTTAATATTAACCAACAGATTTGGGTAAGATTTTCAGAATATCTTTATACTTATAGCTGCAAAAACTCTTGATCTTCCGATATTACATATCAGTCTCTCTGAAGTTATTATACAAATCACATAAACCTCAATAGCTCGAATATGCTTTGAAAAATTTGTCAAATTTTAAACTACTAATTTAACCATCAAAACAAATCTAAAGTTAATTTCTTAGGAAGTTTCAACATTAAAGTTATCGGATTTATTATAAAAACTGCAGTCTAGAATTATTATACAAATTAGACTAATATTATTTTAAGGCTTAGGAAAACTATTTTTTTCTATAATATATGTGAAAACATGGGTAATGAAAAAAATCTAAGAATAGAAAAGAAAGTTATTGAGTGAGGGAATACCCACATTGGAAATTTTTGACATTTGGAAAAGTTTATCATGTTTTCAAAGATTTCTTGGAGAATATAAAAATCAGTTGATTTTTTTTTGTTTTCCATAAAGCATAGAAGCACAGATAATGCTTATTAATATTGAGTTATATCAGTTTAGTATTGAGTTAGTAATGTGTTGTATTTGTTGTACCAATCTTCCAAGGTGTGCATGATCAACTTGAAAACCAACATTTGAAATTTTGGGTCATTCACCCATACTAATGAGCTGAGTGTTGCATAAATATTTACCAATTATTTAAACAAAAATTTTAAACAAATTGAAAGATGCCTATTCATAAAAATAGTTTCAAATTTTGTATAAGGTTTCTTAACATTCCTTTGTTTTATTGTTTACAGTTTACATATTGCAGCCTAAACAAGAGGAGCAAACAACGACAACAGATCCAATCATTGAAACCATCAACATTAAGAAAGAGAAAAGAAATCCATGGAGAAGCACGAGAAAGATGACAAAAGAACTCTATATTCTAGAAAGGTTGCTAATATTGATTGTGACAGAGGGTTAAAGCCATACAAGGTTCAAGGATGACAGTTGTTCTCAAACAAAAACACCTTGGTCAAGGGAAGATAATGTTCAAGGAGATACCGCAAACTTCATTTGATCAGACAAGAAGTTTTTCACTGTTAACTAGCAAAATGATAGGGTTTGCACCACTTCACCAAGAAACATTCCCAAAAGATGTCAGAATCAATTTCAAGCAACAGAAACCAACTGGTGTCATGGTTTGGCCTGCTGCTGCTTTTGATGGTTTAAAAATCAAACCCAAGTGTTCATTGAAGGAGGAATGAAAGTAAATAGAGTTTACCAGTAAATGTTGGAGAAAGATGTGTTGCCCAGGTTGCCAGCCACATATGGAACTCTTGCATACGCTGCCAATTTGATGCAGAATTGGTGCAAGAGAGATTCTTGTGTATTTTTTGGCAAGTCAATTTAGCTTCCATCAAGTCCTGGCATTGATCCAGTCGGCTTTGTGATAGGACTCATATTGGCAAGTAATTTCTCATGTGTGATATTGTGGTACAATTTGAGCAAAGAGGTAGTGAAGAAATCATGCAATTCAGTTGAGAAGAGATTGACGTCTATGAGGTAAGCAAAGTGCAGAATTGTAAATATGTGTAAAACATTGTCAATAAATATAACAATCAATTTATAAACTTTCATTAACCAAAACATAAAACATTTTATTTTATGATAAAATGAACATTAGGTGTTTGTGTGTGTATATCACATAAACACACACAAACACTGCACAAGGTATACAACTCCAACCATCAATGTTAGGTTAATGAACAATAAAGTAGAAAAAAATTATGTGCATCACATTTCTCCTCTAGAAGGACTTCAGACAAAAGTAATGTTTAGTTAGAGTTTTGTGTGTGGGAGGGAAGGTATATAAAAGGCCAAACATTGGTTATAATTATGTACCAACGAGAAATGCTGAAGATGTTGAAATGTCAAAATTTTGAATTTACATTTTCTTCATATATATATATATATATATATATGACCATACACACACACACACATACATACATACATACAAAAGTGTTGAAACAAAATGGCGATTTTTGAAGTGATTTTATAACATATTTATGTTATAATTTTCAAATAAATAATTATATATATATATATATATATATATATATATATATATATATATACACACACACACATCTCTGAGTAAGTAGTGTAACCAATTTAATTTGGTTTCTTTTTGTTTTTATAACTTTTATTATTAAGTATTCCACATTGCAATAATAGAAGATTTGTCAAGAAAGGTGAACTGTTGGAAGAACCTGGACATAAATTTATCATGGATGATCTAATGATCAAAGCCAGTCCATTAATATAATTCACTGATAAATCTGGGTCTATGCGTTAAAAATGTCAGTCAATATTCAAAAACTTATTTAAAAAAAAAAAAAAAGAAACAGAATTCAGCGAGATAACAGTGTTGTTGCGATGTCCTTTAATACTTTTTTATATTTTATTATATTGCATAACAAAGACAAAACCTACAAAATAATAAATAAAAAAAATCAATAAACCATAGCAAGAATGTGTCAGAAAATCAATGAATTGTTAGCTTTTTATATACAGAGAAGTCAGGGAAAAAAAATCAAGTTTGATCTAAATAAAACTTGAAATTGCCAACTTCACACAAACACACACAGGAAAAAGATTATCGGTGAAGGGATCAAGTTACAGCAAATGAGGATATGTGACCTACAAGTGCAGAATACTTTTTCTCTCATCAAAAATAATCACTGTCCTAGGTCCAAAGCCGCCAAAAAAAAAAAAAAAAAAAAAAAAAAAAAGCTTCTTTCATTTCATTCAATGACCAACATAAATGCAATCATATACAAAGCTATTATATTACTAATAAGAATTCCAATATTATTAGAATCAATTCATGGGACTTGTGATGTTTTGTATTAGGTTGGTGCAAAAATAATGACGGTTTTTGACGTATTTTTTAATGTCAAAATTTTTGCACCAACCTAATAATTTATGAGCAGAATAAAAATTTATATATTTTAATAAATCAAAAAATTAAGAGGATTAGAAATTTAAAAATATATAAACTTGAGAAAAATTCCTAAATATTCATTTTCAAGAACTTTCAAAAATTAAATTCCTAATAAAAAATCTTCTGCATTTTTATTCTTTTATACTTGACTAAAACATTTACATTTTGCAAAATCCTGGCCAATAGAAAAAATAAAGGTTTTAAGTATACTCTTTCTCAAACATTTAAATCTTTAAATAATTAAGAGACAGACATATTTTGGCTGCTTTTCTTTTTCTGACATTGGCTGCTAAAAAAAAAAAAAAAAAAAATTAAAAAAAAGTTACTAAATAGCAAATAAAATTCCCTTTTGTTTCCCCTTTAATCACAGACATATCACTACTTATTTGAAAATAATTTTTTTATTTGAAGAATTTTTTAACATTACTTTATCCAACATAAATGTAACAAAGAATTATTTTCAAACAAATTTGGTTAAATTCAACTGACAAGGTCTATTATTTAATGTTTTATTACATTTTTTCCAATTTCTGAATGAAATGTACAGAGAACATCAGAAATACACACAACATAATATGAAGACATCAGCTAGATGAAGACACCATTTTCACTATTGTCTTAACATTATGTGGGAAGTATTAGGTTGGTGCAAAAATAATTTCGTTTTCTCACATAGTAACATATGTTAAAAAACGAAAATATTTTTGCACCAACCTAATATTTCTGCCACACACTGTATATAGAAATTGAAAAAAATTATAGAAAAATTAAAATAAACAGACCTTGTCAATTGAATTTAACAAAACTCATTTGGATGAATATTTGCAGCATAAATACACCTTTTTGTAGAATATATATATATATATATATATATATATATATATATATATATATATACACATACACACACACATGAAAGCAACATGAGTATAGGTAGGAATTGACAATTGCATTTAAGCATGAACTAGACAGTCACTATCTAATGTTAATACTTATGTCCACACTGTTTATATCTAAATATGCCTTGTCTCTGATATTGAGCTTTTTTCTCCCATAAAATTATCTTTTATATTATATATTATTGCATTAGCTGCTCAAACAAGTTTTATGAAATTTCACTAGTAAGGTTTGTCTATTTGACTTTTTATTCATCTTTCCAATTTACAAATGGATAATTTATTCATAACTTCAATTCCAAATTTCATGTATTTTTCCTGTTATATTCAAATAATGAATCAAGGACTGAGTGTAATGTAAGCATGTTTTTACTAAATTCTGGTATATTTAGTTTGCTGGGATTAGAATCAGTTGAAAATGATATCAGAGACAATGGTTAAACAAAAAATATATACACACCTCAAATATAAGCATGTGTCTTGTGGAGAAAAGAGACACACACAAACAAATTAGGTAAAGTACTTGATTAGAAAGATTTTTTTTTTTTTATTCTTTTTTAAGAAAAACTTTTGGAAGAGGATGTTAACATGGAAAATTAATAAAATTAATCAAACTTTCTCATTTGTTAATTAAATACTGATTATTTACAAGCATGTTTTAGGAAGGTAAGAAAGAAAAAAAATTGTGATCATCATCGCATACTAACATATCGCCAAAGATGTTGCATCTACAGCTGCATTGTAGTTGTAGGCACTGTTATGATCCACACGGATTACTTCATACAGACTTTGGATATAATTACCAAGGTGAATCTTTCCACAAGTTGTTGATGCCCACCAAACAGACCACATAAGTAATTTTCTGTCTTTGTAAGCTGAAACAAAATCAAGCCACATTCGACACAATCCTTCTCGGATTGAAACTGAATTTGGAACAATTTGTCTTAATTTGTTTTTTGTGAAAAAATGGAAGGATTCTTTTATCAGAGTCATATGGCTTTTATCAGACATGTTACGAATTTCAGTCCTTTTGGAAAGATTGTCAGTGTTTAAGGTGTGATCCTTGTTGTGATGTGAAATCAGTTTGTTTTCCTGTTCCACAGAGCAAACATCTTCCTCCTCCTCATTTTTTAAGACAGACACAGGCTCTTGAGAATCTGCTGTAGAAGAATTGCAATTTTCCATGCCATCTTTTGCAATCATTAACTTCCCTTCATCAGATTCTTTAGAGTAATCTTCAATATTTGAACCTTTTTCCACCATTTCAACAAGTTCTGTTTCATCTTTGGAAATCATCACTTTTCCCTCATCTGCTTGTTTTGGGCATTGAAATGCTAATGTCTTTGGACAATCTTTATCAGTGTCATTCTCAAAATAAAATGAATTCCTAATACTTGGTAACAACAATGCAATAAAAAAGCAAATGCAGACATTAACAAACGAGATGACGTTCAAGACAAAATAAGTAGCATCGGCAAAAGTAAGCAAAAGTTGAGCAAGAAGAGCAGCCACAAATCTGCCAGCCAATGAACTGGCACGGACAAAACTGGAAACCTTCCTGTAATGGGTCTCACTAATCGCAGCATAGATATATGAATAGTAGGCAATCTCAGTTGATGTGGCACAGCCAAATGTGAATTGCATCAACTGCATCAAGACAATTCCCTGACCCCAAAGCAACAAAATCCAGGTGGTGATGTAACTCAGGGCCTCAAAAATAATGACCACTTTATACCGAAGAAAGTCTGTAAAAATCAAAACAAGAACTAAAGTGACCAGGTAACTATATGTCCACACTGGATAAATTTCATTGTTCACCTGTTCAATTGTCAGGTTTTTCCACTCTGGTGCCATCAGATAGGCCGTGATGTACGATTCAGACGGGCGAAAGTCTTTGAAGACACCAAAGCAACAGATAATGCCTGTTGCAATTCTCCAATCCATTTTAACTTTTTACAAAAGCTGAAAAACAGAAATAGCAAACATGGTAGACAGTGATGAGGAAAAATGACAGAAAAATGACAAAGGTTGCAATGATAAAATGAAGAAACGAGACACAAATTCAAAAAATGAAACATAAAATGAAAAAGAATTAAATTTCAAACAAAACAAAATTTATGTGGCTCATTTACAACTTCCATCATTATTATTGTAATTTACTAAGTTTAGATAAGTTTGTCACAAGGCCAGGAGAGTAGTGCTCAGTGAGGATTAAACTAATAAACCAGTCTGCAGATCAAGCTTATTAGTCATTGCACTACAGTAGGCACCCCTCAAAAATCATGTATGTAGCTTAATATGTGGTTATAAACAAAATTTGATCTGAAATTTTCAGTGTTTAATATTCAAGTATGGTGTCTATTTATAAGATCTGCTGAACTTTCAACTTATGAAACTTTTTTCATAGACTTAAAAAAAAAAAAAATGAAAACAGCTGTTATGAAATATGAAATTATATATTCATTAACTAAATACTAAGATTTCTTCATTATTCAGTTAATAGCTTTATAATTTCATAACAGATGTTTTCAGTCTTTTTTTTTTTTTTTTTTTTTTTAAAGAAAAGTCACCCCCTGAACACAACATTATGTCTAGTAACAACAATGAATCCATTTTTGCCTTATCATCTTACGGCAGTTCCAATATAAAACAAAAAAAAAAAAGATTTTATAGTTTCAAGTACTATCTTCAATGTGAAGGCTCTACCACTGGAAGTGGTGAACAAAGTCGCAGATATTTGAGACTGTTCCAGAAATTAATCCAAATGACACTCTCAAAGCAGTGATAATGAAGAGAATGGATAATCCCAAAGAAGACATTCTCCAAGAAATTTTTTAACAACATAACAAAACACTGCAACAACTGTGTGGTTGGATAAACTCTCTATTAATACTACAACTACAGCACAAATTCTAGCACCAATCTGTAAATGTCATATCACTAGATAAACTAGACGGATGCAGCAGACAGTATATGCAAGGGAAATGGTTAACGAATAAATACACACTTGCCAACATAGACAAATGCAAAAGTAATGAAATTCATCAAATGAAGGCCAAACTGTTACAGTCTCTCATATTTCAAAACAGTAGACTCAGGAGTCACAAACAGCCCCCACCCCCAACAGGAGCTAAGTAGATAAAGGCACCAAAATAGACAACTGCATAATAGAGAATGCTGGTACTACTCCACATTTGGCAAAAATGCCAAGAAATACACTACTTAATGCAATTTCAAAGTCCCAAACACCCCAGGGAAACTTCCATTCCAGACATTAATGATAATGACAGTAACTGTAGTCACTTGTTGTTTGTTCCATACAAGGAATAAAACAGTGGCTACACATTCTTTGTCAACACTGGAGCAGAAATGAATGTTATTCCACCCCTACAAGAACAAATTTATGGAGGACTGGAGGTTATCAGCTATGGAGGAGTTATTTATCTTACGACAGAGTGTTTAAATATACAAAATAAATCTTTATGTATCACAATATAATAATACAGAAGGATAAGGTGACAGTTGAACATTCAAGTGTTCAAGTATAAAAGTCCAGATGTATAAGAGGTCGAGAGAGAGAGAGAGAGAGAGAGAGAGAGAGAAAGAGTCTGGAAGAAAGTAAATATGTATTTTTGCATGTATCTAAAGTAACCGCTGCTTGACAATGTGGTGAAGGAAGAAATGTTGGTTTTTCAATGTTACAAAAATGGTTTAGCTGTCTAAGGTCTCCAGCTAGACATGCAAATGTTATATGTTGTATTTCATTTCTAGTTATGTTGTGATAACCGCAGCATCAGAAAATGGACAAAATTAATTTATCAATTCTAGTTTTGGTTGATTTTCCATCTGTTTATATACACATCTATAAATCCACTTTGAAAGTGCCACTGCTTCTCATTGGCACATGGCCATATAGCTTGTTTATGAAAATTTTCTAATTGGTTGGTCAAACTACCTATTTTTAGAGATGGCAAAATTTTGATCTTGTTATTTGTTTATTTCTTACATGTGGATTGAGAAAGTTTTCTGATTGGTTGGTTGAACTAAGGTTTTGGTTGCCTGGTGATTTTTAATATCTGTTTATTTTTAGAGATTGAGAAATTTTGGACTTGTTTTTTTTTTTATTTCACTATCACCACAAATTAATTTCTTCAACATTTCAACTGTAAGCAGTAAATGATTTTTAAATCCAGTATTATATTAAATGAGAACTCACTCTAAACTTCAAACTGCACCAACATTTTACTTGGATATTTATGCAGACAAATGAAGATCCCTATACTAGGAGCTGTTTCTTACACACTATAAATTGTCCATAAATATGCATAATAAAAACCTCTCAGATAATATGACAAACATCAAAGTGAGAGAAAAACAAACCCAGTTCAATTCCACGGGAATTACCCAAAACTTAATCAACTCTTCAATAGCAAAGTGGTTAATCATGATACCAAAAATATATTAGGACCACAGGACCTTCTGTCTCTTCTTCTCCCCACCAATTATCACCAAAAAATATGCATATGCCAAAGAGGAATTCTAACAAATGCTTAAGACTGGAATCATCCAACTGTTGGAAAGTCCACATGCTTCATCCCTAAATCTGACTGAAACTCATTCAGCATGTGTGTGTGTGTGTGTGTGTGTGTGTGTGTGTGTGTGAACTACTAATGACTGTAACAGTAGATTATCCTGTTCTGCATATTTCCACCTTAGGACTGCAAGGTATGATTATATTCTCTCAACTGAATCTGACAAAAGCATCCCACAAGATACCAGTTACTGATGAGGATATCTCAAAAATTGCAGTTACAATGCACTTTGAACTTTTCAATTCCAACAAATGCCTTTTGTCTGGAAAAATGCTACCCAAGCTATCCAGTACCTGATAGACAAAATATTAAGAGAACTGCCCAATGTGCATGCAGGCACTGACACTGTAGTCATTGCAGTCAAGATAAGGCACAACACATAACCCACTTGTATCAAGTTCTACACAGATTAGCATAGAAGCACTGAAAAATAAATGTAGAAGTGCATATTTAGTGTTGATCAATTGCAATTTTGGAGTCATCAAATTGACAAAAAGTGGAATTGCTTCCCTAACAACAGAGGTAGAGGCAGCATATGGATTCCAAATTTGAACCTCAATTTGATAGTTGCGACATTTCGTAGGGTTCATCAATTAGTGCCAAAGGTTTATCCCAAATTTCTTTATATTGTCACTGCTGATAAATATATCCTGCAGGACAAAGTGAAGAGACAGAATTAGACTTCCTCACTTGATGCAAAAAAAAAAAAAGCAATGAATGCATTCAACAGAGGTGAGTCTGCACTGAACTTTGCAAAACTCTTCACTCACCAACGACATTCAAGCAAAATTGATTTTTACTACTGATGCAGGTACATAGACATCAGAAGATAGATAATAGTAAGAATCCTTATATGTCTATATTCTCTACCAAACTCAGTCCCACACAAAGAATTATTTTGCAATTAAACACTTCAAGCACATACTCAAGGGTCAATCCTTTACAATTTACACTAACTCTTAACACAAACTTGGTCTTCACATTGACAAGTACACACTTCAAGGAACTTGTTACCTGGACTGTATATCACAATTCTCTAAAATATAATTAAAGATAACCAAAACACTGTTGCTGACTCACTCTCTCAAATAGATACAAATTCTATCACTCAAGATATCATCAGTCACAACTTAATCGCCCAAGAGTTAAGAAATAAAGCAAACATCTTTAAATCTAACAAAAGTGTCAATAGAATTTATTGAAAAACAGTGTATTGTGATACTGGATAACCAATTCTTAGAATTTAGATCCCATCATCACTGCAACAACAAATACTCACCCACTTCAGCAAGAGAACAATGCTGAAGTTCATTTGTGAAAGATTTCTTTGATGTCAGTTGAACAAAATTATTAAACTATGGACAAGTAATTATACAGACTGTCAGCATTGCAATGTTTACAGACACACCAGATCAAGTAGAGGGACATTTAATAATCCCAATGCTTGATTTTCACACTTATATGTCAACACCATGGGACCTATACCAATCTGTCAAAACTTTACATATTTACTAACAGTTATTTTCTCATTGGCTGAAACCAGTTGCAGTGAAAGATATTTCAACTGACACCATTGCAAAAACAATTCCCAGATACTTGATCACCATATACAGTGGACCTAATGTCATTATAATCAACAGAGGCACATCATTTCAGTTGAAACTTTTCAGAGAATTCTACTTTCTACTAGGCACCAAGCACATCAACAACAGCTGCATGTCAGCCATGCTCCAATGTCAGAGTGGAAAATTTTCATGGTCAACTTAAAGCATCTGAAACAATGAAACTGAACAAAGAAATTTGGGTTGATAATTTGTCTCTAGTTCTCTTGTCAGTTAGCAAAATCATCAAACAAAACTTACGCTGTACATCAGCTGAATTTGTCTTTGGCACAACACTGCGTCTGGATAGTATTTTGACAAAAACAATGATATACATTCTACATCATCCTTTGTACAAGATTTAAAAGGATATCTAAAATACAGTTTACTCCAGCACATCTGACAAACAGACAATCGTACATCCTTAAAAATATCTCTTTGACAATGAATAAGTGTTTGTACATAATGATGCTAGTAGGAGGCCATTGCATCCTGCATGTCAGGGTCCATATAAAGAAATAAAGATGATCAACAAACATTTCACTGTGCAAAAAAATGGAAAAAATGACAGTTGCTATTGAAAGATCTATATTGGCATCAGTAAGAAAAACACCCACAGAGGCAAAGATTCAAACACCAATGAGACCAACTTTGAAACTATAAAAAGAATGACCGACAAGAAACAGCTAGATCGCAACAACCAACCACACCAAAGATATAAGCCTAATCTGTTCAAATGAGATCATCACATTTCAAGACCTAACTCATCAATGACTACATTTGCCATCAATTTCTTTATAAAAAAAAATGTCTCAACTATAGAACAAGAATATTTAAATAAATAAGCCAGTGAATTTTGCAATGATTAGGAAAACACTGGCTAATTGCCAATCAGTTTGGATGCTCAAAATGTCAACATCAATGTGGGCTGAACAGAAAGGATAAGGCTTGTAACCTCACTTAAAATATAAAATTAAAAGAAGGTTTGGTTCAGAGGAAAAGAATCTCTCAACCTATTTTAGTGAATTCAGGTGGCAAGAACAAATGAAAAAAATGTCTGGAAAATACTTTCTTTTTCATTTATAATTACAGTTACTTGTTATCTGTTTATTTAAATTTTCTTCAGACATTTCTATAAATTTATGAACAAAAAATTTATTTTCATATTTATTTATATAATGGTAAAACATTGCATTGTAGTTGGTTCAAATATTTTTTATAACCTTGTAATTATAAAACTATTCTTGTAAATGAACAAGCTAATAGTGTTTATTTTTGTTGTCAGTTCTTAAGAACAAAGAAAATGTATAAATTCTTTCATACATTTGGGTGTTATTAAAATTCTAAACATAGCTTTTTAAAAACAAACATTATCTAAAGTGTATACAATAATAGTGATGTCAAAAGGAAAAATGTTCTTTTAACACACCATTTTTTTACAGATATCGATTAAACTTTGCTGGATTTTCTATGTAAAATTACATAAAGAGGATCCTTCTTAAATTTGCCAGTATAAGAAGAGATTAATTTCTCTAGAATTTTTAGCAAAATTTTCATGGTTTTAGAGTATTTTATAATGAAGTCTTTTTTGCAGCATTTTCAAATAGAAAGCAAAGCACAATAAAACAGAAACTGACATTGTCTCATAATAAGGCAGGGAAGTTCATAACAGTTTCAGTAATAAAGACAGTAACAACAATGTGTGACTTGTTTAAACTATTTTAATACCTGTACAAGCACTCTAAAACCGGAAACTAATATCAACAAAACAAGGGACACAACCCAATGACCTTATATATAAGACAGACGCCAATAAAAATATTTCTCAAACCAGATAATATATCAATTGCAAACAGCTGTAATAAAACCCAGGCACATTGAACAAGTTGAAAATTCAGCAGGTCTTGTAAAATATGCACCAAAGTGTATGTGTTTAATCATATTCACTTGAAAATTAAGTAAATTAACATGGAAGATTATTTTCTTTAGAATGTTGATATCAGAGATTTTCATGAGACTATGTTGCAAATATTTGTGTCTAAAATATTTAGATCAGTCTCCTTTGATAGATCTATATATAATACAAACAAAATGCTACAAGAGAAAAACCATGACACATGTCCTAACACAGAGTTCCTAACATTTCAAAAAAAAAAAAAAAAAAAAAAAAAAATCATTATTCAATTAGAAGACGTGCCTCAAAATTAAATCTTTTAAACTTCACTTGTCAATTTCTAGGTGTTATTTTATTTTTTTTTATTTACAGCTGAAACATTTTATAGATTGTAAGAATAATTCTTGATTTTTGCAAGTGAATATTGCATTAACAAATTTTTTTTAGAATGATTTTTTTTACAATGATTAATTCTAGATACTGTTCCGACTTTTTAACCCATAACTGAGCGAGGAGATGGGTTTATACTTTTCCCAAAGTAATTTGCATGCAAGTGAATGTAACAAACTGAAGTAGACCCCAATTTTTAATTCCAGGCCATTATCCATTCCACGTAAATCCTCACTGAATGGATATCAGTCATAAGAAATTTAGTTGAGAAGACAAGGAAATTGAACATAGCATAAGCTGTGCTTCAAGTACTTTCAAAATAATACAACAAATTGCTAAAAAAACTCAAACATTAACCTATAAACTAGCCATGTGCTTAGTCTTAATAGTCTTGTTGCATTGAGATTTTTATATAAATAACATGTATGGAACCAAATCCATTCACAAATATCTAAACTGTCTACTGTATACAACAGCTTTTTCAGAACCATAGTTAAAAATGGCTTCAAGTAAATGGTGCACATTCTTCTTTGAACCTTGCAGACTGGCAACACAGAATCACCAACAAAGAACTCTTGAAAATAATAGAAACCACATCACTTGAGGGCTTTCAATATCAGCAACAGCTAAAGCAGATATTATTAGGTTGGTGCAAAAATAATTTCGTTTTCTAACGTATGTTACTATGTGAGAAAACGAAATTATTTTTGCACCAACCTAATACATGTAACTTGAAACAAAAATAATGATTCAATATGTTGATGTTCCACACTATTTCAAACAAAAGGTGAGGAAGGAAATTCCCATCACTACTGGAAAGAACAATAACAGTTACTGGACTTGAGAAACTGATTTTCCTGAAAAATTGTTTTAAGTGAAAGATTTTATAAATTTTAAATGAAAGTAGCACCAACTGCTCAGTGAAAGAATGCTGAATGTTTCCTTATAAGGAAATGGCTATTATTACTACAGATCTCATCAAAGCCAGATGCTTTCTAATTAGGAATTTTCTGTATTCTTCTTACAATCTCTTACTGTATTTTAACTTCTTGTCTTTGTTTGATTTCTTGTAATTTCTTTCATGTTGGCAAATCATTTGACTTTAGTGCTGGGATCTTCTTTTTATTTTCTGTTTCCATAGCATCTGGTTGACCCATTTACTCTCAAGTTTACACATTTACTTTGTATTTGAATCCATTTTCATTTCTTTGGAATTTTGTAAACTATCAGTTTATCTTCAACCTTCTGTAATCAACATGTTTTCGTTTACATCCACCACCTTTTAGTTGTTTTTAGTTTTTGTAGAAGTTTGTATTTTTTGGTTGCTTTATTATTTTGTCTTTGAAAGTTTGACAACTTCTCATGAGACTTCCTGCAATGATTCAGGTTTCAAACCTTTGGTCTTGTCTCGTTCTATTTTTTTCTTCTCTTGGGTATGTAGATAATTTGCTTGTTGAATGTAATCAGTTGCTCGATAGTAAAAAAAAAAAAAAGAATCAAATAAAACTAAGTTGCTTTTTCAGTTAACATGTTTTTTTTTTAGAGAAATTAGATGAATCAATGATTTAGAATAAACATGAAGTTGTCCTGATTTTAGAAAGCATTTTCTCCTCAGAAAATGCCAAACTTTTTTTATTATGAATGATTAATCATCTTGTATTACTTGAACCTAAACTGCTTTTTGTCTCAGATGAGCTACTTGATTTATTTTCTAATTAAACATTTTAAACAGTAATTAATTCCTGGAAATTGGTGGCTTTTTTCTCCTCTCTCTCTCTCTCTCTCTCTCTCTTATAGATAGTCAAATTGAATTTCCATATGACATCTGTCAGTTAATCTAACTTACTGGTGTCAAGATTTAATGTACTCTGAATGTTTTCCATGATGAGCAAATGTGCTTCGAAGAAGGCTCTTAGCCTTGAATGCTGCTCAAGTGTAATTCATATATAGAATGCATCACTAAAAGATATTGGAAAAATGGCTAGTTCTTTGTCCCACTCCAAAAAGTACCTGACTCCTCTTGTCATGCCTAATCATTTTATAGCCATAACAAAGTTCAGAAGCATTTACATGGCTTTGTGGTTGATGAATTGTTTCAGCCTCTTTTCCAGAGACAAAAACATTACAAGCCTATTACACCTCAATTATTATTTCCTTGGCAAATTTTTTCATACATTTTGTTGTCACAGTTGCTACAACTTTTTCTCTAAATCTGTCATTTTTCAGTCCTTGAGTTGCTCTGTTCTTCTGTCTCATCACACGATGTTTCAATCTTGATTTGTATCTACTTCATCAGCTGAGATGGTCATCACAGTTGCCTTTCTTTCTAGGTGCATTGACAGCTGATAATCCTTAAAATATCCAAGGAGAATTGACAATGTGGCTTCCTAACAAGGACCCCATATGTCCTATTAATTAAAAAATTAGCAAAAATATCACAAACATTTGTTAAGCTATCATTTAATTCTGTTTGTGAAATGTATGTGCATCTTTAGGCACCCCTTGGAGGCTTTTGCGTGACTATATATCAGGATAAGTGCAATAATACAAAATAAACTTATTAGAAATGTGCATTGTTGTATCCTATAAATTGTGCAATTTGCTTCTAACAACAGTTTCACCAAATCATGTGCTTCTATACATATATATAGGAACAGGGCTATATTGATTGAAAAATTGGAAGAATTTCATTATCTCATTTGATTCTACTTCTTTTGCTTAAACATTTCCCTAATGTTGTGTGGGTGTGGGTGTATTTGATTTTCATTGAATTATTTGTTTATTTAATAAATTAAAAATACTAATTGCTGATAATTCTATTTTGTACTTAAGTAAATATGTAATAAATTTAATTTGAGTTTTTTAAAAAATAAGAAAATTGTTACATGTGAAATTTTCAGATAGTATAATTGCAGTTTGAACAATTTCTTACATATGAGTATACAAATGAAAATTCCAATTTTCAAACTAATATATGCCTATTCTTAAATGATGCCTATAGTGTTTTTTTTCTAACTTTTTTTCACCGCGACCCACAGCAAGAAGCACATTTGGCATTGTGACCCATTATATCTACATGTAATAAATGAAAGACAAACTACTTACCAGGTTCATTTATTTATCATCGACAATTTATATGTATATTTCTTATAACTTGCATATATTGGAATTGGAATTGCATGCATCTCTTTGACTGAGCAGTTGGTGCTACTTTTATTTAAAATTTTAAAATCTTTCTCTTAGAACAATTTTTCAGGAAAATCAGTTTCTCAAGTCCAGTAACTGTTATTGCTCTTTCCAGTAGTGATGGGAATTTCCTTGCTAACCTTTTGTTTGAAGTAGTGTGGAACTTTAGCAACTTAATTTTATCATTCTCTCCTCGACATACACATGCTATACATTTTAGTTGTTCAATTATTCTTATGAACTTTCCTCTGTGGTACATAGACTTTATGAATTTAAGTGCAGTACTAGATTGGCAGTAAGGTCTCATCAGTTTACAGTTAAAATGGCTAGATGGCACCATAATCTCTATTCTAGCAGTTTCATCTATCATTCTTCTCACTTGTGGATCTCTTCTGGCTTCTTGCTTCCCAGTCAACTTTGAAGTTCAAGAATTTAAATTTAGTATCAACCATTATCTTCTGTCTTCTTAATTCTTATTATTTTATTGTCCTTTCTCCTTCATAGTAATTTTTCTCATATTCTCTAACACACAGTACCATCATGTATTCTAGTGGCATTATTGCCTTGCTTAGAGTGAAATAAGAAAAAAAAAAGTTGCTATCAAAAATCTTTAAGTGATATGGTTTCTGCTATCTGGTACAGTTCTTTGTGATTCAGTAACAACAGTTGATGAGGTTTGAAAAAGGATGGTCTTCACCAAGACCTACAAGCTTCATTCACCCAAAGCCATTTTTAATCATTGATTCAAGAAAGCAGTTGTATACAGTTGACAGTTTAGATATTTCTGAACAAGTTTGGTGCCATTCTATGAATATGAAAGTTTCCATCTGATGAGACTATTCAAGAAAATGACTTGAGTTTTTAGTTTAATGCTTTGATTTTATAATGCAACCAGTTCTCTGTTGAATAATTTAATGGTAATTATTCTGATGAACTATCTTCTATGGTACCTAGACTTTATGAATTTAAACACTACTAGATTGGCAGTAAAGCCTTATCCACTTAAAGTTGAAATGGCTAGATCTAACCATAAATTTTATGCTAACAGTTTCTTTTCTTGCATTTCTTGCTTATGAAACTCTTCTGGCTTCTTACTTTCCTGTCAAGCTTGATCTTCAAAAATTTAAATGCAATGTCAATTGCTATCTTCTGCCTTCTTAATTCCTGTTCTTTTATTGTTTTCGCTCTTTAATGTTTTTTTTTTCTTGTATTCTTTCACACTTGGTAACTCCCTGCATTTTAGTGGCTTTTTGCCTTGCTTAGGGGTGAAATGATAAAAAACAAAAAAAAAAAACAAAGGCTTATCTCCTATACTAAATTTGTTATGACATTCATACACCAATGTATTTGAAGTGTTTAGTATTTACTAATTCCACTAGCTTCTGGTTTCAGCAAGGCTAGCACAATAGTTATGCAAATGCATGAAAAAAAAAATCTTAAAATAGATAACAAGGGAAGAAAATATCCTGATACAGAAACATGCCAATAAAGGAACAAAGCTAAACAAAAAAAAATGGACAAATGATGATAACACTAGCAACACAAATAAGCAAAGAAATACACAAACTGCCTGAAAAGTGAGGATGACATGCCCGAGGAAGAGAAAACAAGATTAAAAAGGAAAGAGTGATGAGTGATCAACCATAAATCAGTCAAAACAAAGAAAGAACTTAAAGAAAAACAAATCTCACTAAGACATGAAAAGAAGGAAGAAAATGTTTAGAACATTTGATCCAACAACTTTTAATAGAATGCCTGAAGATATCAAAAGTTTGAAAGTAAATAATGAATTTCATAATGAAGACAATGAAACACTGGAAATGACTACAAGAACATATGTATGAATGGTTGAAAAAGAAAATGAAGGAGAACTTACAAGTTGACTCACTATGACCACAGCTATTAATCAGAAAAGATATGACTGAATATAAATATTAAGGAAATATAACCAAGGTTATAGATTCACAAACCTATGAGAAAAAGTAAGCTACCTAATGTACAAGGAGGCAGCAAAAAGTTCTCAGCTCAACCAAGAGACTAGAAAAAAAAAAAAATCTAATATTTGGTCATTTAGTCAGATTCTGAGGAGTAGGTTGAGCCAAAAACTTTTCAGTATCCCCACATACATTGACAACCTTGAAATTTTTTGCCTAAAAAAAAAAAAAAAAAAAAAAAATGTAAATAAATAAATAAATAAAAATAAAAAAATAAAATAAAATAAAATAATAAAATTAGAAAGCCACATCAAAGACATAAAAATGCATTTGTGGTATTAAACAAATGTGAAACAACATCCGGCACTACCCAACCAGGAAATCATCAGGACTGTCAACAGAAAGGAAATCTACAAATATTATGCTATTTTAGAAGTAGATGCCAGCAATCAAAAAGAGATTAAAAAAAAAAAAAAAGCAAGCAAAGAATTCATCAGAAGAACAAAGGATTAGAAACAAAACTCTCCAGCAAAAATTTAGTATAAACTTTGCAATTTCTAATGTATTCAGAATCCTTCTTAAACTAGACAAGAGATCAAAATTGAATTAAATTCAATACAAATGAAAATAGCATAAATGCTACACTCAAGAGACAGACTAAATTAATAGAAAATGCTGGAGAGGATTAGTCAGCATCAGAGTTTATGGTGACTTTACAATCAAGAGAATTGAAGAGTATACAATACAGCAAGGAAAGACCGATTACAATAACCAAAAATTACAATGAGATTAACAGAAGGCTTAACAAAGAACCATCAAAGAATAATAACTCAAAAATGAAAAGAAAACAATTGTATGGCAATTCAGAAGAAAAATTGCCAGAGAAATTGACATGGCAATGTAAGGTAACATTAAAATGCCAATCTGAATCATTGTTAATAGCAATGCAAAACAAGGCCATCAAAAAATCAACTACAAGCTGGGTGGAGTTGTACAACTTGCACTGCAATCAGAAATAATTTTATTTTTTCAAAATTCTTTTCTAGACAGATTAAGCACTCCAGATCAAATATATAAAACATTTATAGAAATGTTTATTTTGTTATGTAAATTCATTGTAAATAAACAATATAAAAACATGCTAGATAGATTTTGTTTGAACTACAAACTAAAGATAAAATCTAACAATTCAGCTTTAATCAGTTTCTCACCATCACCACCACCACAATGTAGTTACCCTGTGCCTTTTCTAGATCTTCATGGTAATTGTTCAGATGAGATTTTCCTCTTTGGTACTTCTTCATAAATTCAATCATCTTAGAGAGTTTATCACTTTGCTTCATTTATTTTGGTTGGCTAATTTTGATTAGCAGCATAACACCCTATATGAGTTATTTGATGCCAAAATCTAAATATCTTGTATGCAATTTTATACCGTCAACTACATATATTTACTTTAAAAATGTATTTTATACTTTTTTTATGTAGCATTTATTGTCATTTTAATATAAAAATGTATTGTTGGTCATTTTACTTTACTTTAAAAAAGGTATTGTTGATAATTTTATACAAATGTACTGTTGATTTTTGTTTGGGAGTTCACTATTTGCCATAGCTGGGACCCTAACAATTGTTACCAGTCTAGGTCAGGGTAGACCTGAGGACAACACTAGTTAAGAGGTGGGGTTCCATGCTCCTCAAAACCACCACCAATCTCCCAATCAGAGTCCTTGCTGTCAGATATAGTTTATCATCATATCCAGGACAACTTACTGGGTTTAAAAAAAATAAATGGTTGGGCAAATATCTTAACCTTAACAGTGATCTGCAACAGTTGTAGCAATTATTATCAGACTGTGTGAAGAGCCAGACAGTTGGTTCCCCTTCTGGATAAGAACGGCAGCAAAAACCATCTTCCCTCCCCAAATTTATAGACAAATCATGCTAGAATCTTGGTTTCATCAGCTATATTTTTGTTCTTTCTCATTTTGAAGTCAGAACACTGCAATCACTTGTCTGTATCCACTTTTGTGCATGCTAACACCATTCTAAGTTTGAGAACTATTTGCCTCATTACTGTTTCTCTGCCTACATTTGTCTTGCATATATACAAGTGAACACTGAAGTCAACACTCATAATACTCTTAATACTTCTTGTTTTCACTCTCGCATGGTCATGTGTGATGTCATGAGATGCGACACAATTTTCGATTCTGTGTCTCGTATACACTAGTTAGTCATTGCTTTGAAATTTTTCATGCAACAAAAACAGACTATCATTATTCTGTGTATTGGTTGATATATTGAAAAATAATTGTCATCTTTGATAATGGCTTATGTAAGCTGAAAGCTTAGATTAGATTAGATTTAAACATGTATCAATATGATGATTTCCTTTCGTCCTTCAATGACAATATGAAAGGAACTTACTTAAAATAAATAGACAAAACTTGTCTATATTATTTAATGAAACGTGTGTGTGTGTGTATATATATATATATATATATGACAGGCACTTCAATGTTAACTGTTAAATCAGATGTACAATAAATTTAATAAGTGATACACTGTCTTTGTGTTTCTTCACCTCTACCTTTCCTTTTTTTTTTTTTTTTTAAACTTCCTTTTTTTGGGCTGAGTCACGGCTAAGAGAGTGCAAGAAATGACATAAGAAAATAGCAGGAAAGGAATTTGAGATTGCATGGCAACAAACAGAATGACCTCCTAAGAAAAGGAGTAAGAATCAGTGACATACAATCACCAAGTGGGAATTTAGTTTTGTAATTTTAGTTTCTCTGATGACCTCCAATGAGAACAGTTCATAAAAAAAAAAATAAAAAATAAAGATATAAACTCATCATGCGATCGTAAGGAATGAGAAATACAATCCACAAACCTATTCCATTACTTGTTGTGTAAAGAATAAAGAAATTTTATTCCACAGATCTTGGTTGTATTTAACTATTTAATGAGTAAAGTATAGAGAAAGATCATGCGCAAAGCATCTCAGAGGCAAAATCCAATTAATCAAGGGGAAACGGAACACATATTATTCTGGAATCTTATATTTTACATTGAAGAAGAAAGAACAAACTTTTGGGAACATTCTACAGCAACTTTGTCTGTCCTTACAAATATTCAAACTCCAAATTCCTGAAACACAAATGTTTGAACTGACATCCAATATCAACTAAGCTTTCTTTTATTAATTGCATGCCTGTCACACCATACTTTTCTCATAGTTTGTATTTTGTTATATAAAATTTGTTACAAATGTTAATTTTGTGCTTGTTATTCATCACTACCTGTTCATATGTTTCTATCTGAACAAATCCACCATTTTCTGTTTTGACCCTGAAAAATTATGTGTCAATGAAAAAACAAGAGGGAAACTATACCAAGTTTTTAGCAGATGTGTTTCATTGTCTGATGGACTTTATCCAGACAAATATGATGGTTTTATTTTGCAACAAGTATATATTTGACAGTTAATCAAAATTTTTAAATATAAGAATGCACATAAATATTCATCAGGTTAATTGAAAAGTTTAGGTGTTAGAACCTAGATTACATCCTATAACATCTTTGAAAGGAAATTTTTCAATTTAAAGATGATCATAAATATTCAATGAGGATCAACCACACCCTTCATACAACTTCAGAATCTCCTGCAACTCTTCTGGATGGTCTCCTTTAAACTGGTAAATGCTGCTATAATCCTTGCCTTAAGTTCATCTTGAGTCTTACAAGCAGTTTTGTTGGTCTCTCACTCAATTGCACCCAACACACAATAATCAGGCCATTTCACATTAATGCAAGGGTTCTTCAGGGCTCTATCCTTAAACCTACATTATTTCATATCTTCATCAATGAATTTCCCAATGTCATCAGTTTCCAAATAAAATATTTATACTGATGACACAATTATTTGCTCCTGTCTTAATCACAAGTCCAATGGGTCCAACAAAGTAAAACTGGTAGCTGCTCTCAAAAATGAACACCAATCAGTTGGGGCAAAAAAAATGGCTTTTAAATTTTAACGCCTCCAAGAGAGTAACTCACTGTACCTTCTTGGATTCACATTTTCTCCCGACATCAAATGGGGCGATTATATTGAACCAATTGCTAGGTTAGCTGCTAAGAATTTTGGTTCACAGTGTCGAGGCAGTCAATTTTTGTGGCCAGAAACCATCTCACATATTTATAAATCTACCATTCATCTGTACATTGACTATTGCTGACATATGTTCTGGTGCTCCAGCTATACATCTAGAGTTTCTTGACAAAATGAAAAGGAAGGATTTGTAAAGTTATCAGTACTGACCTGACATCTTGACTTTTCCCCACTGTCATTATGCATCTTCCCTCTATCTTTTCTATAAATATTTTCATACCAATTATTCTAATGAGTTCTCCTCCGCTTTGGTACATCATGACTGCAGGAATTTAAACCTAATACTAGATTGACTACTAGGTCTAGTTTTACAGTTGAAATAACTTTTCTAACTTTTCACCTCTAGAATTCTTCTGAATTCTTGCTTCTCTGCCATCTACAATGTTCAAAAATTTAAATGCTACATCAATCACCATCTACTGTCTTCTTGTTCTTTTATTGTCTTTTTTCTTGACTAAAGTCTTCTCATTCTCTTCCAGTAACATCTTGCATCTTAGTGGCATTATTGACATACTTGGGTTAAAATTGTGTGTGTGTGTAAATGGGAAAAGCTGAGGCTTAAAAATAGGAATGCAAATAATCAAATAATGATTCTTACTTCACTATGTGACAGGCAGTGTTTGCTTGAAAACACCAAGATTTTTGTCTAAATATCAAATATTTAGTTTACAGAAAATAATTTCCAAAAGTAAAAATTATTAGTAAATTTACAAATATTTTATTATAGAAAATGTATTTGTTACTAAAAACAGATAACTACTTTAAAATAAATTGATTTTATTAGATTACAATTCAAACTGACAAACCAAATTCTTAGAATTCATTAAATTTCATCAGGCAAACAATGAGATTAATTGAATATTCTTGTTAGTTTATTTTTAAGCATCAGTTTTATACAACATTGTAAAAATTATTTATCTTATAAATAGTAATGATAGTAGAAATGTAAAAAAATATAAATTTTGACATTTCAATGTAGGTAAATAAGTGTAATACTTTTGTGACTGGACTTATTTTAGTCACAATTCACAACTGTCACCGATTTAAAAATAGTAAAGATTTTTAATGATAATGAAAATAACAGACTTATTCTGTTTCCTTTACAAATGTCAATTATGAGGCAAAACCAAAAATAAATTCTTTTAAAATAGGGCAAAAAATAAATAAAATAATATATATTTAGATTAAGCATTCCTCTAAATCTGAAGAATTGTTTCATAGAAATACCAAATTGTTGTTGTTTTTTTTTTAATACAAAAGAGACTGCAACAAATCATCTAAGTTACCATGAACAGAGACAAGAGAAAAGTTGACTTGCAGGAAATAGGATTCCCAAATATTGTACGATCTTTTTAAAACAATTACTAAATGATTTACAACTAGTATAGTACCCATAAAAAATGATAGGATTATTTATGCGTTATATAGGAATAAAGTGTCACTGACAACACTTTAGTTTGAACATAGAACACCAGTGAGCAAACACAGGTAATCCCATTATTGAATTAAGTAGACCATGTGACCATAAATGAAATCCATATTATATATATATATATATATATATATATATATATATAGAAAGTAGCGTAACATCTAAATAATCGTTATATTCCATTCTCTCTACTATTCGGATCGCTATTTCCTACTCTCTCTTCTATTACTATACAGGCCGCTATTTCTTACTCTATTCACTATACTATTTCTCTATACAAATTACTATTCAAGCGAGTAGTATCAAGCAAGTACTATTAGTGTGAGTAATATTCAAAGACGTCTGACACCAGTATTGTTCAATGGCGTACTATAGTTGTATCTGCTATTACAAAGTCTCTACTACAACAAGCATTATGAAAGTCACGAGTATTCGTTGATATCACAAAAGTGGCAACAAGGATTCACAAGAGTTCCTTGAGCTTACACAAGGATTCGTTCAGCAGAAAACAGCAAAATGGAAGGACTAAAAGCTATCATCGTTCAAATGTTGGTGCTACAGAAGCAACAGCAACAAAAATTACAACAACATTCACAACAACAAAGACAACAAACTTATATATATATATATATATATATATATACACACCAAACATACACGAATGAAGAGCACCTTTGAATAACCTTTTAAAGAAAGATGTGAAATGGAATTGGACAGATACATGTCAAAGTGCTTTCAAACAGATCAAGAAAGTCTTAACATCGAATTTGTCACTAGCTCATTTTGATCCTAAATTAAAGATTGTGGTTGCATCTGATGCAAGTGATTTGGATATCTGGGCAGTGATACTACACAAATATGAGGATGGAAAAACTAAACCAATAGCTAATGCTTCAAGAGCATTAATTGCAGCTGAAAAAAAGCTACAGCCAGATAGAAAAGGAAGCAGTGGCCATCATATTTGCTATGAAAAAGTTTCATAAATTCCTACATGGTAGAGAATTCATACTACAGACAGACCATCGTCTATTATTGTCCATATATGGATCAAAAAAGGGTGTTCCCCACACATACAGCAAACAGACTGCAGTGCTGGACTATTGAACTATTATTATAAAATGGAGTTTCTACCATCCAAAAAATAAAGTCATGCAGATGGATTATCTAAACTAATACCAAGGACTACTTGAAGACACAGTAATTGCAGCAATAAGTCCCGAAAATGAAATTAATAATTAATATTATATAATACTGTAAGAGAACTGCCCATAACATTGGAGGAAATAAGAATAAGTTGGTAAAAAACAACTTTATAATGAAAATGCAATTATGATTTAAAGGAAAAAATATTACTGGAAATAATACATTGTCATTATGTAATAATGTACTTATATATGCAGAAAGAATAGTGCCACCAGCATTGTTGGAAAAATGTATGCTAAAAGAATTTCACATAGGACATCCAGGAATTTCTAGAATGAAATCCTTAACAAAGTGCGTTATACTTACTGGCCAAAAATGGATCAAAATATCAAAAATTTACTGAAATCATGCAGAGGTTGTACTCTAGCAGCAAAGTCACCACCTATCAAAATTCAACCTTGGCCAAAAACTGATATGACATGGTCCAGAATACATATAGATTTCACAGGACTGTTAAACAGAGCATACTGTCTAGTGGTAGTCGATAGTTACACTAAATGACCAGAAATATTAAAATGTAGAAAGCCAACTACTGTGGTAACGATAAATTTCCTACACAAGATTTTTGCAATGTTCAGTGTTCCTGACTATTATTTGAGATAACAGGGCTCAATTCATGTCTAGTGAATTGAAGTTTTTTTGCAAATCATTAGCAATTGAACATATTTACAATTGCCCCTTATCACACAAGATCAAACGGACAAGTGGAACAGTTTGTTGATACTTTTAAAATGGCACTAAAAAAGTCAGAGGGAAAAGAGTCAGATGAAGAAATGCTACAACAATTTTTGAGTGTTTACAGAATAACACCAAACCCAAACACTATGTCTGGAATGACACCTGTAGAATTGACATTCACCAAGAAGATTAAGTTCATATTTAACAAATTACTACCAGAATGGAAGACAAGAATATCAAGGAATCAAAATAATATAAATAAATATTTTAAACATGGTGATAAAGTGTTTTTTAAAATGTACCAACATTGAAAAGAATTCTGGGAAGATGGCGCTATAAAAAAAATGGATGAGAAAATATGGCATACATGGTACAGGAACAAATGTGGCAACATAAGCAACACTTTAATTAGTTAAAACGGAGATTCACTGATTTACTAAGTCCACAAAAAGAGGTACCGATGGAAATATTTTATTATTACTTCAATTACATCTTGTACCATCACTCCTTTCGGGTGGTACTAAATTCTCCCTCTTTCCCCCTTCCTTCTCAGTATTAAACCTCAGCTTATTTCCCAGGGCAGGCATAAATGTATTTGTGACAAACCTAATTTTTAACATATATAGGCAAAAGGGTGTAGTTTTATTTCAATCATTAATTTTAATTCTCTTGATTCCTCAAGGAAGAGATAAAATTATTTCTCAATTTTTGGACATATCTTCTGCATAGTGAAAATAAACCAGATCACCTGCTTGTCAATGTCAGGACCTGTTTTTATAACTTCAACCCTCAAAAAGGATTTGTCCTTTATTTATATTTCTAAGTAAGAGACAAAATTATTTCCCAATTTCTTTTCATCTATAAAAACATAATCCCGATCTCTCTTACCAATGATATTTGTTTGCCTAAATTCTAAATAAAAGATAAAAATTATTCCTCACTTCTTAGACTTATCTCTGTCCTGTGAAAATATAAACCAGATCATTGGTTGGCAGGACTTGTTTTCATAATTTCCACCCTATTGAACATTTGACTCACAAAACTTTCTCACACCTTATATTTCACTTTAGGTTTAACCCTTTCCTGCTCCTAATTAACATTTAACCACTTTGTGGCCTCAGTGTCACAGACACAGCAAATGCCAATTTTTTTCAAAAGAATTGAGACAAAGAAAAAGAAGGAAATGAGTAACAATGATTTTCTTAAAAAAAAAAAAAAAAAAAGCCTACAAACCCATGTAAGGAGTAGGTACTTCCATAGGTTTTCTTAAAAAAAAAAAAAATTTTTTAAAATGCTCAAAAACACATATAGGGAATAGGCAACGCCACATATTTTCTTAAGAAAAAAAAAAAAAAGAGAATCAAAAACAGATTTTAAATAGTTTAAATGTTTTCTTTCAAGTTCAATTTTGTCTTATTGCAAAGATAATAGTCTGAAGTTAATCCATGAAATAAGAAAAATAGTTTAAGTTTTTAAATAAAGATTGTGTGGTGAAATGAAGTTTAAAATTCAAAACACTTTCTAAATTTGTGTACAAGGATGATTTAAGAAGTTACTCGACTGACTTGCTTTCTTTGTGATTAGGAGTTATCTTAGCCCTTTTGTCACTTGTTTTAAGTGTGATGATGAGCGTTTCTGTACATCACAGCACAAGCTGCTATGACATCCAAGGTTAGCCATATGTTTATATACCCGGCTCACTATGTTCACAGGTTTGTCTCGATATTAGGGCTGTAATCGAATTCAACAAAGAATAACGACAAATGCTTTTCAAGATACTGGTTGGGAAGTAACAAACAGTACGATTTCTCACTTACTTGTCAAGGTCTTCCTTCAATTCCAAAAAGGCAAACTCCAGCTATCTCACTAATTTCTGGCCACAGATAAAAGGCCCTTACACTCACTGCCTGAGCATCTCACCAACTACCAACTTATTCATTGACCGACTCATTATATGGATACTGGCTAGAGGGTCCACCACACCTATCTGCCCACTTGTGTTCCAGAAAAGGGGACCACCCATTCAGCTTGGAGAGGGGGTTCAGTTTTTCAATGGACTCTACTTTTATGATTACCTAAAATCACTAACAAAATTTTATGTTTGCCATTCAAAGGCTGGCTGAAGACAAGATTCCGACAAAATACTGGTCATTAAATTGATTTAAAAGGAAAAAGAATCTATTTACTGCCTAAAGATTTGTGAGAAATTGTATTGCTACATAAGCTATTAAATTGCACATACAAGGTCTTGACATCTAGTTAAATACTAGTGACTTTGACCTAGCAAAATTATTATTATTGTAATTTTATATCACAAAGTCACTAATTCAAAGACAATGGAAACCAGAATGCTTCAGTGCAGATCCTAATTTATGAGGTTCTGCTAAGACATGAAAACATTTATCAACTTTATAAATTTATTACCAACTGACACTATATCAAACAAACTAGACCTGATACACTATCTTGTGCCAAATATTTACAACTATATTATATTTAAGTCATAATTACAAGGCTGTTCTAAAAACCCTCAAAGAGTTGGATATCAAACCAAAAAGGAGATATTTGCCCATTGCATTCTTGCCACATGCAAACAACAGCCTAGTGAAAAACTGGGTCAATGCATAAAAGAAATGAAAACATTAACAATGGACTGCAATTACAAAACAGTTATGACTGAACAGTATAAGACTGAATCTATTTGAGATGCTTTCATTAATGGAATCAGTTCAAGCACCATCAAACATAGACTAGATGAATGCAAATTATTAAGTCTGAGTGATACATTTAACTTAGCTTGTTCTCTAGATACTCTGCCCAAAGGAGCTCTAATCTTTATAATCAAATAGTCTTGAAATTATCAGTGTTACAGCAAAAATAATCTCAACACAGATATTATCAAACTCTGTTGAAGCGCTTGTCTACTACTGCTGCAAAACCAAAATAGACGTGTGAGATTTTTGGAATTAAGCACCATCCAAGAAATTGGTGTCCAACAAAAGATGATGAGCACCATAAATATGAGAGAGAAAGGGGGTATTTTGGAAAAACTTTGTAAGTCATCAACATCAGCTGCAGTTCCAGGTAATAAGAACAATTCTTTTCTTGTGACAATACACAATAATAGTCTGTCTAATGTGATTCACCTTTTTTATACTTGTCAGAAAGTAATCATGAACGATACTTAAACAGCCAATGCCTTGATTGATACTGATAGCACAGATATTTATTAGAGCAAAACTTGTAAAATTATTGAAGCTTAAAGTTTAAGCTTAAATCTCATCAAGCCATATAGACATTTGCATTGCTTAGTAAGATATTGTTTCATTTCATTGACATTCCAAAAAGATAAATAATGAAAGATGAAACTAACTGTATTAGAAAATCAGTGTATCATTATCGTACTCAGATCAGATTGTCAGTTGTTACATGAATGCATTACCATTGGCTAGGAAGGCAAAAGGCCAGCTTTTAACCTTCAGTGCCTTGACAACCAGAAAAAAACAGAACCACCAATGTTTGAACATTTTCTCAAAGATGGCAAGCTGGCAGCCATGAAAATACACAAACTTACAAAGACTATCTAAAATGCAAAGTAAACCACTTTCTTCAGACTAGAGATAGAACCAAGTAATTCACCAGGACAATCACAGGTATTTATTGTAAACAATAAAGGCAAACATTATATGTTAGTTGATTATTTGCAAACAGAACTGGATATCTACCCACTACCCAGAATAGAAGAAATAGTTATTCAAATTGCATAAAGTATACATTACTATTGAATTCCTTCATGAGTATTATCAAATTCCTTTGTTTAAAGAAGATCGTGCTTACATGGCATTTGAAGGTAATGGAAGGCTTTATGAATTTACTTAAATGCCTTTTGGTGTGACAAATGGAGTAGATTGCTCATATGTGCATTCACACAGAGGCAGATCACTTATCTCATGGGAGATAAAAGAATAGTTCTTCTCAAGAGGAAGAGGCACTAGTAGAACAACACCTTACAATCCCACAGGCAATGGACAGATTGAATGATACAACAGAGGTCACTATTGTTATCCTTGAAATCAAGGCATTTACCTATAGAATCATGGGAAAGTATTCTTCCAGATGCACTACATACAATTTGATTTCTACTGTGCACTTCTACTAACCCTCTACCCCAAATGAGTGACTTTTATTGAAAATCAAAATCTGGACAGTCAATACCATCCTGGTTAAGTACCCACCCCCAGGTCTTGTTTTAATGAAAATGAATATACATCAAAGTAAATATGATCCAATCATTGAGGAGATAGGATCCAATTGAGGCTAACCATCAA
Source organism: Acanthosepion lycidas (assembly GCA_963932145.1). Lineage (NCBI taxonomy): Eukaryota > Metazoa > Mollusca > Cephalopoda > Sepiida > Sepiidae > Acanthosepion > Acanthosepion lycidas. The sequence goes on along the minus strand of OZ010585.1, from coordinate 2,857,345 downwards.
TAGGCAAATGTTGAGGAGAAACAATAACGGTATCAACTAAACAGTTTGCACTAGCTGGCAGTAGTCCTTCAAAAAAATCTAATTGCTGAGTAGTCACCTTGAGAAATCAGTATGAATGAATATGAATCAGTCTCATATCTCAGAATCAGCAGACGGATAAATTGTTGCTGATGATGATCATTCAGTAACACCCCCACCACCACCACCTCCAGTAGTTGAACAAATTCTTCTTCACAGATGTGAACAAGTTTGTAAAGTACCAATGCAACTAGGATTATAATTAACCAAAGATTTGGTTCACATCAGCTCAATTGAGATAGGGATGAATGTGATGAAATGAAGGTTAGAATGCAGAACACTGTCTAAACTTGTGTATGGGACTGATTTAAGAAACCAGTAGACTGAGTTATATCTCTCTGTGATTAGATTTGTTATCTAAGTCCTTTTGGCACTGGTTTTATGCTATTAAATGAATGTGCAATGCCTTGGCCACTAGTTAAATACTAGTGCCTTGGAACCAGTAAAATTATTATTATGGTAGTGCCTCAGATTGTAAATATTTTTAAAACAAAAACAAGCATATTTCCATCCAGTTCAATTAACTAATTTAGTTAGAAGTCAACAAAAGAGAAATTAAGGCAATTTAAAAATCCCTTAAAAAACCAATATCTGTTTCAAAGAAAAATAGTAGTAAATTTAATAACTAGATTTTTTAAAAGTACTTTTTAATGAAAAATACAATGAAAATACATTCTCAACCCAGCAAGGCCTATCCTTGCTGGTAAACACATTCAAAAATCAACCAATAGTCCTGTTACAATCCTGCAAAATTTTTAGGTGTGTAAAAACAATGTTGGATAAAAAAAAAAAAAAAATTACAAAATGGCAAAAAATTTATAAAGTAATCTAAAACTATCTTCAAAAGTTTTCTATTTGCAGGCTGCCTAAAAAGACCATATTCCTATTTTATTTTTAATTTTATTTTTCTGCTAATGTTTGTCATGTTACATAACATTTTTGTATGTTCCAGTAATATGCATTACAGAGAATGCTAAACCTACTTTTTTGTGACAGGGAACATGAGAAGAAGCTAAATGCACTATTTTTCTTATAATTTTTGTCTATTTGCAAGCAGAAATCGCAATTTATTTGTATTCTATAATTAAAAGAATAGACATAAAAATGACATTAATTAATCTCATAAATAATATCAAACTGTTTCATGCTAATTAGCATGGCTAGATCTACATATATGTTATATGTTCTACATATGTGTTAAATCCATTACATTATTAAGAGGAAGGATCAAGAGTCTTTGCTTTTTAATTAAATTTTTTTACTCCATTTTAGAACATTTTAATTAAATTTTCAGGACTTATTCACAAATGAAATTATTTTTGAAATTTTTTTTATTAGAAAATGAAATAGTGAATTATTTTTTTAGAAAATGAAATAGTGAATTTTTTTTTTAGAAAATGAAATAGTGAATTTTTTTTTTAGAAAATGAAATAGTGAATTTTTTTTTTAGAAAATGAAATAGTGAATTTTTTTTTTAGAAAATGAAATAGTGAATTTTTTTTTTAGAAAATGAAATAGTGAATTATTTTTTTAGAAAATGAAATAGTGAATTATTTTTTTAGAAAATGAAATAGTGAATTTTTTTTTAACATGTGTTTCAGCCGCTTCCTTAATTTTATAAAAACTTAAGAAAATCAACGTGATAATTTTTAGTGACTATATTAGCAGAATTCTTTGAAGAATTTAAATCACCAAATTTTTTTGCAAAATTGGACCTAGTCTTACTAAAAATCTGCTCTGAATTGAAAAATAAAAAAAAACTCAGTAAACTCAATAAAACTAAGACATTATTTAATTAGAGATGCTTTTAATTGCAGGAAGAAAAATTTTTTGATGAAAAATGAATTTTTACATTTGTTTTCAATTTTTTACAATTTTAAATTGAATAATTTATAAAGTTTTAAATCTTTTAAAATTCATTTTCAATGTAATAATTCTTAGGAAAGATTGTTATTAAGTAAAATTATATTTACTAATCATATATTGTAAAGCATATTGCAATCTGACAACCCCAATATTTTAAAAAGAATTTTTATTTGTTTTTGTGTGATTACGTGCAGAATTTCTGAAGTATGGATATACAAACCGATAAATCTATCATTAAAAGTTCATATTTTAAGTGTTGTCCCCCCTTATAAACTTTACCATCTGCTCCAACATACTTAACTATGAACATGTTCGGCTGTCAATCCACTTTCAATAAATAAACATATCAGAAAAACAAGACTCCATAGAAAAGAAATTTTTGTATACAACATTTTATGTTATAAGTAAGTAATATTTGTTTCAAGTCAGATTAATTTAACTTTAAATTTGCCAATTTTCCTAAAATAACATTTCAGAAATATATATTTTCTTTTGCTAGATTTTTAAAACTATGAATTAACTTTTGTTTTCAAATATGTCAAAAATGGCTGATCTTTATTGATTTTACTGAAAAAAAAAAAAAAAATAGTCAGTTGTGATCAGTATAATTTCTGTTTGAAATACACCATTTAAAGCTAAAATGAAAGATTCAAGAAGTCTTTCTCATTTTTAAAAATTCATTTTAAACCTTACATATACCAAATTAGTGGAGGTACCTAGTTTTATATGACTTGACCAGAAAATGTAGATAAACTTTTGAAAAATGACCTTGTTAAGAGAGGAACATTGGAACCACAAAATAAAGATGGCTGAATCATTCTCTAAGGCAGTGGTTTTATATGAATTTAGATAATGGTAAGACAGTTTTAAGAACATGGTTACTGTATTCTCCAGTGGAATGTGCTTTATATTGATTTCCATACATGCTTTGTCAAAAAACTAAAGGAAAAAAAATTCTTTTACACAGCCAAACGGATATAAAACATGATGAAAGCTAAACACAAGATAATTAGAATGTGAAAAAAAGTTATGTTGAAACATTTGAAATGTGACTACAGAAATACGAGATAATCAATGCCTTTGTTTAGATGTCAAAAGAGGAATAATTTGAAAAATGGAAAACTGTATTATTATGAATTCTTGATTGTATGGTGTATTTAGCCAGACAAATCTTACCCTTGTGTTGTCACTCAGAAGATCTAAGTGCAAATGATAACTGTGTAAACATCCTTTCAACTTACTTGACAAATATGATCCAGTTACTAATCAACATCTTCACTAAGTTCAGCAAAAAGGTAGCAATGTAGTGTGTTACCTTTCTCCAAAGAGCTAAAATGAGTTCATCAGACTACTTGGTGATCACATCTGAACAGAAATCTTTCAAAAAATTTTCAAGATCAAATGTCCCAAGTAATTCAATATGTGCACATTGAAGATACAGAAGTGAGAGTTCAGGAGTCTTTTATCAATTTTATTCAGTTACATGGGAAATCAGTTAATGAAATTACAGAACAAATTTGTTGCAAGCAGATTGTCTAAAACTTTAGCACTGCTATGAACAAGGATATGATAATGCTGTAACTAATGCTGTTGAACACATTCTGGACATAAACCCCAAAGCTGTGTTTGGGCCATGTAACAATTACTTATCTTGTTGGTGACATGCAACTAGTGTTGGTACAAAGTCTGTAACTTTTGGGACACTATACAAAATGTGTACACATTTTTCTCAAGCTCTACTCAGAGGTGGGAAGTCTCAGGAAATCTTGAGAGATGGATTAGGAGACATCTCAGAAAACAAGGAAATTCTAACTTTTTAGTTTGCATTATGACTTATCCTATTTTTTTCATTCCTTTATTTTAGGAACCCAATACTTAATGAAGTGAATGATTCTGTAACAAAAGCAGACTTGATCAATGTATTCAAAAGCTAAAAGTATTCAGTTTTATGAGGAAATGCATGATTCTCTAGTCACAGATGCAGCTGAGAGAGTTACACAGAAGAATTGGAAGGCAAAAGATGATGGCTTAAGTTTAATCCAGGAAACACATCAGAAAGAACTTGAGTCAATAGATAAGCTAACAACTGAAATAAAAACATGTACAGTACAGATGAATAGATATTATAAGCCATTTGCTTTTCTGCAAATTCATACATTGTTAGATGCAGAAAAAAAGAAGACTTCATTGTTTGATACATTTAGCATTTATATGTGAAATATTCTGAATTATACACCACAGCTATGACTGTGGAAGTACATAACCTTAGATAACACATTGTTTGATTTAAAGAAGTTCATCCAAAATCAAGCATTTCTATATGAACAGCTTTATATTTGCTTTGCTGAATAATTAAGTGGAAACTACAAGAAAGCTTAAGTAACATTGAATTTCTTTTAACAATTACTGTTTTCAATGCTAGTTGTGAAAAGAGTTTCTCAAAATTAAAGTTAATAAAGACATATCAGTAGTCAACAATGAACCAGGAAAGATTAAATAAACTTATAATGGGTGAGTTTGGAAGAAATTAATATTGTTTCAGTTTGTATTTTCCCCTATTATCCATGATACAATGATACCTTATTTCATGGACAGAACAGAATGGTTGAAAGAAAAAGGAATGACTAACATACTTTGTTCTCTCAGAGAATTTCATGCCACTATGTCATACACAAAATTATATATACATATTTACATGTGTCCCATGCAGAGAAACTATAACATGTATGCAACAAGTAGAACGAAAAGGGACAAAAAAAAAAAAAAAAAAAAAAAAAGTCTCTTACGTGTAATAATTCCCAAAAGGAATTGGGTTTTGGGTCTGCTGGAGATTCTTCTGTATTTCTGGAGAAGCCATCTTCATGATTCCAAATTCAAGAGGGCCAGATTTATCTGCTATGCCGCTATCAAAGACATATTCCCAAATGGAAAATGGGGAGTACTGGGTTTTATTCAAATTGAAGACTATGAGCCAGAGATATTCTCTATATCTTTTGAAGATATATTTCCATAGGAAAATGGCACCACAGACTGTAAATTGCGCCAAGTGGCTGGGAAAGCAGATTTAACCTCAGCTCAGGCTGAGCTGCCCAAACTAAAATCAAAGCAACTGCTCAGTTTGGCTCCTGGAAATTGACTGACTGCCACTATGCAGTGACATCACTAAGCAGTTATCACATAACCCATGTGACTTCATCTTGGCCAAAGGGATATAGTCGTCTTGTGTGTGTGTGTGTGTGTGTGTATATATATATATATATATATATATATATATATATAGATATATATATAGATATAGATATATATATATAGTGTGTTGTGTGTAGATTTAATAAACTGGTTAATGAATAATGAAATTTTAGAAATATAAAGACAACAAAATTATAAAAATATTGTCAATAGGACTGATATTTGATATATTAGTAGGCCTTTTCCCTGCAGAAAGAGAAAGATTTCAAAGTTGGAATTTTCAGGAGGCCTGTGTCTTTTATCAATGAGATAAGAAATAAATGAAATGGGACTAACTCTTCTGGGAAATTTTGTTGGGTTTTTTTGATACTTCTCCTCCCCCACCCATGTTGTAGTAAAGAAAAGACTCAACTGATAGTAGCAATTGCAATAGATTTCTTCTGTTTCTCTGCCGCAACACTTGTAGCCAAATCGCAGTTCAAACGATAGTCCGACGTAACAGTCCAACACACATCGAAAGGACAAAATGGGGTCACACATCCAACCTTCACTTCTCGCCAACAACACATGTTCGTTCCACCAAGCTCAAAAAAATCATCTCCTTTTATAAGCGAAAAACAGTGACTGCTCTTCACGGAGAGAATTTTCTGATTGGTCACGCCATTCAGGGGAGGGAAGAACATTAGCATAGCTTCTAGTCATTGATGTAGATTTTTGCTAACTACTTTTTGGTAATTTATCTTTGGCAGATCGCACACAAAACACAAACTTTTTTTCAGGGTGACTGATTATCTCTTTCACTACAGCCATCAACGGGATGAGGCCTCTTGGGGGACCAAGCTCTTCCTCGGGATACGGAGTCAGCCATCCATTGTCCAGCCACACTTGCAATTCGCGCTGGTATTCTTCCTTGACGCGTTCGGGCATCGAATACTCTGACACTCGGTTCTGGAACTTTTCTGGTGGGTTATTTTCCAACCATTTCCAAAATGCTGTCCATGTCTTCGTCCTTTGGTTGAACTCTGCGCTAAAGTCGGGCTCGTTGATCTTCAAAGTAGCACAGATGGGTGGGTCAGATAACTTGACTTTGTCCGCCTCTGTAATGCGTACGCCGCCCAGCTCCTTAATAATGTCCATCCCAAGAAGCAGATCGAAACCTAATAACACGCTGTCCACGACCAACACACTGAGTGTGATGGGGTCACCATTGTTGATACTGAGTTTGATGTTTCCAACTCCCCACCTTCTGAGAGCCTTTCCATCGATTGTTAGTATGTCCATCTTTTGTCTGCTCCACTGTCGACAAATTGAACTGTTCGTGAGTGACCGAGAGCAGCCCGAATCTATTAAAGTGGTACGCGTTATTCCATTGATGCGCACCTTAATCACAGGGAATGCCTCTTTCATGCTCGGTGCGGAGAAGAGACCAGCGCTGACGTCACGTCCCCCGATTCCATTTCCCGGACACTTAGAGGCAATATGACATTGGAAGCATCGTAGATCGAGACGTGCCTTTCGCGCTGACCCACTGTTGCATTTCTTTGCATTGATAGCAGCAGTCTCTGGCAAAATGATTTGGCCCAGAGCACCGATAGCAGGTGACATCGCCATGGCGACGGATGACTGGGGTCAGACCTTCTTTGACTTCAATTGGTTGAACGACTGCGGCCACTGGTTCATCAGCCTCTTTTTCATCAATCATGATAGCACGGGCTCGGGTCAACAATTGATTGAGTGTCATGTCTTCCATTCTGGATGATGCGCGGAGTATCTGCTTAACATGACTAGGCAATCCAGACACAAAGGCACATGTCATCCATTCTTCAGGAAGCGGTGTGATTGGAACAGCGAGTTTCTTTAATTCTGCCAAATATACGTCTACTGTCTGGCCAGGTCGCAGATGCCGTGCTTGGAATTGGTCGTAGGCCACGAACCAGTCAGTTCCAAATGCGGTTAGTAGAGCATGCTTTATTTGCTCAATGTCACTTTTCTATTCTTTGCTCAGCTGCCTATATACAGCAAGGGCACCACCTTTCAATCGTAGTGGAAGAATCCATTCAATCTTCGTGATCTCACATAAGTCACAAACCAGTTCCACTTTTTTGATCCATTCAACCACAGGTTGTCCACTCGTATCACCACTGAATTCGGGGATCAGTTTTATGTCGAACGGTCTTTCCGCCATCTTGCTAGAGACAAAGTAAATGCCGAAATAGCTTGTTGTAGTAAAGAAAAGGCTGTCAACTGATAGTAACAAGTGCAAGAGATTTCTTGTTTCTCGGCCACAACACTTGTAGCCAAATCGCAGTTCACACGATAGTCCGACGTAACAGTCCAACAAACAACGTAGAGACGACAAAATGGGGTCACACATCCAACCTTCACTTCTCACCAACAACAATGCATGTTCATTCCACCAAGCTCAAAAAAATCATCTCCTTTTATAAGCGAAATTCTGATTGGTCATGCCATTCAGGGGAGGGAAGAACATTAGCATAGCTTCTAGTCATTGATGTAGATTTTTGCTGACTACTTTTTGGTAATTTTTCTTTGGCAGATTGCACACAAAACACAAACTTTTTTCGGGGTAACTGATTATCTCTTTCACTACAGTTTTATAGGATTATCAGGACTGAATTGTTCTGTTTACGAAAAGACTTCTTTGAAATAAAGAACAAACACACACACACACGTGTGTGAGTCCTGAGAACTCTATAAAAAAATGTATTACAGTATCAATGTTATGAACCAGAAACCCTTTCTAAAATGATTATTTTTTTTTTTTTTTTTTTTTTTTTTTTTTAAATCAATATTTTCCTATTCTGACAAATGTCATGGGTTGAGGAAAGTCTAAGGTATACTAATCTACAAAAATTATTTCCAAAACATTTTTCCCTAATTTTTTATGAATGGGCCTGTCTACTTAAGTAATGTCAAATATTTTATTAAAATTGTGTTATCATTAACTTCCTGCAAAAAATAATTTTGGAGATTTCTTAAATTCTTTTAGGATTTTGGAGAAGTGTTTCAATATGTTCACACACACACACACATATATATTTACTAATATAAAACTTTTGGGGATTTTGCTTTATAAAATTTATAATCCAAAATTTACTCAAATGGATTGGTTACAACATAAGTAAAAGGTAGTAAAACTAACCTGAAAAAATTCTTTCATAAAACATAAAAATAAAATCCAGTAAAATGAAGTAATCCCCTCATGTTTGATAAATTTTTCAAAGGCAAATCATTTTCTTTTTTTTTTTTTCCTCTTCCGCACCCCAATATGATGAAAATGCAAATGAGATACAGATATAGATATATATATATATATATATATATATATATATATATATATATATATATATATATTTAGTAGGTACCTAGAAAGTACCAAGGTTGTAGATGGCATTAAACTATTAGTTAATATAGAATAAAATAAAATGGCTGTTAAAATATAATAAATATTATAAACAAAAAACAATTTTAACCCATGAAAGCTCTCTTATGCTTTTTTGTTTTTTTCTTTTGCATTTTATTTATGACTCATTTGTTTTCTACAATATTGGGTTTTCATAGTTATACCTTTGCACCAAATATGTACAAACAAAGGATTTGTAATACACTGACTTAATGCTTAAGTATCTCAAATTTGGTTAATGCTTAAGTATCTCAAATTTGGGGCCAAAACAAAATCCCTTTGTGACTAATAACCAGCTGTGTCACATGATCAAACCCACCTTTTACCTTCCTTACTCACACTTGTTTACCTAACCTCATATTGTAATCATACATATTTTTTAACATTTTTTTAGGCATCTACAAATTAAAGAAAAATATTTTTTCATGTTTAAATAGATTAATTTGAAAATGTCATCCAAAATGATATTTTTTGATGTCAATCCAGACTAATTATTACCTTCAAGACACTCCATTATACAAAAATGCCTCCCGGTGTGATAAGAATTATCAAGACCTGTATCACAAGCCAAATTGCTAAACTTCTAGATTGCTTCTATTATTGATGCAACTGCTTGAAAATAATGGAACTATTAGTTGTCACCAACATAGATTCTTATCTGGGTATAGCTACATATCTCCATTGTTGTCTTGTTTAAATAGCTGTAACTAATCCCATACAAGCAGATGTAATTTATATGGACTTTGCTAAAATGCCTGATTTAGTTTCTCACCAATGGCTTCAGCACAAATTGAAAAAAAGTTGGAATTAGAGGCAAGATATGGAATTGGATCAAATTATTTCATTGAAACAGAAGGCAGAGAGCTGCACTCCAAAATGGACTCATAGGCTAATGCTATCAGTGGAGTTACACAAGGGTTCGTCCATCTTGTTTCTAATATTCATCATTTTTAATATCTACATCTAAACTGTTTATTGATGATGGTACTATGTGCTCTATCACAAGTTTAGAAAACCCCAAAGTGGTGCATTACTTCAGGAAGTCTTAAAATCATTAGCTGCCTGAAGTGGATGTTAAAATTTAACTCTGGGAAATGCATGGTTTAAAAATATTGGTGGCATACTGGAGAGAATATCATGTATAAATGTTTATATATCAGAACAAAATGTTAGTTAAATAAATGAAAAAGTGGGAAACATTGTTTAATGTGGAGAAATCTTAAAAGACAATATATGTCACAGAAAATTCTTTCCAATTTGTCATTAATTTACTTAAAACTGGACAATAAATATTCTCTAGATGGTGTTTATTTAGATGAGGTTGTGGAACAAAGAGTCTAGGTACTCATTATTTAAATGATCTAATATCCAAGGAAGCACATTTTGGATATTATATAAAAACCAACCATCATTTGATAGTGTGTTACTGGGTTTACTCACCAAAAGGTAAAAACATTATATTTATCTATGGTATGGTCTATGCTGGAATATGGGGCTCCCAGCTGGAGTCCATACTACAAGAAGGATATAGATGTACTGTAAAGTGTAAAAAATATTACTGGTTAGATTGATATGGTATCACTTAATAGGAATGGATTAGATTTTCTTTCCTTTTTTTTTTTTTTTTTTTTTTTTTTTTTTTTTTGGATATCATAAATTGTTTGGACCTATCTTCTTGAGAATGTTGAGACATCATGCTGCTAAACAATATAATTAAGAATCATACTAAAATGGAATTTCTTGCCTGGAAACTTGGTTCAATCAACAAACCTCCCCCCCTAAATACCCTCTCTGTGCAGCCCTTATTAAAAGGGGCCAATCAGTAATAACTTTTTAAGTCAGTATATCTATTTTCCTGAATCCGGAAGTATATGGCTAGAGCCAATCAGATCCTAGACATTCTTGATGATAAAGCCCACAAGTAAACTAAACTTTGGGGCAAGCTGCATGTTGATGACAAGGCTAAGACAACCCTATAGTAAGTGAAAATAGATCAGCTCCTCCCCCATCTTGATATGTTTGCAAACAAGCACTCAGCAAGAGTTGTCATTGACAGTGGAACCTAAGATATATGATGAGACATGCCACAGTTAGATGTCAAGGCATGAAGATCATGGACACTTCCCAATCAGTAAGGCAGGCAGATGGCTCCTCACCATTGTAGCTCAGATCAGACCCCAGGGTGTTCTCAGAGTGTAGCTTCTTCCAGTCAAATGCTTGTGGCTTAGAAAATAACTCTTTGACCAAATCATTACTCACGATATAAAACCATAAGACAAGGTTGTAGGCAAATTTTATTCTGTTGTAACCTTTTCCTGTAGATAAGCAAGGTTAGGTAAGTGTAGATGAGGAGTAGGTGGGGTAGATGTCTAATAGGCATCTTCCTTTTTGCATGGTAGTAAACTGTCTCTCATCCCTCATTGTGTCTTTTTGTGTTTGGCTGCTAATGATCGCTGTCTTATAGATGACAGAGTTCTTTGTCTTGTCAGCTCTATTTAAAAAATAATTCATCAAGAACTCAGAATTTAGCTTCACTCAGTGACCCTCTTTGTCAGGATCATTTGATTTAGTTCTTGGGTAGTCTACTCCATTAAGCTAACCTTCTTTACCAAGACGGGTAATTATCAAAGTGATTTCTATGATGCATTGATTGCGGTTCTCATTTACAAGATATCAACTGATATCCCTACACTACTCAATGTAATCGGACAGACCCGATTCACATTGGAGAGAGAAAACGCATCATGCCACTTTGAGGGTGTCATCATTGAAGATTTTGACACCGAGATCCTTGAGAGTCCTGTTTTTGCAGAGAAATGACATAGCCACTCAACCTGCTTGGTTTGACATTTGGATTTGTAACACCCAAAATTACCTACAGTTCCAAGATATTGCCAAAATCACAACAGATTCTATGAGACCACATTTTATGTGACCTATATAAACAAAATACTGTTTGGCTTGTGGAGTACCCAACAACAAAGATGACAAATTCACCCTTTGCCAAGTTGGGACTCACATCAGCCTAGATCAGAAAAGATTTGGTTCCAACCCATTGTTACAAGTAGTATTGGATGCAAAGCGAGGCTCGTCAATACCACAGATAAGCAACAATAAATACGAAAGTCACATCATCTTACACTATATACCTACATTCACCCCAATCACCTCTGCATTAGAGGTCATATGCCTGCCTACAACCAGATACTGTCAAGGTACACCTGGTATACTCATAAACCTAAAACATACATTGTTCCCCTTAGGGCAAGAGAGAAAGATTCTGTGGACTGATTTGGAAGTAAATTGCCAGAATACAATTGTTTGGTGTTCAAAACCACAATCAATATAAGCCTGACACAAAAAAAAAAAAAATGATCAGCATATTTCAAGGACAATGTCAGACTTTTAATCCCTTTCTTTACTGGTTTTCATATTTTAGTCTAAAAAGAAAAGAAAAAAAATGCATGATGCCAGTATTATCAGTAAGTCTCAGAGGACATTCATTTATACTCCTTGTTTCTAATTATTGCCCTTATTTTTGCAAAAGCTTGTTTTCCTTGGCACATAATTGGTCCATACTTGATCAATATTAAAATTTTTATGTTATAAAGGTTTCTGCGATAAAATTTTTTCTTAAGTCAATAAGATTTTATTCATAAAGCCAATAAAAGCTTTTCTAAAAATTTTACTAAAATGTTACTTTAAATGTTTTAAAGGAAAAATAAACTCAGAATTTGTTATATAATAAAAGTTTTATTATAAAACATATTAAAATTTTATTCTAAAATATATATAGTTTTATTATAAAACGTAAAATAAAAGGAGTACCATTGCAAAAGTCAGTCAGTTATGTGCCATGATACATGCATGATACATGCTTAGGTGATCATGTATCTTATGATACATGACTGATGAGACAGATTTTTTTTTTTCCCCCCACAGTAAGTTGCCATTTCTTTCTGTGGTAGACCAGTTGCCATCCAAGGCTATACAACCCGATCTGTCCTGCTACTTACCCATAACTTGGGAGCAAAGAAGAGGATTCTTACTTTTCCAAAGGGTATTAGCACTTAAGTGAATGTAATGGATTCGGCTGGAATTCATACTCGGCTTTCCGATTCCTCAATCCGAGCCTTTATCCATTACTCCACTGTAAACTATTGGATTCTGAAATTATTTTCTCAGCTAAAAAGTAATCCATTTTTTTTTATTCCATAAATTGTCGGTTGAACTTATGGCCATTATTACTGGAAAAGCATTTTTAAAATCACTGATTTCAAATCTTGTTTTAGTGAAATTCATACCTCCATGAGATCACTAAAAAAGAGCATAGCATGAAAAAAAGAACCTTAAACTTCATGAAAATAAGTTTTTCTTGTCTAAATGTTTATGTTATTATTAAGAGGCAAGATCAAAGTATTTTGGGGGTATATTTTTACATTTCTTAATCGTTCCTAGCACGTCCGAAATTTTCATTAAAAATTGTTTCTTTTTGAGTCAGCAAAATTGACAGAAAATCGATCGTGTCAACCATTCTTTTCCCCCATTTTATAAACAAAAAGAAAATCTGTTTAAAATTCTTTTAAAAAATCAATTATAATTTTTTCAAAATTTATTTTAAGAAAATTACAAATTATCAAGTTTATTTAAAATATTTTGAAACAAACATTACTTACTTTCATACATTTGGTATCATTTGACAGGTGATAAGTGATGATTTCATCACATATTGAGAGCTTACAAAAGGGAATGTTACTATACAGAAGGACAGAAGTGACATAATTATTTAGTTTTAAGTGAACCAACTTATTCACCTTGTTATTTTTAAGGAAAACTTTCAGCGCTCTAATTTATTTTTTTTTTTTACTTAACTTTCACATTACGTTTACGATGCTTTATGAAAAATATATAAAGAAAAAAAGACTGTTAGTGAGATAAAATTTCATAAGAAAGGTATCTTTTTTTTTTTTTTTTTTTTAAGCATTTCACCCCAAGCAAGGCGGGAAGCCACTAGGACGCAAGGGGTTACAGAAAATTTAGAGCAAGATCAGATAGGAGTGATAGAAGAAAGGATGAGGGTAGTGGATAGATCAAGGCAACTGGAGATGTCGATTGACATTACACTTGAATACCTGGAGATTATAGCTCACAGGGAAACAGGAAAAGGGAAGGGAGTTCCACAGGTGAGAGGTGCGAGACATGAAGCTATTAGAGTAGAAAAGACGGCTACATTTAGGAGTTTCGACAGTGAAGGTGTGAAAGAGGGATGCCAGCCTCGTAGGGCGCTGGAACTCATGACGTCTGGGAACCAGCGAATGCAGCTCCTCAGAGCAATTTCCATGAAAGTATTTGTAGAACAGACAGAGGGAGGTGACGGCACGTCTGTGAGAAAGTGACTGTAGACGAGACGCCAGGGCAGGGCCAACTACATTGCATATCCGCCTCTGGAGCTTATGAAGAACCCCGAGGCAAACAGAAGGGGCACCAGACCATACACAGCAACAAAACTCCATGCAAGGGCGAATTGTTGATTTGTAGATCAGGAGGATCGACTCCGGGGAGAAAAACTTCCTGGCGCGGCTCAGGGAGCCGACTTTTCTCGCAGTGGACGAGGCAATTGACTCAATGTATTTATTCCATCTCAGGTCAGCAGTCAACGTGAGACCGAGAAGCCGCAGAGAGTTGCTCTCGAGAAGTTGAGCGTCAGACATTCTAATGGAGGGAAGGGAAGGATCTCTGTGGTGATTAATAGAGAGCAGTTTTGTCTTAGAAGCGTTGAAGTTGACCAGCCAATTCATGCCCCAGTTCACAATCGATTGGAGGTCCTTTTCGAGACGCACGGCCAGGCCAGTTTTGTCAGCGAGACTAGATTTGTTTTTGAGGCAGGAATAAATTGTGGTGTCATCCACGTAGATGCCAACTTGGGAAGTTATTGTGTCAGGAAGGTCATTTATGTAGATAAGGAATAAAGTGGGGCCTAGGATGGAGCCTTGAGGAACACCTGTGTTCGTGGGATAGGAACTGGAGGAGAATCCATTGAGAACAACCTTCAATTTACGGTTTGACAGGAACGATCGTATTAGGTTATATAATCGACCCGTAATGCCATAACCTTGGAGCTTGCGAAGAAGGCCGGCATGCCAAACCCTATCAAATGCTTTGGGGATGTCTAGTGCCACGGCTCGGGCTTCCCCGTTATTTTGAAGAGCTCGGTAGACTGTTTCAGTGATGGCCGTAAACACATCGGCTGTAGATCGGGCAAAGCGGAAACTATATTGCTTGTCTGAGAGCAGATTATTGGATGTGAGGTGGTTAACCACCCTGGTATTGATTAGGGCTTCGAACACTTTGCCGAAGAGGGGAAGGAGACTGATAGGGCAGTAGTTGGAAGGGTCAGAGGGGTCGCCGGAGTTCGTGAAGACAGGAACGATCGAAGAGGACTTACAGCAGTCAGGAAAACAAGATTCCTTGAGGCAGTAGTTGTATAGTTTAGAAAGGGCGGGTGCCAGTTCAGGCGCGCATTTCTTCAAGACAAAGGCTGGTATCCCGTCTCCACCACTAGCCTTGTTGGGGTCTAAATTGGAGATAACACCCAGTACCAAAGATGGGGTTATGTTTAACCCACTCAATATGGCCTCAGTTCTAAGAGGGAAGTCGGGTATGGGTATACCGGAAGAGTCGAGCGTCAAGTTGAATAAAAATTTCCGAGCAAAGTATTCAGCCTTGTCGGTAGAGAAGGTCAAGACTTCGAACTGGTTGAATAAAGGAGGTATAGAGGGTTTGCAATTGTTCAATATGCTCTTGCAGAGACGCCAATAATCTTTGGAGCCAAATTTGCAAGATGCAATACGTTCCTTCATCCGAGCCGCAAATAGTGACTTAGCATCGTTGAGGACACGCTTACATTCTTTACAGGCAGAGGCAAAGAGACGTCTATTTTCAGTCAGGATGGGATGAAAGCGTTGATTCCAGCTTTAACCCAGGAAGAGACTTCAGAAGCACATTCTTGGACAGGGAGCTTAAAGACTCCATCCCAGGGGACATCGCAGAGGAAATCACGGAACGCGTCCCAGTCAGCTCGTTGATAGTAGAACAAAGTTCTAGTTGTAGGAGTTTCTTTATAGGGGGTGGAGTTCAAGGATATGTTAACTGATACTACTGGATGATCAGAGTTACCAAGAGGGCAGAGTTGCGAGGCGCTGCAGGATTCGGGGATGGAGGTAAAGCACAGGTCGAGAAGAGAGGCTTTACCATCCCGGTTGAAGGCAATACAAGTGGGGAAGTTAACTATCTGTGTGAGGGAATGGGAGTGTTTGAATGCCTGCATGGTCAGTAGTAGCATTCTTAAGCCACAAGGTGTGATGGGCGTTAAAGTTACCAAACACAAAAATGTGAGCAAACAGGTGGAGGGAGAGAGCCTTGTCTATGCTGTCAAAAATGCTATCGAGTATCTCACAGTCTTGAGAGGATGGAGAGCGGTAAAGGAAGAAGAGGTAGCTTACTGCATTGAGGAGAGAGAGTCGGAGACACATGTATGACTGGTCTGGCGATTCGAGAGAGGACTCTCTGGCCAGAGGGAGATGTTCCTTGACATAGACACCAAGACCGTGCATGTGGGTTAGAGAGTCTTTTCTGAGGAGAGGAAGATAGCCAGGGATCAAGAGATCAGAAGAGGGAATAGACGAGACAAGGTTTGTCTCACAGAGAGCCAGTATATCCGGGCCGTTTGCAGTGAGAAAAGATTCCAGACTGCAGAAGTTTGTCCTAATGCCCCGGATGTTGGAGAACGAAATGGTGAGGGGTTTAGGTGGTTTTTGAGAGGCTGGTTTAGGGGTTAATCTTTCGGTTTTTGTAACTCATGTTGAATTTTGTTTGTAAGATGAGAAGGCCCGAAGTAAAAAAACAGAGTTTCGACCGTGACGCGGGCAGAGAGGAGTTGGCAAAATCTGCATCATTATGTGGCCTCAGGGCTGCCCACCGGAGATGACTGCAGGGACACCTTTCCATGCGCGACATGGCACTACAAACACCCTGGTATTATACAACTGTTGATCAGAGCGGCCGCTCAAGACGCTACGCAAGAGTTAGGGCTCCTAACTACCAGTCGGAAACAGCAACCAGAGAACTGTCAACCGTGTACCCTCAGAATGAAGAGGTGATGCCACAGACTGCACACACCACAGGAGAAACAGAGCTGCGCTAATACAGAGGCCGGGGAGAGAAAGAATACCGGGAACCCCTTCCTAGACAAGAAACAAGGTGTAAGCCTCTACTCATGTCCAATAGAAGTGGGAGGAGTGATGACCGGGCGGTAGAAGAGAATTAATTTATATAGGTACCTTTCTTATGAAATTTTATCAGAAGTGTACATAAAAATAATTTTATATACATTTATTAAATTTTACTGTGTTATTTATATTTCTATTCATTTTATCATTAATTTTGATATTTCATTTATCGACAAATTTCATAACTGAGATAAAAGTAAGATCATAAATTTCATAAGATGATAGGTACCCTTCTCAGTTGAAATTGAAAAATCAAACTAACTTCTCCACGTGTTTCGCACTAACAATTCGCAAAAATAAAGGCCGTTACAGCAAAGAACAACACTTAACTCAAATAACACATTTTATTGCATTCTTGCTGCTCTTTCGTGCATTTGAATTACAGCCATTTTACGGACACAAAAACCATGATTTTTTTTTTATATATATACAGTGGTCGTCTTCCGATTATTAATGCTAAAAAAGATAGATATACTTAATAACATTGACTAAACTAAACACCGTTTTCACTAATTTTAATATTTAACAACTTTAATGTAAAAATAATAAAATAATTTAAGAAATAACAAATAATTGTTTTAAAAATTCATTTTTCAATTTTCATCAAAAACATTTTTGCTTTCAAACAATATTCATATAAGAACTAAAAAGCATTTGAAATTAAATAATATCTTTGTTTTATGTACGTTACCAAAGCCTTGTGCTTTTATAATCACTACATTGAGATTTGAGAAGTATTGAATTTCTCTAGAGTTTTCAAAATTAGTTATGGGAGGGAGAGAAATATAAAAAATATTTTTATATTTATGACTTTAAAAAAGGAAAACATATTTTTATAATAAGTTCCATCATTTGTGAATAGTTTCTGAAAGTTTCATTAATATCGGACAATTATTTTTATTTTTGCAAAATTTTCCAAATTAATGTGTCATAGTAAAAAAAAAAAAAAAAAAAAAAAAAAACGCACTAAAATTTTGTTATTTTAGGAGCTACTAAAAATAACAAAATTTTAGTGCGTTTTGATACGAAAAGCGAAACAAGTTTTGTTTTTGTTTTTTTTTAATCAAAAGTTAGAATGTTCTAAAAAGAAGTAAATTTTTTTTAAATTAAAAACTACTTTGTTCTTTCCTCTAAATATTTAAACGATAAAATTTTGTTTTTTTCGTCAAGTTTTTTGGCGCCTTTTTCATTATGCTATGCTTTTCTTTTCTTTTTTTAGCGATTTCTTCGTGGAGGTACCTAAACGAATTTATTATTTATGTGTTGGTCAGAAAAAACTTCATTAACTTTTGTTCTTTAATCTCGCGTATGAAAACTGACACTTTTTTTCTAGAATATAAAAGAAACATTGATGAGGTAGCATCTACGAATTACAACAAAAAACAGATACTAAAAAAAATTCTAACAAAGGATAAAGTTGTGGCCGACAGAAATGTTTCAATGACGCAAGGAGAAACTTTTAGTTTTAAATGCTTTGTTTTTTTTTCTTTTTATAACTGTTAATGTGTAAGTTTAACAATTAAACACAAGAATAGACAAAAAAAAAGGTCTTCGTGATCCTCATTCCAATTCCTTTTTTTGACATGTCTGAAGAAAATTTTTACCACTTGTAAATTTATTTTCAAATAATCCAAATTAAACACTAACAGAGACATTTTGTGACTTTGTCCCATAAAAAAAGCTTACTTAAAGAACATTACAAAAATTGTGCAAAAGTCAAATAGAAAGGAATAATTTCTTGTTATGTCTAATTTATTAAAATAAAAACTACAAAAATGGGAAAAAAAAAAATAAAAAATATAATCATAATTTAAAACTGCATATTTTATTTTCTGGGTGGTCAGTCATACACTCTCCTAGTCCTAGTTTCATTCAATTTATTATTTTTATTAGAATTGTAACGTAAATAAACTCGACTTATACTTTTGGCGAGACAAGTATCTTTAAGAAGTTACTCGCCTGGCTGTTGCTAAAATAGCAGAACTTGTCCGATGTTATAGGCGCCTCATTTCTTATTTAACGCCATCAGGAGAAATGCTAGAAAGTATACAAGACTCAGTGTCTAAATGCGATAGAGTCGGTCTTCTATGTTAAAAGACAATTTGATTTCTTTTTTAAGTAAATTCACTTTTTCAAAAGAGGCATAAAAAAATGAAAAGTAAGTTCAATTCTAGAGGAATACCTTTGAAAATGAATGAAATTTTCCTCGCAAAAAATAATTCACCACAAGTTCTTCAGTAACAATTTAAAAAAAAAAGGATAAAATAAAAAAAACTCTCAAAAATAAATAAAAACAAAACACGACTCACAGTTTTTTTACTTTAACAAAAAAAAGTAAAACGTAAGTTTACCCACCCACGCCACTTGCCATATCTTACAAACAAACTATTGTTGAAATTCGCAACAACTGTTTCTAAAAAAAGTAGCAATAATAATTATTTTTTAAAGAGAAAGATTTGTAAATTGCTTTTTATTTGAAAAAAAAAAAAAAAAAATATTTTACGAATCGAGCAAAAAACAAACATTCGACAAAAATTACCCTCTTATTTTGGGTGGGGGAGTCAAAAAATAGTCATTTTCATTTCATTTTTTTTTTTTTTAATGTTTGAGAGTTTTGTTTCCTCTTTTTTTTTTAGCGAGCGCACAAAAATGGTTTCAGGAATTCCAGAGTCAATGATAGTTTGCTACTTTTTCTTTAAAAAAAAAAAAAAAAAAATGGTAGGAACAACTTAGATGATGAAATTTATTTGACAATAAAAACGAAAGAATAAAAAGCTGATGATCAACAAATAATTTCTCATCCTCCTTTCTAGTTTACAAAAAAATCGTAAAGAAGGCGCACCTTAATTTATCTGTTTTTATGTTATTATTTTGTTGTTGTTTTTTTAAGTAAATGGGATTTAAGGCAATAAAATACACAATTAATGCTCAGACGGAAGTTTTAAAATTATTATTATTCAGTCAAGGCCTTAATTAATTAACAAATTATTTTTTAACGCGAAAATCAGTTAATCGGCACCGGGGCTTTAAAAAGCGCGGATCTTATTTTAATGTGTTTTTTTTTTATCAATGTTTAAAGTAAACATTGATAAAAAAAAATGTATTAAATCCGAGCTCAATGCAAAACAAATATACATAAAAATATATGAAAAAACAAAATGTGTTTGAAGTATTGTTTAAAAGAAGATATCAGTAAAAAAAACAAAAAAGGAGTGTCATATCTTTAAAAAAAAAAAAAAATCACCCAAAAAAATCATTTTTTTTTAGGTACCTCCACGAAATGTAAACAAAGTCTTTTTGAAAAAGAGCATAGCATGATGAAAAAGGCGCCAAACTTGACGAAAACAAAATTTTATTTTTTATTTTTGTTTTTTGTTTTTTTAATCAAAATTTAGATTGTACTTTTAAGGTCATATTCACGTGCAATAAATAACATTTTTTTTAGGTAACTCCACGAAATCGCTAAAAAAAGAAAAAAGCATAGTCTGATGAAAAAGACGCCAAACTTTATGAAAACAAAATTTTATCGTCTATGCTTATGTTATTATGAAGAGGAAAGACCAAAGTTTTTTTTAATTATTTCTTAAAATTTTCCCTTCTTTTTAAAACATTCTAAATTTTGATTAAAAAACCCTTGTTTCTCTTTGTACCAACCGGAACTAGTAAAATAACAGACAATTTTTAGCACGTTTTGTTTGTTACACACATTAATTTGGAAAATCTTGCAAAAATAAAAATAATTGTCGGATGTTAATGAAATTTTCAGAAACTATTCACAGATGATCGAAATTATTATAAATATGTCTTTTTTTATATTAACGTCATGGCAGAAATATTTTTTTATATTTATTAACACCCACATAATTTTATGAAAAACTTAGAATACTCATATAATCTCTATACAGCATTTTAAAAGTCGTCCATAAAATTAACCTCATAAACTTTTTTAACAGCAAAATGTACTTACGTTTCGTTTTTTTAGCATTCTTCGGTGATATCTATGTTCAAGTGACAAGTAAACAACAACATAATATTTATCGCCTCAACAGCCGGTCTTTATTTCTGCTTGAAGATTGAGTGTCTAAGGGACATAACTCTGTCAATGTATACGAGAATTGAAACGAACAACTACAAAAAATATTCATTATTTGTGCATGGGCGCACACACACACTCTAACATTTGCTATAGATAGCAGGAGGAGCGGTATGGACATAGAACTCACCATTTAGTGACAGTCAGTTTCACAGCAAACTCACTCATGAGACCATACTTTGATTATCGCTTAAGATGTGAAACTACTAGTCACTATGCAATATTGATATGTCGACACTGTTAAAGCATTTTTATTTAAAAATTTATTTTTAATTATTTTAAGTATTCTAATATTTAGTCTTTCTTTCGAAAATGCTTGTTGAAGATGTTAGAAAATTACCAATAAATTTTAAATTTACTTTTGTTACCGCTTTTATTTTTTTTATAATGACGTGCATGGACGCCCGTATTTACAAAAATTGACAAGTTTATACACACAAAAAATCAAAATTCTTTTCAAAATAATGTCATAAGCTTATGTTTAGTAATTTTAATTTATGATTAGTTAATTAGCAATTTTTATAAGTTTTTATTTAATAACAATATCACTTAACAGACGAATTAATACAGAGTTTTTAAGATTTATAAATTATTATAATTACAATTATTAAAAAAATGAAAACAGTTCTTGTACAAATTCATTATTCACCGAAAAAAAGTTTTTCTTAAGACAATAGTGTCCATAATAAATCTTATTCATAAAAGCAATTAAAAGCTTTTCTAATTACATAAATTCATAGTTTTATTACAATTTTTATTTTACGATTCAGAACTGGGGTTCTTGTTTGATAAAAGAACATTTTATCCGAGGACTTGTCGTTATACATGTTATAGACAAGCGTATGGTTGCAAGGAAGAAATACGACAACAGGAGAAATAGATTTACGTGATTTATTTCAATAGGAACGTGTGGTTTTGGGACAGCTACCTTGTGGTATAGTTCATAAGCCGGCTGCCGATCTGGGTTGATCTCTCATAGTAGTTCTCACTGGTTGGTGTGGCGCTCCTCCTGCTGACTGCCCAGACTGACCGTGACAGATCTCTTCCCTGGCCTCCTGTTGACTGCTAGTACTCCCCCGTGTGACCCATTTTATGGCTTAACGACGCGAGTATAATTAGGAGGGGAGCATTTTTATTGGTCGAAAAATAGAAACACTTTAAAATATTATTTTATTTTTCGACCATAACTCGTGCATCGGGTCTATGCGTAAACGACGATATGGTCATTTTGTGACGGGGCCTTGTCCCGTTCGCATCCGGCTCTCGCTCGAGTATGTTAGTTTATTTGCCTGCAAATCAGCCGAGATATGTCTTATTTTATTTTATAACATACACAATAGGAACATTAATAAACCCTACAAAAATAATTTCAGGAAATTTCAAAAAATTAAATAAATTTGTAAAAACCTATATTTTTACCAATATTTTCGGTAAAAGATTTCATTTCAAAAATCATTCATGTGTGAATAAGTCCTGACCATTTCCTTAAAATCCAACAATTATCTGATTTTTGCAAGAATTTCCAAATCAACGTTTTTCACAGCAAAAAGACGCTCAAATTTCCTGTACTATTTTATGGTCCCCCGTTGACACCAATGAAACAAAAACTTTTAATCAAAATTTCGAAGTTTCAAAAAGTTAAAAATTAAAAAGAATAATTTTTACATAAAAAAATCAATTGGTCTTTCTTAATATAATTTAACAAAGATTTTGTCGATAAAACTTTGTTCTTATTAACTTTCAGGTATTTTTACTTTTTTTATCATAAAAGTGTAGGAATCCGTCTCCTCGGGTTTTTGTTAAATATCAAAACGCGATTGTTGGGATTCGATACAATAACATAAAATATTGTTACGGGATTGCTCGTAATTTGGCCGTTTAGAATAATCCTACGATTTTCATGGAAAAAATAAAATCCAGTAGAAAAAGACAACGTAATATCAACAAATAAACATTAATTTAAAATACAAGAATACAAGAAGTTGGTTATAGATTTGAAAATCTTTTTGTTTTGGTTAATAAAGTTATAGGATAGAATATAAATTGTATTTGTGTACGTATGTAAGAAACAATGAAATGTTGTTATATGTGTGTTTGTGTGAAAGAGTCAATACGTGTATTCGTGCTTAGTAGTAACGGGGAATACAATTAGAATTTTTTGCACTTACTGCGAACTGTGGTGCTGTAGTCTGAGGTGGCCTCTTTGTCTTTGTAGTTTATCAGCGCTGTTGGTTTTTGCGTGTGGGCGTGAATGGGGTCTTGAAGATAATCAGCTAGAGTGACGTGGACCTTGGTGACATTGGTGACATCTGTGTGCCTCTTTTTGGGGGCCGGATTTCGTGATTTTTATACACTTTTTGGTAAGAACATCTGCTCCAGAATTGTATCATTTATTTCTTCCTAATTGGCGCTAAAATTAACAATTCCGAGCCATTATCCATTTCACCACCTGCACACCCAAGCTTACTGCACCTGGTATTGCCAATCGGCCACTCATCAAGGTATTGACTAAGCTTAACTTTGGTATCATACGGGAACGGGTGTTTCAGGGTTATGTGGCCGTAATACAGAAAGGAAGCAACCTCGACACACCCAAATAGACCGTCGAAAATTAACTGGAGAAAAGAGAAACCTTTGCTGCATATTCCGACAATAAAAGAGACCGAAATCTTCTTCAAAATTACTGTTACTAAGGAGACACAATTGAGCGTGAGTAACTTTTTCAATAAACACAAGAAAATACAAAGCCACGTCAAAGCATCTTTGCAATTATGTTCCACATATTTAGTTATTTTGTTCTCTTTTTACATTTAGCACTTTTTTCAGGAACTCAAACACACGCACAAGAATAATAGGCCCCAGTGAGCGAAATAAAGGGTTCAGTTCGACATTCCAACCACCTGAAGAAGACCGGAGCGTATAACGGCCGAAAAGTTGTAATAAATATGGCGACAAAGATGAGGACAATAGTCCGAATAATGTAAATAATTTTCTCTCAACAATCCAAGAAAGCTAAGTATCTCAAACTATCTCTCTTCGTTTACTTTTGAAAGTATGCAAAAAATATATCCCTTCGGTGAACAACGAGCTCTCTTACCTTTGCCTTTTTAAATATTAATATTGTGTCAGATCATTTAATCTGTTGTATGAACATTTCCTCTTCTTGATAATACGTTAAAACTACGGATTGCTGATTTATTTTCCAGAAACGAAAATACTGACACTACTTCAAGTTTGTATACTTGTGAATAAAGTGCTAATCTTGTTATGTTAAAATTACCAGTGTGTTTCCTCGTCATTATCATTCTTGGTGTGGATAAATCAACTGTTCATTTTAACCTCTAGGCCCCACGCCACTATAACTCCTATCGTTAGCATGAGCAATATTATCACAGTAAGAATTAACGCTGCTCCGATTAGGAAATTTTTTTTTTTCTCAAAAACAGAGACGCAACTGAGAGATGATAAATAAACATGTTAGTGTAATTTACACACTTACTCCGGTTAGGAAAGTTATCGCATGAACTAATGCAGTACACAGAAACAATGACAAAAACTTAATTTGCGACACTAACACAATTCCCGCCGACCTTAGACCATATGGCAAACAATAGGAATGCTCCCAAGTCCAAACTCAACTTCCTATCAAGACAGAAAAACAAATAGGATATACGGAGTTATCTCCCTTAGACTCCCGGTGTTAGCTCCCTACACTGTCACTGCTCAAATAGGAGCTACTTTAACTTCATAATAGAAACAGGGGCTAGCATTTTCATTTTACCATCTTCTTTGGTAAATAACATCACATTTTGACACTATCCTTGTTTCTATTTCGTCAGCCATTAGTGACAAAATAAAGCATAGCTGGAAATTTGAATATCTTTTTTAAGAACATTTTCGTTGCTTTTTAATGTTCACCGATATTACTAATCCACTGATAAACTTTGATTTCTTAAATTGACTGCAAAAATAGATGTATACTGGACACAGTTACCGGCAGTAAAACCAGCAAAAAAACTTCAACGGCTTCAGTTAATATTAGAGATAAATTTAATGAAGTAAAAATTCCAACATTTTTCCAAAACTTTGTGAATAAATATCCTAGTGTTATAAAACAAAACCGTATGATAATTCGGACGGTCATTATTGCAGAGTATACCACGGAAACTGTGGGGAAAATGAAATAAAACCAATAAGTAAAATAATAATAACGAATAAAAAAATAATTAATTAATGCAAGTTATAAAGAAACTGGAAAGAGTTCCTGGCCACATGTGCGATTTTATGACCCCAGTTCAGGGAAGGACAAAATGTTCCTTTTTCTCCTCTTGATTTCAAGATATGAACCACGCAGTAAGAGTGTTCTCACTGGGGAATGTTAGTTTCCCCGGTCCACTGAGTGAGACTGAACTATTTCCACTTTCCAACGAGATCGTTCGGACGTCTTTTCAGCAGCCTTACTCAATGAAGTAAAGATTCGGCCATCCTCAGCGCGAGTCTGACTTGAGCTCTTAATCCTTTCTGATCCTTACTTCTCATCAATAATTTGAGCCAGGAACTCTTTCCAGAAAATGAACATACTCAAGAGACATTTAATTTTGTTTCAATACAGTTAACATCAAAGAAAAAACGTCCGTAGCAAAAACACAAGGCATCTATCAAATTTCAGACAGCTCTAGTCGAATTTCAAAAACTCATAAAATCCGGAGTATAAAATTCAGAGAGTGAGCGGATATTCTCTCTCCATATGGTGTCAAAATCAAACGTTACTTATCAAGCTTATGTGGATTTCCAAACCTTCAATGACATCACAAAAACGAACTGTATCCAATGCCAAACTTTAATACTTTCAATTACTAACTAAATTTTCTAAAACAGATTTGACCTCTTGACCTTACAGCCAAATCAAAGTTCATTATGGGCATAAAACTGCTGTAACAATGCCATTCGGCTTATTTGAATTCAATAACATGCCTTTTGTCTTGAAAAATGCGCTACCTTCCAGCGTTTTATGGACAAAATGTTCTTCAATATAAAGTACGTATTTGTATACTTAGATGATATTCTGGTCTACAATTGCAACGAAAAACAGCACAAAAAGACCTCGACAAAATCTTCCATATACTAAACGAAAATAATGTTTAGATCTCTTCCCTAACGAAATGCACATTTAACGTTGCCCAAGAAAGGTTTCTTAGTGTCAGCACGGGTGTCTCTTACGTACAAAAAACAAGATTAAGAATTTAAAATCATTATCCTACCCATGAGACTCCAAAAGTCTATGTCGATTTCTAGGGATGATAGGGTTTTATCGTAAACTCATCCTTAATTATGCTAAAATTGTTTTTCACCGATCAGAACAGATGCGACTATGGCCTAAATCTTTATTCGAATTAACGGACACAAAATAAGCTTTATAGAAACTCACCGGCATAATTCTGAGTTAATAATCTTAATGACAACCACTGGAATTTTATCTGGACCGGTAGTCTTTTTAGGTGTCAAATTTTATGTCTTGAAACTGTCCGGCTTGCAATAAAAATACTGAGTTTGTATTCTGTGAGACAGAAGAAGTATGAAAGGGGGTGACCTTTGTTACCTAACGTGGAGTTGGAGGCAAAGATCGCAGTGAAGAGCTTTGTCTTATCTGTCCAGCGTCATTTATGATTGCAGGCACTGACGGTTTGCTTCTATTGAGAATTTGGTTGGAGATTTTCCAAAACTCTCAAGTTATTTTATATCGAGCTTGGTCTGAACTGCTTGTGCATAGCTGCATTTTCTAGAACACTCTTGCAATAATTTCGGGAAGTTCTGAATGGAACAAGTGTCCTACTACATCTTTTCCTGTGATAGATATTGTCATAGTGCTTACGGCGAGCTACGGCTGAAGCACATTCAATGGTGGGTGGGGGATGACACGGGGCTGGCTGTTCGGTTTTTGCTGGAATTTTGCTTTTGTCTTGGCATCGACTTTGACACTGACTACAGAATTATGTGCCCGGCATGGGTAACATTTAAATGGAATAATTTTCAGGGTAGAATGTGAGGAAGAGGTCTAAAAGTTTCACCTGATGTCCTGTTATATTGGGAAGACGGGCGGGCTCTTCACTGATCTGTATCAGTTGTTAGACGATGAAAAGGACGCGGCAGTACCTGACGTCACCGCAAATATGAAGACTAATTGAGATATACTCAGAAAAGATAATTATCAATTCTCTCGGTTATTTTGCTAATAAAGAGTGAAGGTGGAAGTGGTACAGTGGATATGCCACGTGGAAGCATTTTCCAGTAGATCAGAGACCTGGTTTGGTGGGTCATTGCCACATGGGGACGATCATTAATGTAGGAGGCGAGGCCGTGGCGATTTCGATGGCCATACAAAATAAATAAAACCCTCGACACATTAACAATGTTATTATTTGTCATAAATATATGTATTATAAAAAATTTATTTTTACTTCTTTTAAAACGTTAGCCTTGAATAAATGTTTAATTGCCAAGGTTGTTTTTAGTACACGTTCTTTTGAGAGATTGTATTTTTATGAACGGTTTGTGTAAAAAAATTGTTGCACTTATATATCTTTTTCGGCTCAGCTGTTAAAACCCGCCAAAATTTGTGAAGGATCCATTTCTAGTTTATGGAAAATTATTTTTTTCATATATATACTGACCAATGAGAGACGTCGTCTCTCCCATCCCTAGTAAGAAACCGAATGGGGAGTTTGTGAGCCTATTTTATGGAATAAATAGAGACCAGGTGAGGCGATGAGAGAGAAGACCTTCTGACAGCAAGGAGACAAGACAAATCAAGGAGCAGAAGGCATTTGACATCAAGAAGAGAGCAACAAGAAAACACCAGTTACCAGCCAGCTGCAGAGAGATAAAAGAATTTTCAAGTTCAAGTGAAAATTCTCCTGCGGTTGGACAACAAAGGACGAAAATAATTTAAAGAAATTTTCCCAAGGACGAACTGAGTGATTTTCAAAAATTACTATATGTCCTAGAGACACTTGTGGGGCAAGTAAATGTAGATGTTTTTGTTGTTGTTGTTTTGTTTTTTTTTTGCGGGGCGGGGCGGGGTGGGGTTCTCAAGGGTGGTTGCACCTTTGTTTTTCTGCTTTATTGTATTGTTTTCTATTTTTGTCTTTTTCAAAATTCTTGTCTTTTTCCAAACTGTATTTTTTCCATTTTTCGATGGTAATCTTTTTATCAGAAATTGTTATCCTCCGCACAAAAGGATTTTTTGTAATTGTACCTTTTCACACATGTGTAATAAATGTTTTTCTCTAAAATTTTACGCAGTGGCTAAGTCTTATTTTGTGATTTGCGCCTATTATGACTTGCTATTTTTGTGTTTCACAAAAGAACGTCTTCAATTTGTTGTCTGTCTTCATGTCAACATTTAGAGAACCAACCTTCAGAAATATAAGAGCGCTTGGTTCTTACTCACCAAAAGTTTTGATTTGATGTTCTTTAATCAAGTGAGTTCATCTTTGAACATCTCTCACTATTTCTCAAGTACTTCTACGGCACAATGTATTGCACTTGTAAATTAACATCTGAGCATGGCGTTCTGTACTTCAGGCCTACTCGTAATGCAACAAATAAAATCAAAGAAATGTTTTCATTTACACTTCGAATAACTTTAGCTTATTTAATTATAAGATTTATTTTCCTTCGGATGTTATTTTATATTTATAGCAAAAACAATTGATTAAAAAGTTAAAATTTATGAGATTTTGGACGTGTCACTTGAAATTAATTCAACATTTTTCACTTAAAGTTAATTTAATATCCTTCTCTATAAAATTTTTACTCATAAAAGCAAAGACATTATAAAGTTTAATTTTTTTACGTAATTTTTATTTCTGTTTCTAACCGGTAATTATCATGTTAAATTTGTACCAGAATTCTTAACCTATAAATTTATCGACTTTAAAGTTATTGATTACGTTAATGGTTACGTTTTTGGTATACGATATGCGTGTTCACCTGTAAACAATTAAAAAAGAAGCAACAAAAACTTGGGTTTCTACTACGGATCGCTTATTCTCTTTTTATATAAACGTCAGTGAAACAAAGTTCTCAATGTCTCTTGGGTATGTCCATTTTCTTTTTCTGGTTCAGAAGTTATGGTAATGTAAGCAACGCTGTAATGGTCGAGCTCAAGTGAGCCTTGCACTAAGTTGAAACGACCAAGTTAAAACTTTTTGACTTCATCGGTGGAGTTTTGGCGAAACACATGCAAACCAGAAGTAACTTCGGGCAAGTCATGATAAGTATGGTTATAATGGTCGAGCTCAAGTCAGCCTTGCATTGAGTTTGAACGACCGAAGATAAGAATGATTTACTTCATAGGTGGAAAGTTTTCAAGATACGTACGAACGCCGTGCGTTGGAAAGTGGGGAGATAGTTCAGTGGACCGAGGAAACAAACGTGCACCAACAGGGACTTTTTTTTCACGTTGTGCTGCATCTTCGAGTAAGAAGAAGAAAAATAAGCGGATGTCTTTTTATAGACTTGAACAGCGCCACCTATCAGATGTCTGACGAAACCAAGTGGTTTAATAAGATTTCTGGTTAATTTATGACTAACATCATGGGAAAATGTATTTCTTTATTATTCATTATTATTATTTTGCTTATTGGTTTTATTTCATTTTCCAACAAGATAATGCAACTTTTTACATCGCAAAATTAAAGAAAAAATTTTCGATC
Organism: Acanthosepion lycidas; assembly: GCA_963932145.1. NCBI lineage: Eukaryota > Metazoa > Mollusca > Cephalopoda > Sepiida > Sepiidae > Acanthosepion > Acanthosepion lycidas. The sequence continues at coordinate 2,827,690 of OZ010585.1, read as the reverse complement.
TATACAAGGCAATATGCTTTAATCAAAAATGACTAATTTTATTTGATTTAAAGAAATAATTTATTAATCTGATTTTTTTAGTCTTCTTAAAAATGTTACAAAGGCTTTCTCAAGAAAGTTAACGGAACAATATTTTATGTCCAATTTTTAATAGACTTTTCTTCCGAAGACATTTTTCCATGATTTTGTTTTCACATTATGAAATTTATTTAAAACTGCCATTAAATTGATTTAATATTTTCCTCTGTGATATTGTTATTCATAGTAACAAATATATTGACGAGCAAATTTAATTTTTATGAATAATTTATGCTTTTCTTTCTAAAAGGTATTACTCAAAAATGTGGAATTTAATTTTGTTTACTATTAAAAAAAGAGCCAAAATGGAAGCAAATGTAATATTTTTTTATAAAACAAAGTTAATGAAAACTCATTTATTAAGAATGTTTTTTGTGCTAATTTTTAATTTAATATCATAAAATTAAGTTCAATAAATGTAATTCAATATTTTTAAACATCTTAAGCGACGTGTACGAATGCAGTAAAAGTGACAGGCGTGTCAAATCTTTAAGTGACATTTTCATACTTGTTTCAGAATTTTATTTTTCAACAGGGAAAGAAAGCATGCAAATATTTTTTTAAATATATATTTGAAAAAGTAATGCAAACATTACACACCCATATCAACCAAAGAATCAGTTCTTAAACTTTCATAGAATTTTGCATAATATATAGAAAAAGTAATATTTTTGCTTAAAGTTTCAACATTATGTGGAGCATATCTTTTACCAGAAATATTGGCTTCTCTTTGTCTTGTGTAATATTTGACATTGTCTACACCAAAAATGCGTATTTTCATTTATTTAACTTTCAACATATGTGATTATCCCCAAGGATTATCACCAAGGATGGGTCAAGATGTCATTACAAAAGACTAAGAGTTAACGTTTAATTTTTCTTCCAAAATTTTTGAAATTCAGACATTTTGTAATAGGCCTCCAGTTCTGGATATTAGTTGCATCATGAGTAGGCCTGTAATATACAACATCATGCATCTAAGGCTGTAACTCCAATTTTTAGCGAACAAGAAGTGTCTGGAAGCTTAGATGTTCTTTCTGTTGATAATTTTGATGCAGGCCGGTGTATGCGTTTCCTAACTTATTGCGGGTCTTAGTAACGTCGATGTTAGGGTTGAGAAATAAACACGTGTGTCTCCTGAAATGCTCACAACAAACATGGCAGACTCGGGATGTGAGTCCATGTAAAGTAATGTAAAGAAACAACAAGAACCGATATATATGGACAAACAAATGATAAAGTATTAACAACGAAGTTATACAAGCGGCAAAGACAATAATATGTGTAAAAAATGAATGTGGAAACTTTTTTCATCCAAAGTATGTGAGGTGAGTGAATGTGCGTACGTACGTGTATGTGTATGTATTGTTCAGGCGTTTCCCAAAAAGAGAAAGCACGTTCTCCGCGACAAATTTACATGTTGACGAGTAAGAGGAAAAGTTGAGAAGGGACTGATAAAAAAATTGTCGCAGAGTATTTATAGTCCAGAGATCGTCTCCTAGGAGCGGTTTCGAAAATTAGGAGGAGGAAACCCAACAATTTCATCTGAAGATCAAAATGAAATTGCCTCACATTTTGATATGATTTATTAAAGTTTCATGTTCTCAAGTAGGATTCTAGCTAAACGATGATTACAAACAAAAGTTCCTAGAATTTATTTCCCAAACAAAACTGCAGCAGCCAATATTTAATTTACAACAGCCATTTATTTCTGGTATTTACGCATGGAATTGTACAATCACTGAAAAGCCTAACCGAATATTGATGGCAATATTGTAGCATTTAGTAGTCTTACTGATTATGCTTCTTTCTTGCAGTAAGAAAGGAGTGATAGATAACTTTTTCTTAAAATCGCTAAAATGTTAAATGTTCTCTGTAGAGGTTGTGTATGTGTTTTTCTTAAAAGTCTGTATGCAATGCACAATGAAACAACTTTCAATGAGAAACTGATCACGTGACTACGGGAAGCGATGGGTACAACCCAATACATCTTCTTTTTATGAACTGCTTTCAACGTGAATCGAACCCAAACTCGCCGAACCTCCTGTTTTTGTTTTGTTACATCTTATTATAGATATCACACAAGCTGCTATAGCAGGCAAAATTACTATTAGGTTGGTGCAAAAATAATATCGTTTTTTGACGACAATATTTTTGCACTAACCTAATATTAGGTTGGTGCAAAAATAATGACGTAATAATGTCGTTTTTTGACGTTAAACAATACGTCAAAAAACGACATTATTACGTCATTATTTTTGCACCAACCTAATAATAAATTTCGCTGACTCTTTGTACGCTCCTTGTTTGTAAACCAGATGCCTAAAAATTATAAGTAGCACCAATATACCTAATATGGTACCACCGAAATGCATAATTTTTTATCCGCAATAAAATTTTTAAAAAACGACACCCACTGTGTTAAAATATTTGCTAAAAATCAAGGAATTATCCGATTCATACGAAATTTTCACGGATTATTTTTTAATGAAGTTAGATGTTATTTTATTAAAACATTTTTTGGAAATATTTTTGATGGGATGTTTCACACTTCCTTTGCGATATTGTGTGTATAATTTTTAATTGGGGAAGGGGTGTTCGTTTAAATATTTAATGTTATTTTCTTTCAGATTCGACAGAAAGAAAGGATTTTTCAGTTCAATTTTGAAATTAATCCCGTTATTGTTCATCACAAAAATGAAAATGAAAGACATGTTTGAAGATTTTAAAAATCTAAAGTTTAACGTCATTTTCGAGTATGGACCTTTTTTATAAGATTTTTCTTTTCCTTTTTTTTTTTTTAAAAAAAAACTTAGATTATTTTTGGTATGGATGTACAAAAATGAAATACTTCTGATATCTTGCGTTGACTGACTACTATTCAGTATCTGATGAATATTAATCTAATTTCATATCTCCCGTTCAGTCAGTATAAAAAATAAAAATATTCATGATAAGTTTAATAAAAGCGTATAAAATAAAAAATTATATGCTGAAAGTATTGATTATATAAGCTTAATAAAAACTTAGTTTGAAACATAAATAACAAATTCTTGATTATTTCACTGCTGATCTTCCGTACTTCTTTAGGTTTCATTCTCACTTTTTCCCGCGCTTTTTCAGACAATGCTGTCTTTCTACCGTGTACTTAAGAACAACATTACGGTATCTTTTGACAAAAGTTCAGGCTCATTTGGAGCTGAAGGCAATAGCACCAAATGCTTCACATGTAGCTGCAAATTCCACTGGAGTTACAATTGCCCGTTTGCTGATAGTACCATTAATAAGCAGGATAGGAGTCAACATCGTGCTGATGACTCAGCAAAAGCGGAAAGACAATGGTCAAACATTTTGGGGTGAGACACTTGTTTCAGCAGTCCTAGACAGTGGTGCTTCTGCAACTGTTTCTGGAACTATATGGTATGAGTGTTTTCTGGAAATCATTTCTATACAACAACAGCAAAAATAAATATCCGAGAAGGACTGAGAACTTAGAAGTTCAGCGACGGAAAGAAATTAAAATCACTATTCACAGCTACTCTACCATATGTTATTGCCGGCATTGACATCAGTATTGTTACTGATGTTGTAGACTCGGACATTCTGCTTTTATTAAGCAATGATGCTATGAAAAGAGCCAAGACATGTCTCAATTTTGAAAATGACAGTGTCACAATGCTTGGAAAAAAGTTCTTCTGTGGTGTACTTTGTCTGGCCATTATCACATCCCTATTACCAGACCTCCACCGGATCGAGGTAAGTTTAATCAAATGCTTTTCATTAAAGAAATTACTACCAAAAACAGATCAGAAAAATTAAAATAGCAACAAAATTACATAGACAATTCAGCCATCCAAGTAGAAAAAAGTTTTGTGATCTAATTAAGAATGTTGGAATAAAAGACCCTGAATACATAGAAAATACATAAAGGACTCCCTAATGCATGTAAAATATTCATTTGATACAAAAAGATAGGCCCCAGGGTCATTGTTGAGTTCTTATTAGGATAATATTTTAATGAAAGCATTGTCATGGACATAAAAGAAATTAATGGAAAAATACATTGTACCTAATTGATCATGGTACAAGATACAGTGTTGGAATCAGGATTCCTAGTAAGGAGAGTTCTGACATTCTTAGTGCCATATTCACACACTGGATAACATATTTTGGCACTGCAGAATCTATCCTCACTGACAATGGCAGAGAGTTCAATAACCAATCATTTAGAGACATGGCAAAGAGCTTGAATATTGTAGAATGCATTACTGCTGTCGAAATTCTATGGAGGAATGGTTTCAATGAAGGATACAATGGGATTCTGGGAGAAATGGTGAAGAAAACCATTGAAGACACAAGTTTTAGTTTTGATGTAGCATTTGCATGGGCCAGAAGTGCCAAAAATAAACTTCCTAGTGTCCATAATTATAACCCTAACCAATTTGTTTTTGGCAAGAATCTCAACTTACCTTCTTTTTTAAATGACAAACTCCCTGCATTAAAAGGTATTTCTACTAGTGTGTCTGCAGTTTGTACAACAGTTGGTATCCAAGTGATTTCGGCAATTTATATCATTTCTCTCAAAATAACCATTTTTATTCCTGTCGAAACTCCAATTTTTTAACTCAAATGAAAGTCATCTTTGTTGCCATATTCACGACTTTTCGGCCGTTTTACGCTCCGACCCTCTTCAGGTGATTGGAATTTCGAACGGAACTCTTTATTTTGTTCACTGGGGTAGATTGTTCTAGTTCCACGTGTCATGCCTTCCGAATGTCTCAATATCTACCATTAATTCAACTCCCCGAGTTTTTGTTCGCCTCAACTGTAGTCGGGTATTAAACTCACAATTCTTTGGCTCAAGTCACTGGATTCAGCCAATGATTTTATCTGCTTTTGCTCCTTGAGGACGAATGAATTTTTGGAATTTATAAACCCAATGCCTCGATGATCATTTTTACGAGAGCTCATATTCCAATTTTGTTGTTATGATTGTTTTTCTCTAGCACACCTTATTATTGGTTCCCATATTGTATTCATTTCTATGCTTGGTCGACTTAGGAAACTTTTGTGGCCTAACATATGCGCTGATTCAGCAGACAATACTTCAACGCCAACTCCCGTACTGTGTAAAGAAAGGGATCGCCCGTTGCTTACATCATCGAGCAACTTCCAGTGGATAAAAGCGTTGGTTACCCAAAGAGCTGTGAGTTTAATACCTGACTACAGTTGAGTTGAACAAAAACTTGGAGAGTTGATTTAAAGAGAGATAACTGATACTGAGACAGCCAGAAGAGGTATAACACGTGGAACTAGAACAATTTATCCGGGTGGACTAAATAAAAGGTTCAGTTCGAAATTCCAACCACCTGAAGAAGGTCGGAGCGTACAACGGCTGAAACGTTGTGAATATGGCAATGAAGATGAAGATAACAGTTCGAACAATGTAGATAGTGTATATAACAAAGTTATTTTCGGGCCTGCCATCTTCCAGCAAATGAATATCCTGACATTAATGCATTTGTTAAAAGAACATTTTGTTTCAAATTGATTTGAGATATGACAGACAGACAGATATATACTTACATTTAGATATAAACGTACTTGACTTCAACAGCTCATTTCAGTAGCAATCTAACAGAAGGAACATTTTGATCCCAAAGTCTCCAAATAACCTTGGAAGGTATATAGATTAAATAAACAGAAATATTAACTTACTGAAAAGCATGGAAATGGCATCTACACCGCCGTTGTAGTTCTTTGATCGTGCACGGTTTGGAGTGATGGCTTTCCACAAATTTTGGATGTAATTACCCATCTGTAGATTTCCAGTAGATGCAGCAGACCACCAGATAGACCAAAGGACAATGTCTTTTTGGCTATAAGCCGTTTGGAAATCCCCCCACATTATTTTTAATCCATCCCTAAATGATAATTTAACATGCGTCTTTTTAAAAATTTTTTCATCACTTCGATCTACTTTGTCATTTGACACACTGAAAATCTGACAATTTGTATCATTTTTGGTTTGGCTAACATCCCTGGTAATTCCAGAATTAATTTCAGCTTCTCTGTGAAAGTAAAACGAAAACTTCACTTTAGGCAGAGATAGTGAAATGAGAAAAGCAATGCAGACATTTACCATTGAAATTATGTTCAGTGTAAAATATTTGACCTGAACAAAGGTAATGAGGATTTGTCCAAGAGAAGCAGCCAGAAAACGACCTGCCAACGAACTGGCTCTTATGAAACCGGAAACCCGTCTAAAATAAGTATCTGTGACAGATGCATAAATATAAGAATAATAAGCAATTTCTGTAGCTGTTGCCCCACCATAGGCGAATTGCATAAATTGCATGCTTAGAACTCCATGAGCCGAAAGCAGTAAAGTCCATGTCACAATATAGCAGACTGCCTCCATTATGACAACTGGTTTATAACGCAAAAGGTCCGTGGTTAAAAGTACAACAACAAGGACAACTAAATAACTGTATGTCCAAACAGGATAAATCTCATTGTTTACTTCACCAAGGCTAAGGTTTTTCGCCTCGGGGTCTGTGAGGTACGATGTGAGGAATGATTCTGAGGGTCGGAAATCCTTAAAAACCCCAAAAGAACATATTAGGCCTGTGGCAACTTTCCAATTCATGTTTGCCATTTTTTCAGGAGTTAGTTAGCCTAAGGTTTTGATTTTGATTTTGATTTATTTTTTTATTATTATTTGTTTTGTGTTTTCTGTGTTTATTTTTTTCTTTTTTCGTTTCTTTTCTCCTTCTTTCTGTTTTCTTGTCCTTCTTCCTTCCTTTTTAATTTTCAGTGATTATCACCTCCAATAAACACACATCGTCTGTAAAGAAAAAATACATTAAATCAAATTTTAAAATAAAATGTCTTTTGATTTCTTTCTCCCTCATTTTTTCCTTAACAAATGCATTTTTTCTCTCAATGCTTTCTATAATAACATCCTGTGCTTTGTTTGTTTGTTTGTTTGTTTAGCGGCATATCCTTATGAGTCATTTAATGTCGAAGATTTAATTAGTAATTTCTTTTACAAAAAAATGAATTATTTTTTCAAAAATTTATTGATGGTAATTTTTTAAACTCTGAAAATGTATTACTTGTATTTTTACTATAAAATGTATTTTTATACTTACATAGTGTTTTGATCCCATTAGAGCGGGGGTAACTATTTGCCCATAGCTAGGAGCCTAACAGGTGTTACCACCCCGACTAACATCTAGATCTTGGCTTCATATATTCCAAAATGTTATCCAATGTTTTGTCCATCCTTTCTTTCTCTCGGATTTATGTTATTCAGTAACCTTCAGAAAATTTGAAATGAAACTTCTTATATAATTCAAAGAGATATGTTTTTGTTTTTTTGTTGTTTTTTTTTGGGGGGGGGGTTCTTTGTTTGTTTGGGGTTTTTTTTCAAATTTAGTGTCCTTCCTAGGAAGTGAACTCATTATTCCTCTTTACCAAAATCTTTGTGAATTGATTTTTGGAAAGGATCAAACTAATCATTCTAGAAAATGGCTTTTATCTTTAAAATGACATTCATACGCAGAACCAGTATTGTGAGACCGGAAACGACCTACACAATAGACTCTTCCAGGCCTATATTAAGTAGGCGACATAGCACTCTATAGGAGAGTGACAGAGTGTGATAGAGAGTGACACAGAGAGACAGTGAGAGTCTTGTACGACTACCAGTGTTGGACACTAACTTATAGTAAGCTCTGCTTACACTATCTCCGTAACTTGTTGTTAATATATCTTTCTTACATCTAATCCGTGTCCCGTGTTTTACTTCTGTGCGACCAACTTTGGCACCCACATCAGTGGCGACGAGTATTCTAGAAACGCACATCACTCACGGCGAAACCTAAATACCTTACCAATCCCACATCTGGGTCGACGAAGAATTCTAGAAACGCATTCACGTCGAAAAACCGCAATACCTTGCCAGTCCCACAACAGTGGCGACAGAGAAGATTCGAGAATCTCGTTCTCACCATATCAATAGCGACAGTACTCGAAAAATACACAAACTCCACGCGTTCCCACAGCAGTGTTGAACGTGAAATTAAGCTGGTATTAATACATTAGCGATTTAAAAGATAAACATCCAGCGTCTACATATATTCCAATACCAAAAGCCATTGACAAACTAGCGATTCGACATCTACGGAATATTAAAGTCTGTCCAATACGAGAACGATTTCTACACACCCACACACACAGAAAAAAAAACAGTTGTTCGTAAAAACTGACAACACAAGATCAAGTACTACCATTATATTCAAGTTTTCGGAAAAAACTATCGAAAAATTTTTTATGTAATTGAGTTGAACTCGGGCATAAAATTATTCTCCCCTCAAATTCACTGAGGAGAGTTTTCTTCTTTTTGTACCTCTATAAAAAAAAAAAATACATGTGTGGTGAAAAATTATTCAATTACGTTAAAATTAACGGAACCACGAAAAAAAAGCTAAACACACATAATTAGTTTAGTTCTGTAAAAGAAAAAAAAAAGGGACAAAAATCTATCAAGATTTTTTTTGTGTACCTCCTCTTAGTACACGTGTTTCAAAGCAACAAAAAAGAGCTGTCATTTTTAAATATGGAAGATTTGCAAAAAGTAGTTGCCCAAATGTTAAAACTAAATTTGGACCAGCAACAAAAATCAGAAGAAAGACAACAACAACAATTTTTGGACTTACATAAACAGCAAATGGAATTCCAAAAAATTACGCTTCAGAATGCTGAACTACAACAGAAACAACTTAAAGAATTACTCGTAAATGCATTAAAAGGCTCAAACTCTGAAAAAGATACAATATTCTCCCACAGTATAATCTACAATTCAATGGAAACCTTTGAATACGTACCAGAGGAAGACAAAACGTTCCAGGCTTTTTACAGGCGCTACAAAGATATTTTCAACGTAGACTGTGAACAATGGCCCAGTAAAAAAAAGGTACGTCTTCTATTGAGAAAACTGGGAACTACAGAACATAGTAGGTTCGTAGACTTCATACTACCCAAGAAAACGACTGACTTGGATTTTTCAGAGACGATTAAGCTCCTATCGGAATTATTCGGGCCTAACACAACCTTGTTCCGCAAATGTTGGAAATGCCTGAACACAGTCAAAGACAACCAGCAAGATTTTCTAACGTTTGCAGCATCGGTGAACAAGCTATGTAATGATTTTAAACTAGCCGAACTGACTGCGGATGATTTTAAGTGCTTAATTTTCGCACAAGGTCAAGTATCTGCAGAAGGCGCCGAAGTCAGACGACGGGTACTGACTAAGCTTGAGAACGAACAAGGATTGACTCTCCAAAAACTGGCAGAGGACTGTCAAAGAGTAATATCTGTAAAGCGTAACTCAAACACTATCGAGGAATCAGGTGTGACTCGGATTAATAAAATCAGAAGCAAGTCTACCTCCTATTCCCCTCAAAAAGACAAAAGGTAAATCTCATGTACTAAATTCCGCAGTAACCAAAACCCAAATAAGTTAAAGAAACCGCCCGGACCATGTTACCATTGTGGTAAATGGCATTGGATGAAATTCTGTCCAGTTAAGAACAAAAAATATTGCAAAAATTGCAATAAAAGTGGTCATACTTTAACTTCGTGCTGGTACGCCAACAGAACGAGAAACCCCAAAAATAAAATTAGGCAAGCTCAATCTGACAATATTGTTGATAGGAATTTAAGAAAATATGTAACTGTGGATATTTTCAATAAGTCCATTAAATTCCAGCTTGACTCGGGTTCTGATATTTCAACCATTAACTGGCGTACTTGGCGAAAATTGAACAAGCCGACCTTATTAAAAACGGATAAAACAGCAAAATCTGTAACTGGCGAAAATATTAACATTTTAGGCGAGGTAATACTTACAGTAACACTAAATGGAGTTACCAAAAAGCTCAAAGCCTACGTATTAAAAACTTCAGACAACTTATTTGGAACTGATTGGATAGAAAAATTCAATCTTTGGGATTGCCCAATGAGTACATTTTGTCGCAAGATACAAAGTACAACGTCCAATTTGGTAAATCTAAAAAAGGAACGCAAACAACAATTTCCCCAGGTTTTTTTCTGGCGGCCTTGGGAAATGTACTAAAATGAAAGGCTAAGGGCTAAGGTCAAGGTGAAGGACGGTGCACAAACGGTATTCAAAAAGAAACGGAATGTCCCTTTCGCTGCTCTAGAGCAAATCAATAAAGAGTTAGATAGACTCGAACAAGCAGGTATTCTTTCAAAAACAGATTTCAGCGAGTGGGCAGCACCTACGGTCTACGTAAAAAAGGAGTCCAATCAAATACGAGTATGCGCAGATTTTTTCACGGGGTTAAATTATGCCTTGCAAGATCACCACTATCCTCTCCCAAGCCCTGAAGAAATTTTCAATAAACTCAATGGTGGAAAATTTTTTTCTAAAATCGACCTCTCGGACGCATACCTTCAGATAGAGGTGGAAGAACAAAGATCCAAATTGCTCTGCATAAACACCCATAGAGGGTTGTACAAATACAACAGGCTAGCTTTTGGAGTAAAGGTTGCGCCTGCAATTTTCCAGCAGGTCATGGACGCCATGCTGGGCGATCTTGTCTACGCAACAGCCTATTTGGATGATATACTAGTTACTAGTAAAACTACAGCACAGCACCGGGACCATATAATAAACGTATTCGAAAAGATACAAGAATACGGATTTAAGGTTAAGGACGAAAAGTGTGATTTTTCTTACCAGAGATTAAATACTTAGGTCACATTATAAATAAAGATGGTCGTCGGCCGGATCCAGAAAGAGCCAACGCGATCAGAAACATGCCGGCCCCAGATAACGTTCAAGCGTTACAAAGCTTCCTCGGTCTAGCTAATTTTTACCAAGGGTTCATTAACATGCAAAATTTGAGAGGGCCTCTAAACCAACTTTTAAAAAAGGACAAACCATGGTCATGGACGCCGGAATGCCAAGACGCATTCGAGAAGATCAAGAAAACTCTTACTTCAGACCTCTCCCTCACACATTTCGATCCTAGTTTCGACATCATAGTCGCAAGTGATGCAAGCTTGTACGGCATAGGCTCTTGCATATTACATAAACTGCCAGATGGTTCGCGAAAAGCTGTGGCTCACACATCAAAATCTCTACTTCCAGCTGAGAAACAATAAATCCCAAGAGGAAAAAGTATTAAGTTTTATTTTTTTCTCTCCTTTTCAAAAAAGAAAACTCTTTGGAAGTGGGGTATTGTGAGACCGGAAACGACCTACACAATAGGCTCTTCCAGGCCTATATTAAGTAGGCGACATAGCACTCTATAGGAGAGTGGCAGAGAGTGACACAGAGAGACAGTGAGAGTCTCGTACGACTACCAGTGTTGGACACTAACTTATAGTAAGCTCTGCTGACACTATCTCTGTAACCTGTTGTTAATATATCTTTCTTACATCTAATCCGTGTTTCGTGTTTTACTTCTGTGGGACCAACTTTGGCACCCACATCAACCAGAAAGAGACAGATGAAATTTTTTAGACACATAATGAGAAAGCAGGGCTTGGAGAATTTGATACTCAGAGGACATAACGAAGGCAAAAAAGACAAGGGGACGTAGTGGGCCAACTACTTGACGAGTTTGTCTGAATAGATGAACGAACGGTTGGTGGGGGTTATGTTAAAAAGACAAACGTTACTAAGAGCTACAAAGAATAGGAAGTTATGGAGAGTCATGATAGCTTACCTCGTGAAGGGAGGCAGCACATAGAAGAGGTTTTCCGGTCATGGAACTATTTTTATATATTTTCCAGCCTTGATAGAATTCAAAATCTGTTACGCATTCTCCGCTCTGCAGCCTCTTTTCATACAAACACAACATCGTCAGCCTATCATTACTCTATCGCTATTTCCATGGCGAATGTTCAAAAGTGCTCCATTCTTTAGTTCCACCAGTTCAGACCTTTACAGAGAGTACACACCGTGATACTTCCATGAAATGAAATCACCGTCATTTTCCCCATATTCCAAAGGTAGAGAGAATTTCACTCAACCTTTTCCTAAGAACTGCTTATCTTATGGAAGGGACTCCTTCATCGACGCTTTCCGAAACACATCAATCTTAAACTCTAAGTCAGTCTGTCATCCTTATCTTGAAAATATTCCCTTCATACCACGCACCAGACTCATCATAACCATTTTAGCAGTAACGTTCTACCTTAAGTAGCTCTCGAACCTTGAATTTGGTAAATGTTAGTGTAAAAACCAAAGATTCAAGTAAACTAACATTATGAGGTACTAAGTTGACTAATATTGTTATCTACAATGATACTAAATTATATTAAAAGCTATGCACATATTCACACACAACTAATAGTATGAGACATTACAAACACTTGGCAATCAACTAGAGATATTTAAATAGACAGAACACCTGAGTGTAATTAACTCTAAGAAATAGAAAAATGGCTTCACCTGAGCCATTTTGCTTTTGGCAAACATAGAAGAGAACGCATCACGTGTTCGTTCAAATAGAATAATTAATCAATCAAATTGTTATGTTGAGTTTTCAAAGCCTCCAAGCCTAGGAACAGATAGTTAATTTGAAAACTGTGTCTGCCATCAATACAATATCGTCTATGTTTCCACCAATAATAAATTCTGAAATGATTTTCAGATTTCTTAGAAACGCCTCGCTGTAGAGTTTGAATAAATCTGGGGAGACGACACATTTTATGTCCCGTTCTATTTTTGTGTACCTATTCAATTCATTTTCTCTCCAGATGCAGGTGTTTTGTTCTCAGCATAAGTTCTGCATTATTCTAACATCGTTATCAAATAGATTTAGTTTTCCTAGAAATACAAATAGATCCTTGTGCCATACTTTATCAAATACTTTTGTGTAATCAATAAAACATAAATGCACCCCCCACGCATTTATATTGCTCTCTCTAATATTATTCTGATCATAAATATAGCATTTTTGTTCCAGTGTCCTTGACAGAACGATACAGCTTTTGTGCTATTTCTGGTTTTCTTGCTTTATTCATCAAAATTCTGATTATTAGCTTGATTATGTGGCTCATTAAGCCGATTACACGAAGGAGTATATATTCTTTTGCGCCTGTTTTCTTAGGCAGCATTACCAAGATGGATCTACAAAGGTTATCAGGTTGACACTACTGTGGTGCATTTCATTTAATTGATGCAAATCATATCGAAGATCATATAACCTTCGGGGATTAAAGCAGAAACTTATTATCTAGAAATGCATTTTGTGCACATGCATATTTATACAGGCTATATGCTTTGATAATATTTATATTCCTCCTCTCCCTCTTTCTTTTTCTCTCTCTCTCTCTCTCTCTCTGTATATATATATATATATATATATATATATATATATATATATATGGTTTATATGATGGTTTATTAGTTGTTAAAAACTCCACTAAAATTAAGGTAGACCGTATTAGGAAAATGATTCATAGGGTATTTAAGGATTTAGGTCTTAGGACAATAGTCACTACTAATGTTAAACAAGTGGATTTTCAAGACGTCACCCTAGACCTTGCTAGCAACTCTTTCCAACCATATGTGAAGGTTAATTCCAACCCGATATACGTACATCCAAATTCCAACCATCCCCCTATACCCTCTTCCATTGGATTTAGAATTAACACTAACTCTTCTAACAAAGATGTTTTTAATAAACATCGTGATTTTTACAATTCTGCACTCAAAAATAGTGGATACAAAGATATCACTATTCAGTATAAAAACCCTGTTAACTACAACCATAATAAGAAAAGAAGATCTAGAAAGATCATCTGGTTCGCTCCCACTTTCAATATAATGGTTAAATCTAAATTAGGACGTATGTTTCTAAACCTCATCAAGAAACATTTCCCTAACCCTGAAACTAACCCACTTAGTAAAATATTTAATCCTAATAACCTTAAATTAAGCTATAGTTGTGCAGATAACCTAGAGAAAATAATTAAAAAACATAACAACATAGTCTTTAACAAGTATAGGGACTCAAAAAGCTTGATTACTCAAAAGGTTACTAACAGGAATACTAAATATAATAACACGAATAATAATTTATGTAATTGTAGGTATCCTAATAATTGTCCACTACAAAATAACTGTAGGATTAGTTCTGTAGTCTATCTTAGTACAATCTCAACTATTGAGAATCCAAATATAAAGAAGTTTTACATTGGTAGCACAATGAATACATTCAAAGAATGCTTGCGGGGGCATATGCAATCTTTTAATAACAGTGACTATAGGTACATGACTTCATTATCCAAGTACTTTTGGAATCTAAAAGAAAAGAACAAAACACCTACGGTTAAATAGACATTGATTAAGAAAGCCCAGACATGTAACTCCCTATATCCTCCATGTTACCTATGTCTTAACGAAAAATTTGAAATTATTAGATTTAAAAACAAGGCTGATCTCTTAAATCAAAGATATGAACTAACGGTTAATTGTAAACACCGTTATAAATTTAACTTATTATAGGGGTCGTATACTTTAAATGATAATGATATGTAACTGTAAGTTTAATAGATTATAACTTTTATTGCCTGATGGTCAATCTGACGATATGAATGTGTATTGTATAACTACATAGTGTTATTCATTTTTCTGTATGTGTGTGTATATATATATATGTGTGTGTAGTTATGTGTGTTTGTACTGCGGAATGTGTATGTTTGTATATTAGTGTATCAATATGTTGCTAGGTTTTGTATATATATATGTATGTGTGTATGTGTGTGTATTTGTATCTGTGTATATATATGTGTCTGTGTATGTGTGTGTATGTATGTATATGTGTGTATATGTGTGTATGTGTGTGTATATATATATATATATATATAAACTAAGAAGGTAAAAAGGAGGAGAAGAAGAGAAGAGGTTAAAAATATTGATGTATATGTGTATGTATGTGTATTTGTATATGTGGGTATGTGTGTGTATATATATGTGGGTATGTATGTGTATATGTATGTATATATGTATTTATGTGTGTATATATGTATGTGTCTGTATGTATAAGTAGTTGTATATGTATGCATGTATGTGTATATGTATATATATATATATGTGTGTGTGTGTGTATGTATGTGTATATATATATATGTGTGTGTGTGCATGTGTATGTATGTGTATGTGTACATGTATGTGTATGTGTATGGGTAGATATATATATATATATATGTGTGTGTGGGGGGTGTGGGGGTGAGTATATGTATGTGTATGTATATGTATATATATATGTGTATATTTGTTTGTATGTGTACTGTTATATTGTGTACCTAAATTTATTTACGTATATTTCTGTTGGTATGAATGTGTTTATATATGTATGTTAGGATACGTGTATTTTTGTGTTTGCATGTATATGGATGTATGTCGATGTCTATGTATGTGTATGTATGTATGTTTATATATGTTTTTGGTTAAATGTCGTTGTATGTATGTGTATGTACGTATATATGTGTACTTGTTATTATAGATAGGTATTTTTATGTATATATTTATGTGTATATATATATATATATGTGTGTGTGTGTGCGTGTGTGTGTGTGTGTGTTTACTTATGTAGGTTTGCAGTTGTATATGTGTATATTGACAGCTACTGTATATGAAATTGTTTGTGTGTACGTGTAGGTAGGGAAACTTGGGTATGTCATTACGGCCACATGGATTAGTATATGTGTGTATATATGTTTATATTTGTGTATTGCTGTGTGTATATATGTATTTATATGTGAGTATGTGTACACATATATGTGTGTATATTTGTGTGTATATATGTGTATATATGTATGTATGTGTATGTGTACTTATTATCATGGAGATATATACGTATGTATATGTTTATGTATTTATGTGTATGTATTTCGGTGTGTATGTATGTATGTATATTTATGTATGCGTGTGTATATATATATGTGTGTGTGTATGTGTGTGTATGTGTGTGTGTATATATATATATGTATATGAGGTGGACATCGAAGTTACCTATGGGTGTTGACTTTGATGTCCGATTTTATATTTTTATATTTACATACACTATTTTAATATATTAAATAATATTATTTTTAATCTTTTTTATCTTTGTATATTTACTCGCTTAAGTTATATTTCAATAGGTGGTTAGCATTCGTGTAATGACACTTTCAGTCTTAAATATTTATCGGTTGTGGTATCCGATTGTCTGGGTCAATGTCTGAGGATGTGTGTGCTTGTATTTATAGGTGTCTATGTGTATGGAAAGTGCGTTCACTTTTAATTGTGCATGTATGTACGTGTGTGTTGGTTTCCTTTCCCCCCACTTCCCTTTTTTTTTCTTTTCCTTTTTTTTTTTTTTTTTTTTCATGACAGACCGTGAAGATGTTCTCTGTCTCGTCTCTTTTTTTGTGTGTATATATATATATATATATAAATATGTCTGTGTGCTTATATATTAGAATCTGATTGCGTTTGTTTTACGCGTGAGTTTAGGACCCCATTCACACACTCTTAGAATTAAAATCTATACATTGTCAAAGGACCGGATATTAAATTAGCTAAAGTAACTTCAATGAAGAAATAAATTGAATAACATATATATTTCTTCTTTTCTCCTCAGTAATTTTATAGTTGTAAACTTAATAGCGATTAAATTTTGATTTTGAAATTAGCAGTTTTTAATTTTAATATTAAATTTTATCATATGATTTAGTAATTATTGGTTGGAATAAATTCTTTTTTAATACTACCCATATTTTAAACATCTGAATAGATATTATACCATGACTTCGTTGTCAAGCTTTTTGCATTTTCCTATACTTGTATTTTGATTGGTCGATCTAACCTTTGTAACAACGTTTTCCCCTTGCGAAGGATTGTTAATTAATTTGAAACTTTTAAAACCATTTATTTTACATTCAACGTCATCACTTGATAAGACACCGAGGGTGTTGAAACAAAATAGCTATTTTTGTAGTGGTTGTATAACATATTTATGTTATAATTTTTTTTTTTAATAAATAATTATATATATATATATATATATATATATATATATATATATTAAAGAGAAAAGAGAAAAAAGAAAAGAGAAAAGAAAAGCTGTATTTTTTAAATATATATTACACTTTATTTTCCATGTTTTTGCTACAAGAGTGTCGAGTCTTGTGACCTTCATCAGGCGAAGAATGGTTATATCCATATATTATTTAAAAGAATTCATTTTTTCTTATGTCTTATCAAGAGTTCAAGCGCCCTCCGAGGATGGCATCCCGCTCTCACCCCTTCACTGTCGAAACTCCTAAATGTAGCCGTCTCTTCTACACTAATAGATTCATGTCTCGCACCTTTCGCCTGTGGAACTCCCTTCCCTATTCCAGTTTCCCTGAGAGCTATAATCTCCAGCTATTCAAGTGTAATGTCAATCGACATCTCCATTTGCCTTGATCTATCCACTACCCTCCTCCTCGTCTTTTCTTCTATCACTCCTATCTGATCTTGCTCTAAATTTTCTGTAACCCCTTACGTCCTAGTGGCTTCCCGCCTTGCTTGGGGTGAAATGCTTAAAAAAAAAATTATGTTTAACCATTGTTTTTGTATGCGGTAGTAATCCAAATTATATACAGTGTATCAAAAATACTTTTATAAACAACGACATTGGGGGCGGTTTCCTCACACCAAAGCAAGGTGCGATGTCCATATAAACAAATGTCCAAAAAGTCATCGTTGTACCTCAACACAACAACTCATGACAAATGTTCAAAATGCCCCCCCCCCGCTTCCTTGCATACACCCGTCGGATCATTAAGTGGCAGACCATTCCAAATACTTCTACACGGTATGAAGCGTCTCTGCATTATTAATGCCTGCGGCATAAACCAATTGTTTTAGGTGGCCCCCACAGACAAAAATTCAAGGGACAGAGATCGTGGGAACATGCAGGCTATAGAACCTGTCCCTCTCCTATTTACCCATCTTTCAGTGCATCGAGAACAATGTGACTAAAATTTGCTGGTGCTCTATCATGAAGGACCGACATGCATCTTCGTATTAGCAGGGATACATCCTCGAACAGGTCTGGAAGTGTGTTCGAAATAAAGTCCCTGTAAGCATCTCTTTTAAGACGTGCTGGGAGAACATATGGACCTACCAGGAGGTCAACTACAGTTCCAGCCAACACATTATTCGTAAACTGATATTAATGTCTAGTCTGTATTGTAGCATGGAGATTTTGATCCAGCTACAAATGCTGGTTCTGTAAATTTGTTATTCCATCTTGCCCAAATGTTATCTCATCCACAAAAAAAGATTGAAGAGGCAAACAACGAATCGTCAGTTTGTGCAATAAACCCTCAGCAAATGTTATCCCGTGGTGAGTGATTAGGGTGCGAAAGATATGAACACATGAGCTGCTTTTGAAGTACCGTCCATGCGGTGCTATGAAATGTACAATGCGAGAGTCACTTGACGTGTGGATAACGCCTGGATCACCTCCAACAACTTGTAGAATGTGTCAGGCGTCCGAACAGATCTCCGGTCTTCTTCGATCCATATTTTGTGGTGCCACGGATCCTGTCTCAGCAACGCGACGATAAACAGCAACAAAGACTCTGCTGCCTTCAAGTTGGAAACGCAAACTGATACATCCGTACATCCCCGCGTCCATTACCAACTGCGCGGCCGTATTTAAAAATCATATCTGCCTGCTCATGATATGAATATCCTGCCAACACGGAACACTTCTCATTTAAATCGCTACTACAGACGTTAAACGTTGAAAACAGACCAACCACAAATGTACACGAACGACAAATGTAACCCAGGCTTCGTGGTAACACAGCGCCATATACCGTAAACTTTCTTTAAATATAATAATTAAAAAACGAAGGATTTGCGCACATATGTATATATAGACTTTTGTTTTTGTTCTGGCGTGAGGAACTCGTTTCCAAATTTCGTAAAAGTATTTTTGATACACCATATATGTGTGTGTGTAGTGTTAATTTGGAAGACAGTTTTTGAAGACAAAAATTTTTAGTGATTTGCTGATAAAGGCATTTATGGCAAAGCAGGTTTTACTTCAAAGTTTCATGGTTCCATATATGTAACCACTCATCAGAACAGAGTTGAACTATTAATATTTCTCTATTTCTTTGTACTTTTGTCGTGGTATAAGTGTGTTACTTTCCCTTTCGCTTGATAGCTATTGATTAACTTCCCCTTCTCTCCCTAACTTTTTCTTTTACTTTTGCTTTTTTTTTTTTTTTTTAATCTTTCATTTTCTTTCCTCGCCATCTTCGTTGATCTGTGATTCATGGTTGTATTTTTGTATGTGTATATATGTTTGTACGGGTGTGTATTTATATATGTGCCTATAAATGCGTGCGCATATATGTATACATACAAATATGCACGTACACGCTCAGCCGCACGTGTATGTTTATGTATTCCTGTATGCGCGTCTAATTGTATGTATGTGTGTATGTCTCTGTCAATTGCATATGTATTATTTAACTTTACTTAGTATGCACTTGTTATGATTCTTAAATTTGTGCTTCTCCGTTGATCCTGGATTTATTATTATTGCTATGACCATTTAGTCTACGTTATGTTTCAAGCTTTGTGCGAGTTAAGTGAAAAAAAAAGTTTTTTCATTAATATATATATATATATATATATATATATATATATATATATATATATATATATACACAAAATGAAACAAAGAACAGACGGAGTAAAAAAAACACAGTTCGTAGCATTTACTTTTTTAAAAAAGTGCTCAATATCAAGTAGGGAAATTTAAAAACAAATCGTCACATCTTTTCCGAAAAGAGGTAATGATTTGCTTAAATTGTTCCATTAAAAATAACACTTTTAGGATGAGAAATAAAAATTTTTGAGGGTGGTCAAATACTTTTGACTGGTAGAGTATATATATATATATATATATATATATATATATATATGGATCAATACTAAAGATGTCATCAATTGGTTCAACAATATTGACGATAAAACAAATTGCACCTTACTACAGTTCGATATCGTGGACTACTACCCATCAATTTCGAAGGATCTTTTTACGACTGCCCTGGACTTTGCTGCTGTATATTCTAACCTGACAAAGGAAGAAACCAACATAATCCTTAGCGCAAAAAAATCCGTTCTCATTCATAATGGGGAGCAATGGATAAAAAACAATAACGACCTGTTTGACATCACTATGGGATCACTAGACTCTGCAGAGTCTTCTGACTTGGTTGGTCTTTTAATATTGTACAACCTAACGGCACACCGCGAGATTGATATCCAGGACATCGGACTGTATAGAGATGACGGGCTCATGGTGGTGAGGAGTTCCACTAGCTTTAAGATAGAGAAGATCCGTAAAATTATGTTTAGTGAATTTAAAAATCTAAACTTAAAGATAACCGTCTCTTCTAAATTGAAAAAGGTAAACTTCCTCGACGTAACCCTAGACTTACCTAGCAACACGTACCAACCTTATAGAAAACCAAATGCTAACCCCTTATATATACACCCGAAGTCAAACCATCCTCCATCCACAATTAAACATATACCCTCATCAATAGAAAATAGAATTAGCAGTAACTCCGCTAACAAAGAAATATTCCACCAACATAACGACTTCTATAACACTGCTCTAAAAAGTAGTGGTTATAAAAATGCTAACATTAAATATAGGGACAATTGCAATAACCAAAAGAAAAAAAACAGGAAAAGAAACATCATTTGGTATACACCTCCGTTCAACCAAATGGTTAGTATTAAACTAGGACAGAAGTTCTTAGCTCTAATCGATAAACACTTCCCCACCAAAAGTAGGCTTAGTAATATATTCAATAAGAACACACTAAAATTGAGCTACAGCTGCACTGAAAATCTAGAAGGTATAATAAGAAGACACAATAATAAAATCCTGAACAAACCCCCTTACCTGAATAGTTTTAATAACTCTACACTTAAATCAGATAATGATAGGGAAAATTATGCGATTGTAGAAACCCGGTAGACTGCCCATTAGAAAATAAGTGCTGCATCAAATCTGTGGTATACCAATGCACTATACCATCCACGGAGAACCCTAACAATAATATGATATACATTGGGTCCACGAAAAATACCTTTAAAACCAGATGGAGGCAGCATAAATGCTCCTTCAACAACATAAACTTAAGACATCAGACCTCTCTATCTAAATATTTTTGGCACCTGAAAGAAAAAAATAGGACACCTAAAGTTAAATGGAAAATCATTAACAGGACTAGAACTTGCAAAACTTGGGATGACCCATGCCCTTTGTGCCTCCATGAGAAACTACACATTATTAAGCTTCTAAACAATAAAAACCTACTAAACAACAGGCAAGAATTAACGGTTTTCTGCCGACACAACCGAACTTACGCTCTGAATAACTAGCTAAAAACACGCATACAATAAAATAAATTTTAAAATCCATAGCCCATATACATAGTTTTAATACCCTACAAAAACTGATAACCCTTTATGAAGTCGTCAAATAACAAACTTTACGGCTTTTTTATATACACAAATCCCTTTCATAAAGAGATATAATAAAAGAATAAAATAAAAATAAATAAATAAATCTCCGTAGACGTTCAAGCCAGACTATGCGAAAACTTCCTCCGTCGTAAATTTAGCCACCCCCACCTTACCCTGACCCGGCATCTATGAAAATAACTCTATACTGATACAAATTATTAACACCCCTCCCCTGCCAATTCTAAACAATCCGCCCTTGATGTTACCATGGAAATTTTTGATTTCAATTCTGACCATACTATTAAAACTCGTAAATTTCAGAAATAAGTCATTCCCCAAAAAATTTCGCTTGAAGATGGAACAGAGCCTACTTTAACTCAAGTTAATTCAAATATTATTTTGAAGTTTTCGGCTCTTGTTTTGAAACATGAAACCTCTTATGTAACGAGTTGGAATCATATTTTAAATAAATAATTATATTTATGGTCTACTTTCGTATCGAGCACTATTTTTTAAAAATAATAACAAAAATACTAAGGAACTTTGGATTATTTACCAAACCAGTTTCTTTCCTATTTTCTACAATATTTTCACACACACACACACACACACACACACACACACACACACACACACACATATATATATATATATATATATATATATATATATATATATTTCTATCTCTGTATTTATAACATGTCTCCACTTCATGCTTTATCAAATTTATTGAAGCGAGATCATATCAGCAGGATTAGTTTGAGTTCCAGATGGTATTCAGGTTACATTGTTTTTTGAATGCACACATGGAGCCTTGCTTCAAGAAGAACGGTTTCAGAGTGGTGTCTTTATGCATAACAATGACCCATGCGACAAAAATATTAATAAATAATTCATTAATTTGAATAAATTGATGCATTCCTAACAAAATGTTTGAATTTCGAGTCTGCAAATAAAAAGTTCATAGATAGCATTGTGCCATTCGCGTATTTACTATTTTACCAGCATATATAAATAGACACGCCAAAACAACTCACATAGCTTGACAATTGTATTTAAGCATGAAACAGACTGTCACCGATGGGTGTTGACCTCAATGTCCTCTTTTATACATATATATGCTCTATTCCTGATATCCACTACCCTGAAATAGTGCTGAAACTATATTTTTATCATATATATATATATATATATATATATATATATGGTGGCCTGACGATTGCGTCTAGCATGAAACAGCCTGTCGCATCTAAGTGTTGACTTCAATGTTCACTTTTATATTTGCATACGTCTTTGATATTGAGCACTTTATCCCATAAATATAGACTATAAATATATATTAAGACTATATTTCTTCATATATATATATATATATATACATCGAGCCCAGGCCGGACTTTCAGCTACAACTGCTGCAACCGTGTATGCCTGTCACAAACGTGCCTCCAAGCGATGTGTCTAGACTCCCTCTTGACCTTCGTTTAGCGAAGCTAAGTCATGATAATGAAGACAATATGAAGACATCTGTTATATATATATAACAGATGTATGTTAGGCACGAAGAATGACCTTGAGCCAATAATAATAGATGCTATTCCATATATACACCCAAAAGATTAATAAGCTTAGAAATTCTTTTCTAAGATTTCTTTAACGCTTCACAAAGGATCTGACGCTTTGTCATTGAAATAATATTTTGTGGACGTTAGTATAACAACATGATGCCTATAGATATCAAACTTTGTCAAATTCATCATTTTTTTCTAAATTTTCTACAATAAAAATGATATATTGCTGATACCCCATGAACAGTGGACAGATAAGCCCGTCTACGAAACTCTAGAGTCGTGATGCTGAAGGTAATCTTTCAGCTAAGTGATAAAACTTTAACTTGTATTAATTCTCTCTCTCTCTCTCTCTCTCTCTCTCTCTCTCTCTCTCCATATATATATATATATATATATATATATATATATATAGATATATAGATATGTATAAATATGTATATATATATATTAAAATGATGTTTAATGAATGTTAAGGACTTCATTCTTGCAAGCCGAATAAAATGAATAATGCTTTCTTATCAAAAATAAAGTTCGTTTTTTTATTGATTCTACCAAATTCTGGGTATATACTTTTTTTTTTACTTTGTAGCTACATGTAATGATCTAGTGAGTTTAAAGGTTTTTTTTTACTTTGTCTAGATAAGGGTCAACACCTGAAAATTTCAAATTGTATTTGAAGTAGCAGCGCTAGATACTAAAAGATAAAAGATAAAAACAATTATCGCAATGTAATGTGATATATTTTTCACAAAATGGAAATTATCCTTTCTTTATGCGAAATCTTTTACTTGATGTTAAGTGGATTTTTATCAGTCCTGAACCTTTGAACTTTAAGTTTTTTTGTTTGGGATAGACTACCAGAAAACAGTCTAAATTCTGTTTACCTGATTGTTATATTTACATATCAATTACTTTCTGTCATTTTTTCTGTTAATTGTCGACATCACTCCTTACACGCATTATAGCTCCTTACAGATTCAAGTTTAATTAATATACATTAATTAAACTTGACTTTCTAGCTCTCGCAGTACAACTTGCTAACCAGGCATCATTCGTTCTTTGTCAGAAATTAAGAAATCTGTTAAATTTGTATCGGGGGGATTCGAGGATTCATGGTAAAATATGTCAAACATTTACCCGGTGTTTTCATGTCTGCAATCATTGTATATATATATATATATATATATATATATATGAAACTTATATATTATGTAATACAAATAATAGGAAAATTCCTATTTTGATGTTTCACTCATCAAACATCATGAGAAAAAAGGATTTTATTTCAACGAAATGCACATTGGTCTGATAGAAGATTAAATGTTAGTCATATGAACAATAGATGAAAAAACGAAATACGCAACCCATTCAATGTCATGATCACAATTTTGAAATGGAAAATACTCATTTTAAAAAATGAAGATAATAACCTCGGCTAAATATATATTTAAAATGACATGATCTACGAATTCCCTGGAGTTAATGTATTCGGTTGATGAAGAATTTATGAGCTATTTTTTTTTTCAAATTTAAAACTGCACGCAAAAATAATACGTATTCGAAAAATGTTCTATGTTATTTGAAAGAGATTTTTTGGCTCGACAAGATAGTGTGTTTCGTTTTTTAATTTTATTGATTTTTGTGTATTTTCAGATCATTGGAATATCAAGTGAACAAAACCATGTATTTTGCATTGCATTTAATCGAGGTGTTAAGGCAGCCGAAGCTGCTCGTGAAATTTCTGCTGTGTATGAAGAAGGAGCAATGCTTCAAACCTGCCGCCTGTCGTTGCTTTTCCCACTTCAAAAATCGGAATTTTAACCACAAGGACGGATCACATACCGGTCGACCAGTTGAGTTTGATGAAGAGCGATTGAACTAAGCTCCTCATGAAAATCAACGTCAATCGACCAAATAATTGGCGGAGCAGGGGGATTGTGATAAAAAAAAACTGTGGTGAACCACCTTCACTCAACGGAAAAGATTTAGAAACACGGTGCTTGGGTGACACACACTTTGAGGGAAAACAACGAAAAGCAACGATTCACAATCGTCGCCAGTTTGCTCGCTCGACATCGCTCAAGACAGGGTCACAAATAGCGTTTTCTTTTACAGCATTGACAATGAAAAATGATGTCTTCACGTCAATATGAAGCAGCGAAAAGAACAGCTTAGCTCCCTCCCCACTCAACTAAACAAGCGACTCCCCATGCAAAGCAACATCTTCATCGTCGAAAGACAATGTTGTGTGTATGGTGGGGGTGGGTAACGCAACTAAACACTCTGTAAGGAATTCTACGTTCAACATCTACACCGACTCAGCGAAGCAATTGTGCAAAGAAGAACGAATAGACGAAATGGCGTTCTGCAACACGACAACATCGACAATATGACCAAAGCCGCAATTCAAGAACTCGAATAGGAAGTGCTGCCTCATCCTCCATACTTCCCAGCCATTAGATTTTCATCTCTTTCTATCGCTTTCGAACGCTTTGCGCGGTGTATTGTTCAATAATGTCGTGAAATTGAAGGTTTAGTTGGACGAATTCTTTGAGTCAAGTCCGGGAGATTTCTATCGCCGGGACATTGAAAAACTTATTCAACGATAGGACAGTATATTATTGATTAATTTGTTATAGTTTTTTTGTTTAAAATAAATTTGGAAAAAACGCTCATGAATTACTCCTCATCCCAATACAACTGGACAAGGTAATATATAAATAAAAACTGAGTTAAAATTAGCAAAATCTAAATTACAAATCGATAGAGCTCACGTAAAAAAGAAAACATCCCTCATTCATATGACTAACATTACGGATGTTTGTAGATTTGGTTGAAATAAAATCCGTCTTTCCGATAAGCCCCTTTCATCAATGAGACATGTCATAATATAAAATAAAATTAGAATCTTAAACACAGTCTTTAACCTTCGTTAGAGACAGTTCTAAGACTTCTTCCTCTCTATGACAACACAAGCATATTTCACCAAAATTCCATATGATTGTTTAAACAAAAGCTCATGTTTATAAGAAAGCAGACATACAAAATTTAAAATATTTGTTAAATAAACAAATACATAAATAAAAGTTACGGACTTAAGTCCTTATGATTGTCATAGTATTTCTTACTCAAAATACAATTAGATTTTAACCTATTAATGTTTTTTATGAGAAAAAAATGGTTTGCTATTCATAACAATAAATGAAGTCCAATTCTAAAATATATCACAACACAGATTTAGCAACAAACACCTTTCTTTTCTACCAACAAGACAGGGTTAATATTAACTAAAACAAGCAGAACATAGGCAGAAAGAAACATAATCTTATGCAAATTATTGTATGATAATATCGTAGAATAATAAAGGTAAAATGAGGTCATCTCCTTATGATTGCATGCCAGAGTAAATGCATCATTCAAACCAATTGCATCAACAAAAGATGGAAATACCAATTTTGTCGAGAAATAGACATGAATATGAACTACAAGACAAAAGAAGTCAGCAACCTGATTCAATAGAAAATTTTAAAACTGGTAAAACAGAATGGCGATAGTAATCCACTAAGAATTGTAGCTCACCATTGAGAGCAAATCAGAAGCTGTCCTTGAAAATAAAAACAATAAAATAATCAGGGATTTTGAAAAGGCCTTGCAAAGCCATTAAGCAACAAAAAGGTCTGCGTACCTCCTACGTTTTTTGATCCACTTTTAAATGATCAGTTGCCTGTCTTTTTTCTTCTGGATCGGCGTACCTTAGGTAAAATTGTTGCAGGCGTTGTTAGATCAAACGTATTGAAAATCCCATCAGCGTTTTTTTCGCGAGACCGCTGTCAACCACGTCTGAAAAACGTCGTCTGATCTGGTTACTGCACGTGAATTTTTCGCCTTTCACAAAGTACATCATATAGCCAATCCGCTTTTCTATTTTTTTTTATATACCTCCATAGTGTTACCAGAAACAACCTTCCGCTTTGAGCTTCTTAAGGATGGAGTCAGTTTCTGTAGGTTCTTCTTGTGGCTCTATTTGTTCAGTCTGTAGCTTTACTTCTGTTGATCTTGTGCTTCTTAACGTTTTCTGTAGTGACTTCAGTTGACTTAAATCATTTAATAATACTGCATGTCCTTGGCTGCGGGTAACTCGCTCGACAGTTTTTCTCGGTGTCGGCTTCATTTTTACTTTCAGGAGCTTGTTTTTCACATATATCGTCGATGTTACCCATTCAACTTTTTTAAATACACCGGTTTTCTCTAATCTGTCCAATTCTTTATCTATCTGTTCAATTGAAGCAAACAGCACATTCCGTTTCTTTTCGAATACCGCCTGAGCGTTTTCTTTTGGATGGAATTTTGCCTTCATCTTGGTACACGTTCCCAAACCTGGAGAAAAAACAGTATGAAAAGATCCCTTAAGTTTCTTTACTAATTTTTGGGCTTCGTAGTTTAAAAAATCTACCTTGTAACAGAAAGAATTTATCGGTAGATCCCATAATTGGAATTCTGTTATCCAATCCGTACCAAGTAAGTTCGTGGTATTTTCTATGACAAATAGTTTAGCTTTTCGTGTTTTTTTATTTAGCGTGACGTTTGTAACAAATTCTCCAATAAATTGTATTTTTTCTCCCGTCATTGACCTCGCGATTTTATTTTTTTCATTAAAGTTGGTTTCCCCAATTTCTTCCACATATGCAAATTTATGATAGATAGGTCGGAACCAGTGTCGAGTTGCATTTTTTATTTTTTTTATTACTTATTTCATGTGAGTCTGTCCTTTGATGCTGTTATATTGGTTAAGAAAATAGTCTCCTTCATTTAAATAATGTCTAATTTCACATTTAAGGAACAGAATGAAGAATTAATTGTCATTATTTTGAAAATTTCCTTCCTTGTTCTCTTCTTTTTACTCAGTATTGCTTTGTTTGTTTGTGTTTGTTTTAATGAGAATGACAAGCTTTCATCGTCTTTTCATGTGCGGGAGGTAAAAGGTGGAAATGGTGGACTGAGGAAAAATTTCTCCCTTGAAATTGCTGGAAACATTTCCTAAACAATTGATGTGCGGCTTGATATGGGAAGCCTCTGAGTGGTGCTGAAATGTGCAAGCCGATTTGAAATGTTAAATTTTGCAAAGACTAAAACAAAAATAAATAAAGATGAAAGGTAAATATTCAAGGTCCATTCCATGAAGAACAAAAAAGTAAGACTCATTTTCCTCATTATGTTGCAACCAACACAAAATGCTTTCCAAAATGATACCGAATGGATCCAATTCAATTTTAGGAAAAATTTTCACGTGCTGAAGTTTGTGAAACTTTATCGAGTTCAGTATTTTTTAAAGAGCAAACCATATGTTGTCCTTTCATGACAGTCAGCCAATTAAATTTGACTTTTTGGAATTTAATCCTTGATCAGAGCACCGAGAAAAGATAACAATGAACAAGAAATAGCAAGGTCCTCTAATATAAAGTTTGACATTAATAAATTAATTAAATTGCCTAGCAAAAGTAATAAATTTGAAAATTCCTGCTTCATGCCGAGTCACTACTGAGGGTTGATGACAAATGCTGGGTTGGTAATGCTCAATACTACTGAAATAAAACTTGATATTATTATTAAGCAAGCGTACAGTAATATAAGAGCAGCAAATTTGAAACACGTAAGAAGATCCAGTAAAAAAAGAAAATATTTTTGTGTATTGAAAAAAATTTTTAAAATCACTATATAAAATGCAGAAAAAAAACAGAAAAAAAAAAAAAAAAATACAGAACCATTTTAGTTTACCAAACAGAAAGAAAAACGAAACGAAAAGGAGATACAAATAAATAGATAAATAAATAAATAAATAAATAAATAAACAAAAGAGGCCAAAAGGTCATCATTCCTGAATCTAGATGAAGAGAAAAGCATTGTCAAAGAGTCACACGTATGAACCAATAAGAAAGCAAAAGACAATTCTGAAATTAATTCCTTTGTCAAAGTGTATAAACACATAGACGACCAGGCAAAGGAACCAGAAGTAATTTCTTCCGGTCTCCCATGCCCTACTTTATCTCAACACTAAATTCACAGAGAGTCGAAAGTATTACTACTATCAACGACATACATACGTACTTACATACATACATACATACATATTTACATACATACATATTCACAAAAGACAACAAAATCCACATTAAATCCCACACAAGTGTAGTATAACCAAATAATAACCATCAACCTCACAACACACGACGTATTTTTTTTTAGTTGAAAAATTTTGAAGTTTAAAATCATTGAATGAAATTTGATGAGTCTAAAATTTGGATATATATTTATAATTATTATTAAAAAGATGCTTCTTTTAAAAATCAGGTCAGGTGTATTCCGATTCGTAAGGAGAAAACTTTTGTTTAAGAACAAGTCTTTATTTCAGTGTGTACCTTACTTTTTTAATTACATTTATTCATTTGTATAATATTTTGAATCCACTTTTAATTAACTCTTATACGACGTCATCACCTGGGAAACAAGTATTTTTTACTCTTCTTGTTCCTATTTAATTTCTCTCCTTTCTACAATGTAATTTTCACTAAGTCATATAAATACCATATTACCATGTCCAAAATGACAACAATAAGCTGTCCGTAAATATTTAAATAGTATTTACTTTAATGAACTCTAAAGTAAATGAAAAATACAGCGAAATATTATTTTGATTTAGAAAACGGTAAATTGATCAAAGAAGAAGACATATCAAGAAATAGGTTTCACAATGCATGAAAACAAAATGTTACTAAAACTTTTTCACATATTTTCATAGTGTACCTGTAATAAAACATTTTATGTACAGAAACATTGAAGATTGTAAAAGAATAGTTACCTTCTTGGGTACTTCCAGTTGTAATTTGTGTGAGAAGTTGTTTTGGCAATAGACAAACCCAAAGTGCTAGTTATTATAAGCGAGACAAGTTTTTATCCCCATTCTAAAATATTTACGAAACTGTAACCACCCCTCCAAACATACCGATTTATCAATTACTTACCTCACCTGATATAATCTCTATCTAATTATGATGTGTATTTTGTTTCTGAGTTAAACTTCAAATTAACATACTTGTCAACGTTATTAACTTTTTATGATTTATTGTACAAAAAGACTCTAACCCTGCCTAAATTCATGATTATGGTGACCTTGTCTTAACTGGAACTTTTAACATGAATGTTTCATTCGTATTCTTATGGTCTTCTTTTTTATTTTATTGTTGCTTTGCATATTCAAACGGAATATGGCACAAGGCCAAGTTTAAAGTGGTAGTCAGTTTTTTCGTCACATAGATGGTTCTAGAAAAGTTGTCTCCTCCTGACCCCAAACTCTTCTTTCTTTTCTTCTTTTTATTCGTCTGCCCCCATCCCTCCATTCACAAGATATTATTGCTTCCAACACCCTGATTGAAATTCTTTCCGCCATTTTCTTACCCCCCACCTTTGGCGTGAAACTAATGATGCCTTTGAAAATTATGCCACCGAGGTTATAAAAATTTTAACTTCCTGCTAAATCTTAAATTCTTCTCTTCTCCATAAAGTTGAATTCTGTCTGTTATATGTGCCATGCGTGATACACGCTTAAGCGATCATGTATCTTCCGATACCCTCAATCCGAGCCGCTATCGACTGCCCCACTGTGCCTCCCTAAACTTGAATTAGGCGCAAATAATAAGATTCAAGTGCTGTGTAAAATTTTAAAGAACA
Source organism: Acanthosepion lycidas (assembly GCA_963932145.1). Lineage (NCBI taxonomy): Eukaryota > Metazoa > Mollusca > Cephalopoda > Sepiida > Sepiidae > Acanthosepion > Acanthosepion lycidas. The sequence continues at coordinate 2,796,742 of OZ010585.1, read as the reverse complement.
AACTTTTCTAGTTTAGACAAAAAGGTGCAAATACAAAATTTGCACATAAATATCATTTTATATGCCTATTAAGGCAGAATAACAATTTCTGATATGTTGCAATAAAGGATTTCCATGGAAAATGAAAAAAAAACTATTACAATTTAGAAAAGGACACAAGGATCCAATTTCGGAAATGACAAAAAAAAAAGAAAACATATAAGGGCAGTAAAAGAAAGTCGCAATCACTTTTTAAGAAAACTACTTTTACTTGTCCCACGAGCATCTCTGGGACATATAGCAATATTGAAAATGTATTTTTTTTTTATATTCCAGCTGTTCGTGTTTCATGGAAGCTTTTGGCAAAATTTCTTTGAATTCTTTTTTCGTTCTTTGTTGTTCAGCCGCAGAAGAATTTTCGCTTGTGAATTTCAATTATTTTTCGGTTCTCTGTAGCTGGCTTGTAACTCTGTACCTTTTCACCTGAATGTTTAAATGTTTTCTTCTTGATGTCATATGAAGTTATCATCTTGCCAGAGTTCTACTTATTCAAAAAAAAAAAAAAGAGACTCACAGAATGCTTCATTCCGATTTTCCCAGAGGCCTGAGACCACGTCTATCATTGGCCAAAAAAAAGAATGAATCCTTAACAATTTTGGCGGTTTTTAAGCGCTGAGCCTAAAAGATATACACATGTAACATTTGTTTTATAAACCATCTGGATTTCTTTAAAATACACTTTTCTAAAAAGAACGTGTACAAAATCAATTAAACATTTATTTAAGACTAACATATTTTTAAATTAATAAAAATAAAATTTTTATAAGGTTTCAGTTTGGGGTGAAAACTGGTATCGATACTTGCCTGCCATCTTGGAAATGCCAAGTGAAACCGCAATTTTCTCCCTGTTTCACTCCCGCCTGTTCAGCAGCTATAGCCCATAGGAATCACTTCCTCCAGCCATCAATACCAACGTAATATCTCGGATCACGCAGACACTACTTTGTGTCCGCTTGTAGTAATTGTAATTTCTTCTACAATTTTATCAAGTGTAAAAAGAGACATGTAGACGCAGATGGTGTTACTTCATTTTATTTATGTTACTTCTCCGGCCTATATAAGAATGGAGCAAAAGTCACACAGGGAGAGTCCCAGCAAGCACACACAATGTAGTTCAGACGGTGCCTCACTTATTCATTATTATTTGGCCACTCGCGCCATACTGGGAGATCGACCCAAGCGAGACAAAATACTTGCCTGAAAATCCAACTACGTCGACAGCAGAAAAATAAACTTTCTGATTTACTATATATATGCGCATGCACTATTATGCATTAAAGACAACAGACATTTTGTGTCTATTAATTTTATTGATCAACTTTTCCAAATTACAAATGATCCTTCTCAGACAAGGAAGTTCATTTCAGAAAAAATATTCGTCCAACCCGACACATTCATTCAACTCGACAGAAGGACTGACAGCAGTAAAGACTCGAGTCAACCTAGGCGTTTTGTCTTTCCCACCAAAGCAACAGCAGACTCTCTTTAATCTTATCTCCCAACATCACTTTCTCTCTTCTTCCTTTCTTAAGTCATTATCAGGATTTGGAAAGGTTTTGTATACCAGTCTTCTATTGGGCTATGGTGTCTCCGGACGAAATTTTGATTTGATCCAATCTTTCTTTAAAAAATCATGAAATGCAATGATCCCCAATGTCGGGGGGGGGGGTCATGGTAATACTTTGGAGGAGCATGCGTAGGATGTGCACCATTCGGCTTTCTATACCAACAGAATAAGGGGACAATTTGAGAATGAGTTATTAACAGTGAATTGTTTTCTAGTGAGCTCAAATTTCATTTTGCATTATTTCATGATTAAAATGATCAAACTATATTACAGAATAAGCTTTCATTCAAATATTTTATATTTCTGCCTTTCAGTTCTCTATTATATGGTTTGAAACTATATATATTTAACTGTCTTTTTGTTTTTTTAATGTTTCTCTTTCATGGATGCCATGGTCCTTGGAGGCTTGTTTAGAGACCAAGTTAAAGGCCTTTTAAGCTTCCTTTACGTGAATTGATGTAACATTTTTTAATATGTAAGAATTAAATATTACAGGAGTGGGGGCAGAATTTTAGAAATACCAAAGTGGGTCATGGCCCCCAAATTGATTGGGAACCACTGATCTAATTAATGTTTTCTTGAACGGCCACTCCTCTAGATCTTTCACTTTTCACATTAATGCGGGTGCCCCTTAAGGCCATATCCTTAGATGTAATTTGTTTCGTATCTTCATCAATGACCTTCTTGATACCATCAGTTCCCAACTCGCTATCTCTGCTGATGACGCAACTATATCTGGCTTAATAGTAAACTTGATTGTATGTTCTAGAAGATGACCTCCAATCTGTTAACTGAGATAATAAATGATTTGTAAATTTTAACCCTTTTAAAACGAAACTACTACTGGCTTTTAGTCATCTTAGAGAACCGTTTTTACCTACCATCAGCCTGGCTGATGCCAAACACCAGGAGAGCAACTCATAACACCACTTTCTTTGGTGTAACGTTTTCCATTGATTTGAAGTTGAATGATTATATTGAATGAATTATTCGGTCCGCTATTAGAAAAGTTCATTCCCTGTATCGTGCCAAACAATTTTTCTCCACCGAGTACATCTTGCATGTATATAAATTTACCATTCGTCCATGCATTCAATATTGCTGCTACATCTAGTCTAATGCTCCAGCTATATATCTCGAGATTCTTGACAGAATCCAAAGAAGAATCTGTTATCATTCCTAACCTGGCATCTCAGCTTCAGTCCTTTTCCCACCGCACTATCGTGGTTTCTTTGTGTCTTTTCTATAAATATTTTTATAGCCATTGTTCTGAAGAGCTTTCCTCTTTGGTACATCGACTTCGTAAATTTAGGCGTATTACTAGATTGGCAATTAGGTCTCATCATTTCACTGTTGAAATAGCTAAATCTCACTCTAATTTCTATTCTAATAGTTTCTTTTCTCTCGCACTTCTCGTCTGTGGAAATATCTTCCGGTTTCAACTATAATCTTCAAAAGTTTAAATGCAACATCAACCATCATCCTGTCTTTCAGGATGCTGTACTTTTATTAATCTTTCGTCTCAATAACGTTTTCTCACTTTCTTTCCCTCTCATCCCCTACACCTCGTCTTAGTAGCGTTATCGCCTTGCTTGATGCGAAATTATTTTAGAAAATATATAAGGACACCCACTCTCTCTGACAAGGACGGCTAGCTGACATTGTATGCACACTGGTGAATATCGTGTCTCATTAAATGGGTCGTTTTCTTTGTTTCACACTCTACTCAGTGTCTGATCCCAAACGAAGCACATAACATTACAATCCTATGCATTCGTAGGATTATATACAAAAATTTCTCATGCTTCCTTCACATTTTGTCGGAGTTAGCTCCTCCTTAATTCCCAAATTGTCACTAGGGATCATTCTCCCTATACTATAAATACTGCGCGAACTCTTGCCTCGTTCTCTTTCCTTCAGGCCTCGTGCCGCATCCGACTTCGCGTAGACGTGAGGTAAATCCTCTTTTTCATTTCTTCATTTCCGCGATTACAATATAAGGTCTCTTAAAAATTCGCGTCTTACCATTTGTGGGAGACGCCATGAACATTATACACACATACATGTACGTACGAACACTCACCAAAGGACAAACTCAAATGTTCACACACACATACAAATATTATTGTCTATGTCCATTGTAAAATTGTTTAATACATATATTTGTTTATATATATATATACATATATATCGGTCTTGTTTGTCTTCTTTCATCTTCAGTTGGACACAACTAGAGTTTGCAATTTTTCTTGTATCTAATTTTTAATTGTATCTAATTTTTCTTGTATCTCCTATCAGGAAATATAAACGCACGTGTTTTCTTTTCATCTACACCCCACCCACCCGATCAAGTACAAGTTTATCTCTGGGTATCCACATCTAGTGTCAGAGATTTAACCCTATCCATTCTCCTTGAGACTGAGACAAAATGTCAGTTAATCTCTCGACTATATGACACTTCGCATATATACAATACATTGGTAAATTACAAATATTTTGATAATTTTCATGATATGTGTAAGATTTATCTACAGAATAACACAAAGACAATAGAAACATTGTGGGTGAAATTTGCCATTTTCTGTGCAGTTTATATATATATATATATATATATATATATATATATATATATATATATATATATATATATATATATAATTATTTATTTAAAAATATGATTCCAACACGCTACATAAGAGGTCTCATGTTTCAAAACAAGAGCCGAAAACTTCAAAATAATATTTGAATTAACTTGAGTTAAAGTAGGCTCTGTTCCATCTTCAAGCGAAATTTTTTGGGGAATGACTTATTTCTGAAATTTACGAGTTTTAATAGTATGGTCAGAATTGAAATCAAAAATTTCCATGGTAACATCAAGGGCGGATTGTTTAGAATCGGCAGGGGTGGGGTGTTAATAATTTGTATCAGTATAGAGTTACTTTCATAGATGTCGGGTCACGGTAAGGTGGGGGTGGCTAAATTTACGACGGAGGAAGTTTTCGCATAGTCTGGCTTGAGCGTCTACGGAGATTTATTTATTTATTTTTATTTTATTCTTTTATTATATCTCTTTATGAAAGGGATTTGTGTATATGAAAAGGCCGTAACGTTTGTTGTTTGACGACTTCATAAAGGGTTATCAATTTTTGTAGGTAATTAAAACTATGTATATGGGCTATGGATTTTAAAATTTATTTTTTTGTATGCGTGTTTTAGGCTAGTTATTCAGAGCGTAAGTTCGGTTGTGTCGGCAGAAAACCGTTAATTTTTGCCGGTTGTTTAATAGGTTTTATTGTTTAGGAGCTTAATAATGTGTAGTTTCTCATGGAGGCACAAAGGGCATGGGTCATCCCAAGTTTTGCAAGTTCTAGTCCTGTAAATGATTTTCCATTTTACTTTAGGTGTCCTATTTTTTTCTTTCAGGTGCCAAAAATATTTAGATAGAGAGGTCTGATGTCTAAAGTTTATGTTGTTGAAGGAGCATTTATGCTGCCTCCATCTGGTTTTAAAGGCATTTTTCGTGGGCCCAATGTATATCATATTATTGTTAGGGTTCTCCGTGGATGATATAGTGCATTGGTATACCACAGATTTGATGCAGCACTTATTTTCTAATGGGCATATATATAAATAAAGAAAGAAAGAAAGAAAGAAAGAAAGAAAGAAAGAAAGAACAGTAAGATATATAATCCGGTGTTCTTATAGAAATTTTTATTTTTACAAAATAGTGCTCAATATAATTTACAGAGCATTAACATTATAAATTAATTGATTTAAAATATGGTTTTTTACGCTACACTGTTCTAACCATGTTTCAAAAACGGAAGCTAAAAGCTCCGAATTTAATTTTGTAATTAAATTAAAGACATTAGTTCCATTTCATCCTCAAGCGAATTTTGGAGTAACTTTTAAAATTACTGGGTTTTAAAGAGACAGCTAAAATCATAATTCACGTTTCCAAGGTTACAGATAAATCCACTTCCACTAGACAAGGGGTGTCTGCGTGTTCATTATGTCTGTATTTTGATGTATCAGTTATTAGTTACGTTTTGGTAGGGGGTAGGGATGTATTTTTCAATGAAATCTAACATCCGTTAAATCAAATGCATGTCGTCTGGATTTTTAAAAAATTTTATTGTTAACGGCAAAAATTGTTACGGCATTTTTTTCTATTTGTATATTTAAATGTAATTTGTATGTTTGTATGTTCGTACTTAATAGGTCCGCACAGTAATAGTTGATCAATCTGCGTGAAGAAAAAAACTCTACAAATATTTTAATCTTTTACTGATCGCCTGGCACAAGGCCAATACTAACATTTTTGATAAAAATGACAAAACGACTCCTTCGTATGTGAGAAAGGAATATTCGAATTTATACAGAAATGTACAAGTGAGTTGTGCTGAAATAAAATTCTAAGAAAGTATCTGTAGCGGACCCCATCGAGCGCCCCCGTATCGCAAGTCGAAGTCCAGTGCAGGCGTTGCGTGTCTGCCGGTCGAGTCCGATATTAGTAACCTCCCGTAATAATTACAAACTTAGTGTACGGGAAAGGTTATGGACGACGTGCAGGCAGCCAGTAGGGATGGAATGCCGAGAATTGGCAAGGAGCCAGAAGTAAGAGGCGAAGTAGAGAGAGAAAACAAAGTTTCCAACTATCGTCAAGTTAGCAGACAAAAAGAAATGGGAGCGTAACACACAGCCCGGTGGTCGATGTCCTGGCCACGGAGGTCAGAAGCCTGCGTACCTATCGTTTCAGTCGTCGACCCTATTTTTAGCGCGAAGTCACTGTCTTGTGGTAAGGGAGACTAGCAAGAGAATTGGTAAATAATACAGTAAAGTCTCTAAAAAATGAGGAGAGCTTAGCTAAAAGGAAACCACGGCCTAAAAATGCCTAGAAGTATATTACGACTAGGTTCGTAATATAACTAAACTGAAAAGGTAACTTGCTAGTCTCTACCTCGGGTTAACAGCGTGTAGGGAGCACAACCGAAAGGTAAAGGTCGAAATGACCTGTTCTCTTCCGGTTTAAGGAGCCAAGGAGGAGCTAACTCCGACATATCTTTTGAAAACCTTTTATGTTTCTTTCTCTTTTTATTGTTTGCTGACAAGAAAGTTCACTACTTTCTTATTAAAAGATAACGTTCAAAAATATTTCTACAACACTTAATATTACAGGAACTGTCTTTGGGTTTGAAGCATTTGAGTTAATATAAGTTTGGATGTTTTTGATTTCTTTTTCTTGTAAGTCAGTTTTGAATTGCAAATACTGTTCTTTTTAAAACAAATCAGTAATTTTGTTTGCAAGGATATTTTCAATAATTGAACGACGTTGTCTGCCTTTAACTGTGATTATTCGAAGAATCAGAATTTAAAACTAATAAATTCAAGAAAATGAATTCGACAAATGTATGTAAACTTGTAATAAATTTGTTATTGTATTAGAATATATTTTCCTTTGTGAAACGTGTCAGGTATTTTTTTAGAAAAGGTTGTAATTTGAAATTGAGTGAGTGTGTGAGAAAAAAAAGTTGTTTTTTTTTGTTTTTGTTTTTTTGTATATCACTCTAATAGTATTTAATGAAGACAGAAGACACTTTTAATACGTTAGAGCTTTGCTTAGCCATCTTTTTATATTCTCTACACTGAACCCTAATGCAAGGGGCAGAACTCTTGAGGGATTATCATGGCATCCCCATTTTTTACACTACAGTTTTTGAATTTTTTTTTTTTTCAGTTTTATTTTATACTGTAAAACACAAGAGATAAACAAAGTAAATGTTCTGTTGTGTTCACGGAGAGATTCTTTTTCTTTTTTTTTTATAAGTACAAAAAAAAATAAACAAAAATGATTTTTGTTGTGTTCACACAGATTTCTCTTTTTTTAGAAGAAATGTCACATTAAAAAAAGGTTTTGTGTTTTAGTCTCTGAATCTTTCAGGTGACCTTATTATTCGGCCAGATTTGGTTGTTGTTTTTTTTGTTTTTTTTTGGGGGGGGGGGTTGTCGTGTTATTGCGTGTAAGTGTTTCATGAGGGATGTGTAGTGCCACGCCTACATTTTCTCCAATTCTAATTGGTCAATAAATACATACTAAAAAATAGCAGGACAGTTTATCTATCACATTCCACCATAGTAAATTTGTTCCTACACTTTGTTCAAAAACAAGCTTTGCTACAAAATCGCTGATTGGTCCATTTTCCGTCCAATCGGATATTTTTCATGTATATTCAAAAATATATCCAGCGTCTCTGCTGGGAGCCACCCTAAGTAGTATAAATATTGGATGCATTCCAAAAAAAAAAACAGTTAGTAATAGTTCCAGAGCCACAGTCGAGTGTACCCAGGGAAAATAGTTCTCATCTACTTGCTAGTGTATTTCATCCTACTCACTCCGCACGTACATACAAATTGCAACAACTGAACAATTTTCTGAAAGAAATATTCTATTTTCAACACTGAACTCTGAACATTTTACTCAGACAAATCTTCTTTAAGACATTTCCTTACAGTCAAGGGGAATCTACTTTTTTCTCCCTTTTTCACTCATATTACAACTACTTTGTATTATTGTTGAATTTAATATACATATATTTCTTCGTCAAACAAAATTGGTTCTCATTGTTTTTTTCCTTGATGTTTTAAATATTATGTATGAATGTTGATTAACTTCTCAACATGCAGCCACATTATCTATTTAACCCATTCAACATTGGTGACCACAACACTCAAGAAGCAATACATTCTACAATTGGTCAACCCGACGTTCTAATCAACATTCAACAATTGGTAACCCCGACTGAAACAAACTACAATTTGTGACACCTATGTTCAAGGAATATAACAGACAAAAGTGAAGTGAACCTTATATTGTGCCAAACACAGTATAAAGAAATCAACGTACAAAAACTTCAACTTGCCGCGAAAATGTTTTGTCCACCACGTGCGTAAAAACATATATCTAACATGGCCGAACAGAACGCCAGCGAAACAACCGTGATGCTCAACTTGCCAGTCTTTGACACAACCAACGTGAATGTGTGGTTCGCACAGTTAGAGGCTATATTTCAGGCGAAGAAGATACAATCCCAGATGGCACGTTATGCCTATGTAGTGGAAAAACTGCCACCTGAAATTGCGTCCGATGTGTTGGATTTATTGAATAACGTCCCTATACATAACCCTTTCGACACACTGAAAGAGGCAATTATCTACAGGACGGGAAAGTCTCTGGAACGTAAACTGAATGACTTATTCAATACGTTGCAGTTAGGAGATAGTAAGCCGTCACAATTACTGCGGAAATTGAAGAATTTGCTAGGCAAAAACTCAATGTCCGATTCCTTATTTCGCAAACTGTTGATTGGACAAGTTACCAACCCACACAACTCAAATCCTAGCTACAGTACCCGAAGACCTAGATTTAGAAAAAACGGCGGAGATAGCGGACAAGATAAGTGATGCTGCAACTATCAGTGGTGTCAACGCTCCAATGCTACGCGACACACAACATGAGGACGTATTCAACGAGCTGCAACAGCAAATTAATAGGCTATCTGCACAGATAGACCGTTTGTAGAGAGAGCGATCATCCTCAGCTCACAACTCATACAAGTCCCAACGATGTTCCCGATCTAATTCTCGGGGGAGAAACGATGCGCATTGCTGGTACCATCGCAAATTTGGACAGGCAGCGAGAAAATATACCAAACCGTGCAGTTTCAAACAACAATCGGAGTCTACGTCATGCCAGAAGGCGGGAAACGCCATTCCCAACAGCGCATGAAGACGGCGTCTGCTGTTGGGGCAGGGTATGCCAACAGTCTATTCTATGTCAGAGACAGAAACTCCGACAAAATGTTTCTTGGGGACACAGGTGCACAAATTAGTGTTATTCCACCTAGTCCCAGTTTTTCAAATACTAGATCTTCAGTAACCCTATGTGCTGCTAATGGATCATAAATCCAGACTTTCGGTCAAGTATCAATGACTTTGGACATAGGCCTGAGGAGAACATTCCAATGGTTATTTACAGTAGCCGAAGTCAAGTTCCCAATATTAGGCGCAGATTTTTTGGCTCACTATAAACATCGTAGATATGTCGAAACACTCACTGTTAGAACAGACGACGAATTTATGAATTATGGAGTTACTTCCACCCTCACCTCCACTAAACTATGCGTCGCCTTGCCAGCAGACAACCCTCTCAAAGGTATATTGGACAAATTTCCTTCACTCGTCCGCCCTTTCACATATACCGAAACGGTGAAGCACCACACCGTACACAAAATTCAAACATTTGGCTTGCCAGTCTCTTCCAAGCCGCGCAGGTTTTGTCCTGAGAAGTATAAACTAGCGCGCGCGGAATTTCAAAACATGTTAGACTTAGGAATTATCCGGCCTTCGTCTAGCGCTTTCGCATCTCCACTCCACATGGTCCCTACGGCGCAAGAGGGGGCATGGAGACCCTGCGACGATTATCGACGTTTAAACACACAGATGGTGCCTGACAAGTATCCTGTACCTAACTTGACAGATTTTGTAGTTTCTCTGCAAGGTGCAAAACTATTTACAAAAATCGATCTGAGAAAAGCATTTTATCAGATTCCTGTTGCCGAGGAAGATGTGCACAAGACTGCTATAACGACACCCTTTGGTCTCTACAAATTCTTATGAATGCCTTTCGGTCTTCGAAATGCTGCACAATCTTTCCAGAGATTAATCGATGAAGCCCTTCGAGGTTTACACCACTCATTCACCTAAATCGATGATCTACTCATAGCAAGTGCCAACATGGGCGATCACGTGCGTCACGTAACACAAGTTTTCGAACGTTTAGAACATTTTGGATTGAAAATAAATCCTGACAAGTGTTTATTTGCCGTTTCGAAACTTAATCTCCTCGGATATGTTATTGACGAGTCAGGAATCACGCCGATCCCTGAAAAGGTTACTGCCGTGAAAGAATTCCCACAACTAACAACCCTCTGTCAACTCCGTCGATATCTTGGCCTGATAAATTATTACCGCCAGTTCATTCCGAACTGTTCGCAATTTTTAGCACCACTAACCGACCTACTCCGTGGTCAAGGGAAGAAGAACATCTCCATAACGCTCACAGACGAAGCCCTCGTTGCTTTTAACAGTTCTCGCGAAGCTCTAGCAAACTTTACAAAGTTAACATATTTGCGCGATGCCAACAAAGCAACTTTGTCATTAACTACAGATGTGTCATCAGAAGCTATTGGAGCGGTTTTGCATCAGCATACCGATAAGCAAACCACGCCAAATTTCTTTCTTTTCTGTCAAGCTAACTTCGACACAGAAGTATAGCACCTTCTCCCGTGAACTATTAGCTATATATCGCTCTATTAGACACTTTCGACACATCCTGGAAGGACGAAACTTCACAGTTTTCACCGACCACAAACCCCTAGTTTTCGCCCTCCATACTAAGTCAGACAAATATAATCCACGTGATTATAGGCAACTAGATTTCATATCGCAATTCACCACTGACATACGGCATGTAGCAGGCAATCACAACGTTGTCGCCGACACGCTATCACGAGCTACATTAAATAGTACCATTGAAGACAAACTGGACATGGAAAAATTAGCAGACGAACAAGTAAGGGACATCACTCTGTTCAACTCGTTGCAGAACTCGTCGCTAAAAATAGAACAGAAACCTTTACTCTTCAGTGAAAAGTCTATCACTTGTGACACAAGTACTTCCATTCCCAGACCCTTGGTACCTGTCAGCATGAGGAGGAAAATATTCAACCATTTTCACTCAGTTTCACATCCTGGTCGCAAAGCCACATCGAAAATGATTTCTGAACGCTTTGTATTGCCCAACATGAACAGCGATATTAAAAGCTGGACTCAGTGCTGTGTAATATGTCAACGTACTAAAACCCATCGTCATGCCAAGTCACCGCCTGGTAATTTCTCTACACCAGACGGACGATTTCGTCACCTGCACGTCGACTTGGTGGGTCCGTTGCCGGAAGTTCACGGACAACAGTATATTTTAACCATAATCGACAGATTTTCGAGATGGCCAGTTGCTATCCCTCTTCAATCCCCAACCCCGATTCTGTTGCTAAGGCACTACTGAGAAACTGGATCTCGTTTTTCGGATGTCCATCAGTGATAACAACAGATCGCCACCCACAATTCCAGTCTACACTTTTTAAGAAGTTCATCAATCTCCTAGGAACAAAACCCATTTCTACCACAGCTTACCATCCTTGTGCTGACGGCTTGGTGGAGCGTTCTCACCGTCAGCTAAAAGCCGCTTTAACTAGTTCCAACGCTAGTAATCAACTATCTTGGATAGACAACTTACCCTTGGTAATGCTGTCACTTCGATCACAAGTGAAGGAGGATCTTCAGTGCTCACCTGCCGACCTTGTCTTAGGACAGCCAATAGTTTTGCCAGGGCAGTTTCTGTCCGACAGCTCCCTTTCAAAACCTTCTTCATCCTTTATCCAATATTTGCAGAATAGAATGTCAAAATTGTCTTTCACACCTACTCGATTCAAGACCAAGGACATATTCGTCCTCGCATCTCTGAGCAAGTGTAATTTTGTCTTCATTAGACAAGATGCCATGAAAAAACCACTCACGCCGAGTTATACGGGTCCAATCCGTGTTCTCGCACGACATAGCAAGTCCTACACTGTTCTACTCCCTAGCGGACGATCGAACATCTCGATAGACCGCCTGAAACCAGCATACGTAGAGCAGAGCACGGAACCCGACCAAAAATCTCAACCACCGGGCGACATACAGCACCAACCTCAGAGACCTGCACCAAAACACACCAAAAAAGGTAGGAAGGTCCATTGGCCTAGTAAATACAAACATTACATATCATATTGAAAAAAAACCCTGTTTTTTCATCACCTTTTTTCCAATCTTGTAGGGTGTATTGTAGTGCCACGCCTACATTTTCTCCAATTCTAATTGGTCAATAAATACATACTAAAAAATAGCAGGACAGTTTATCTATCACATTCTACCATAGTAAATTTGTTCCTACACTTTGTTCAAAAACAAGCTTTGCTACAAAATCGCTGATTGGTCCATTTTCCGTCCAATCGGATATTTTTCATGTATATTCAAAAATATATCCAGCGTCTCTGCTGGGAGCCACCCTAGGTAGTATAAATATTGGATGCATTCCAAAAAAAAAACAAAAAAAACAGTTAGTAATAGTTCCAGAGCCACAGTCGAGTGTACCCAGGGAAAATAGTTCTCATCTACTCGCTAGTGTATTTCATCCTACTTACTCCGCACGTACATACAAATTGCAACAACTGAACAATTTTCTGAAAGAAATATTCTATTTTCAACACTGAACTCTGAACATTTTACTCAGACAAATCTTCTTTAAGACATTTCCTTACAGTCAAGGGGAAGCTACTTTTTTCTCCCTTTTTCACTCATATTACAACTACTTTGTATTATTGTTGAATTTAATATACATATATTTCTTCGTCAAACAAAATTGGTTCTCATTGTTTTTTTCCTTGATGTTTTAAATATTATGTATGAATGTTTATTACCTTCTCAACATGCAGCCACATTATCTATTTAACCCATTCAACATTGGTGACCACAACACTCAAGAAGCAATACATTCTACAATTGGTCAACCCGATGTTTTAATCAACATTCAACAGATGTGTTTGGCATAGTAATTGCAAGTTTAGCATGGTGTATTTATTATTTCTGTTTGGTTATTTGGTGATGGGTCGGTTTCCACTCTGGATGTGGTGATCCCTGGTGAATGTCCTGCGTGTTTAGGTGGGTTAGTTTCCACTCTGGCTGTTATGATTTCCGGTGAATACCTTGTGACTTTAGATGGATCTTCCCTCAGATGTTTTCGGTTCCTGCGAAAGCCCTGCCCAGATGAGGTCTGAATTATGTAGGACCTTGGTTCCATGCAGGTTTATATGACAACTGCAGGGCTCCATTTATTTGTGTCCTTGTTGTGCATTCTGAAATGTTGTCCTATTTGGATGCCAGGAAGATCTTTTGCATGCTGGTCGTAATATGCTTTTTGCCCAGCTTGTCTCTTGTATAACCGGGCCACTATTTCAGCTTTTTATGTATTGTGGTTAGTATATCTTACTGGGATGTTGCTAACCAATTTCCTCTTGAATAACAGTTCCCCTGGTGACGGTATTGTGTGGTCTATTGGAGTTGTCCGGAGACACAGTAATACCATGTCAATGTCACGGCTGCCCGATTATCCTTTTTGGTGGCAGATTTCATCGACTGCACGTAACGCTCTGCAAGTCCATTGGATTGTGGATATTTCGGAGATGATGTGAGATGATTAAATCACCATTCTTTCGCAAACTGCTTAAATACAGCTGAGTTGTAATGTGGACCATTGTCACTGATCACCCTCCCTGGGACTCCTTGCTAGGCCAAACACTTGTTTGATTGTGTTTATCACTTCCTGGCTGGAGAAATCGTTTAATCTCCGCACAAAGGGGTATTTTGAGTAATAGTCTACAATGAGGATATAATTTAATCCATTAAAGTGGAGCAAGTCAGTGTAGTTGTGAAGAACCTCTTCTTGCATGGGTTTTGGGATAATGATTCGCTCACCCTTGAGCAAAATCCCATTTTCTATGGCTAGCTCAACCCGATAGGGCCAGTATGGTCGCATATCTTTGTCAACTTCTTTGACTGCGTCGAGCCAACCTTGTAAGATCATGTTCCTTAGTTTGTACATTGTTGGGTCAGCATTAGATGCCTGTTGAATCTGTGCTAACTTTTGCGTTGAAAATTGCAGAAAATAAACCTTAATGTCCAGATCAATTGCCTCTTTCACTCTTTTGGGAGCCTGGAAAAACCATCCGCTAGTGCCATTTCTTTGCTTAGGCAATAGGCTATTGTCATGCCATACCCTTTTAGGCGTAATACCATTCGCTGGAGGCGAGGCGAGGCGAGGTTGCAGTCAGTTTTTTAAGTTGATCATCTCTAGAGGCTTGTGATCACTTTCCACTTGGAAGGCACAACCATATATGTGCTCACATCCAAACACAACAGCTAGGAGCTCCCGCTCAATATTAGCATACCGTTGCTCTGTTTCCGTCAGCGATTTTGATGCAAATCTATGGGTTTTCCCATAGCTGCACACAGGCCCCTATTGGATGCATCTATCTGGATCACAGTTTCTTTTTCCAGATCATAGTACGTCAGCAGCATTTCTTTACAAATCAGGTCTTTGATTTTTTTTTTTTTTTCTTTTTGTAAGGACTTCTGGTGAATTTCAGTCCACCTCTACTCCGATTCTTTTTTTAGTAGATCTCTCATCGGTGATGTTTGCTTATTTGTATATCGGCACAGATGCATGATTGCTTGTATTTTGTTTTTACTTCTACAAACTTGTTTCGCTTGTAATTTCCTTTTTACGTTTTTATCCGTTTCTTCTTCTGTTACCTTTTACTATTTTTTTCGTTTTATCTTTAAATTTTGATTTTTTTTTTCTTTTTTCCTTTTCTCCTTTTTGGTTTTTCTTTCTTTTTTCTTTTCCTCATTTTCTTCTTATATTTCCTGTATCATTCTTATATTTGTATGCATATATGTTTAGTTTTATATTCACGTGTCTGTGTTTTAGGATGGAAATGTGTTTGTTGTGCCATCAGTTGACGTCCTGTTGCTTGAGATCTGTAGTGTTCATGGATTCTTTTCACATCAGCGTTCATTTTACCAGATATATCGGCCTTTAAATAAGAATAATGATAATAGATATATATATTTATATTTTTCTTTTCCTCCATTCCATTTTTGAATAAGTTTATAATATTTTAAACTTAATTCTTGATTTAATTTGAAATTTATGATTTTTAATTTTATCGCCAATTAAAGGTTATTTCATACTGATTTTTGATTTGATCTAGCATTTACTCTAATCAATTAATGGTTTTTATCTAGAATATACTGTCATGTTTTTTGAATTTTTATATACTTGTATTCTGATTGGTCATCATAGGTTATGTATTGAGGGGTTTTGATTTGGTTTTGAATTAAAAAAAAACAAAAACTCTTCATTTTGCAATCAACACCATCACTTGATAAGACACCAGAAGTGTTGAAACAAAATACCTATTTTTGTAGTGATGCTATAACATGCTTATGTTATAATTTTTGAATAAATAGTATTTGCTCTACTCTACATTGAGCACTTGTTTAAGAATAGTGCTTTTGGTTATTGGAATTTTATTCTACCTACACCAATCCTATACTTGTGTGTGTATATATATATATATATATATATATATATATATATATATATATAAAGATTATTTTTAATCAACGTTTTTATTACTTCAAGTATTATTATAGTAAATACTTCTTATTTGAAATAGACGCCCCATTTTTATTTATTAAACAGTTTATATTATGTCTATCAGCCTACGCTTTCAACGAATCTTAGCAATGAAAATGTCTGTTTGCTTTGGTGGAGATAAACCACATGAGGGCTGCTTAATGACGTCACTCCATACAGCAACCAAATGGTAAAGTTGCTTTCTTTAGCTCATGGCCCTGGCAGAGGCCAAATCTGCCTCCCCAGAAACTTACAATTCCAGGGTGCCATTTCCCTTTGGGAATATATCTTTCTAAGATATAGAATCAAACGCCACCGCGCAGTCATCAATTTGGGAAAACCCAAGACTCTCTGTTTCACATTCTTTGTCTGGGGCATAGATGAATCTGGCCCGTTTAAATCTGGAGGCCTAAAAATGGCTTCTCCAGGTACAGGAGTATCTCCATATTATATGTAGGACCCTTCCTTTTTGTTTATCCTTGCATTCTGCTTTGCTGTGTAGACATTTGTGATATAGTATTATCCGCATGGGACATGTGTATATATGTATTAGTTTTGTGTATGTCTTAGTAATATAAAAGTCTTTCTGAGAACAAAGCATGTTTGTCATTCTTTTTCCTTTCAGCCGTTCTGTTCTGTCCCGTCTGTGAAATATCAGTGTTATTATACTATGGAGATAATAATGCCCATAATAGGGGTAATACAAATGGGAGAATAAATCTTTCTTCTTGTTACAGCGTCATTTCTTTTGTGCGCATGTCACACTTTTATCAGCAGGACTGCCTAGCATTAAAGAAGTGGTACAATTGATATTACCATCTGACCAACAAAGCCACAACTTTTAATTCTGGACAAATACACAACTAAACACTAACCGCTTGATGATACAAACTGGTGAGGGACAAATACGTGAATCTCTGCTAACCACCTTCACTGAAGTATAGTCTATGCCCTAATATGGCATTTGATACCTGGATGAAAGTGTTCCTTTTGATAACCAGGTTCAGTACAGGTTAGGTCTGGTGACCGCATAGTCTCGTGTCACGCTATATAATAGATAATGCCACACATTGAGTGCTAGTGTTAATAAAATAATGCTTGATGTAACATAAAAGAGTTATAAATTATATATTAATAATAAATATATATTTTTACATCACCAGTAGCAAAACTCTGTTTCATGCACAACGAATAACAATTATTCAAATATGTTTTGTTGAATAATATTGACATGTTATGTTTATCCAATTTTTTATTAATCTTTTAAATTTCCAAATAATTTCTATATAATCAGTAAATTTACTAAAGTTCGATTTTTTTAAAGAGTGCTTTCAAATGTGACTAGGTTCAAGGATTTGCTTTTTTGTCTATTTATGTAACTGTTTTTGGAAACTTCCAACATTAAATAAGGTCTGTTTCTCCATAAGTATCATATATTGAAGTATCTATTAAAAATAATTGCAAAATTAAAATACACATAAAAATTAAGTTTGACTATTATAAATGACATCACACCGAGTGACTTGAAACAGGTTCTAGCAAACAAAGGAATCTCAGAATTTGACCCATACAGTTACATAAACACATACGCACACACTTACAAATGACATCCTTGGAAAACAAATGTATCAACATTTAAAAGTACTTGGGGGAAAATGCAAATCGTAGAGATTAAATTTGTCATGAATGGCCACGCTTCTAGATTTTTTTGAAGGTATTCCCCAGGATTCTGTACTTAGACCTATGTTGTTCCTAATTTTCATAAATGACCTTTGATGTCATCAGTTTCAACTCGGTATCTATGCTGATGAGACAACTATTTACTCATGTCTCATTAGTAAGTCTTATCGGATCGATGAGATCCAATTGGATTCAAAAATTATCTAAAATCTGTTGTTAAATGAGGCAAGGAGTGGCTTGTTAATTTTAATGCCTAAAAAACGAAACTGCTCTCTTTTAATCATCTGAGAGAAATCCTTTTACTTTCCATCAGGATGTAGTAGGGTGTAGAACAGATACTACATTTTGATCCCATACCTCGCACAATGGTAGGTCGATTTTAACGTCAACTGCGCATGCGCGTACATATGGGTGGAAGAGAAAAATTGTCCGGTCCACGCGAAATATGACAGGGCCTAGCTCGATGGCTGTTGCGTTTCTTATGAGCCGTAGTTTGCATTTTTATTTTAAACATTTTCATTTGGTCAGGTAGGTTTTTGAAAGTGTTTTTGTCGAATTCTTATTGTCATGAAATAATCCAGAAATTATTTGGCGGAAATTCGAGGAAAGCTTAGAGCCAAAATTGAACTTTCACATGGCTCGTTTTTACCTTCGTCTATACACACAGAAGGATACAGCAAGTATGGATGATTTTGTAGCGAGATGCAGGTTGCAGGCAAAAAAAAATGCAAGTTCCGAGATGCAATAGAAACCGAGGAACAGTTATCAGAGCAGGTCATCTCCGGAACTAAACACCCGGAATTTCAAAAGCAGCTATTAGCAAAAGGAGGACGATTGACACTTGAGGAAGCCCTTAATATATCTAGGGTCCACGAAGGTTCAATAGGCCATATGAAGCAACTGGTAGAAATCCAAGATAGAAAGTGCCAGGAAATTGGCTCTGTAAAGTATAGCAGCTGCAAACGATGTGGCAGCATGCATTTCCACCAGAAAGAAAAGTGTCCGGCATGGAATACTACATGCTCAGCTTGTGGACGAAGAAACCACTAGGCTAAAGTCTGTAACAACAGACAAGAAAAGAAAGGAAGACGTCCACAAACACACATCACGCAAAATAGACACAAATTTAAATCTGGATACCGAGAAACCCATGGAGACCAGCAGTACAGGCATCGGGACAAGAAACGTAGCAATCGTGTCCACTTACTTAATGCTTGTCAAGGTGACGATTTTTACGAACAGTTTGCACAAATGTCGTTTGATGCAATTAAGCGGCAAAATAAAAAAGACAGGTAAACTGAGGTTTTTGCAGAACTTGACATCAAGCTTCCCAACCTACCAGGCACTCACAAACTAAAAGACAAGGTTGACACAGGAGCTGAAGGCAATACTCCACCTCTTACGTGTTTTTCGTAAGATGTTCCCTCGCAAAGTCAGCACCACCGGACAGCCATTCTCTGGTGCAACGCATAAAGAGTTAAATGTCTTGACTGCATATAATGGATCCAACATCCCTCATCATGGTTCTATTAGCATACAGTGCACCTACAAAGGAGAGTGGAAAACACTCAAGTTCTTCGTGGTAAACCCCAGAAAGAACCTACAATAATAGGACTATCATCACTCAGAGACCTGAAACTGATTACGATGCACTGTGTCATCCAAGAGAACCTGACACAGATCAACACTGTGAAGGACCTGAGACACATATACCCGGATCAGTTCGACCGCATAGGCAGTTTCACAGGTGAATAGCATATTGTACTAAAACTGGACAACCATCCTGTCACCAACGCACCCATATGAGAGATGAGATTAAATCCGAACTGTATGACATGATGAAACATGGAATCATTCACAGAGTAAGCGAGCCTACAGAATGGGTTAACAGCCTAGTGTATGTTCGCAAGAATAATGGCAAACTCCGTCTGTGCTTGCACTTCAAGGATCTAAACAGAGCCATCATGCGATGTCACCGTAAGACTCCCCCAATGGAGGAGCTCGTGCACAAACTCTCTGATGCCAATTACTTTTCCAAATTGGATGAGAAGAATGGATACTGGTCGATCAAGCTTCACACTGAATCACAGCTACTGACTACCTTCAAACTCTCCTTTTGGAAGGTATTGCTTCCAGAAAATGCCTGGTTATGTCCTAGGATGTATTCCAGCAGAAAATGGATATGATTCTGGAGGAATACCTTGGTACATTAATAGACGACGTCATAGTTTATGGTAAAACCAAAGAACTCACCAAGATTTAAGCACACATATAAACGTAAAATGACACAAACTATCCATCAAAAAAGGCGGGGGTGATCAAATAAAGGTTAAAAAGCAAAATAGCGTATGTAAGATGCATAAGTAGTTGAAAGACAGATATCAGCTTATAAACAAACTAAATAAAGAAAAGAAAGGATATGTAGACATACACACATATATATAGACAGCCACATATATACGTATGTATATATATAAAAAAAATGATAAATACATAAATATAAACATCCACATATAAGCATACATATAGACAAAAAAACAATACTTAGACGCACGTGCGCAAATACATGCACCTAGAAAAATACACCCATTTTGAACAGAAGTAGAAAAGAAATATACTAACATATATACACAAATTCCTACCAAGAAAACCCTAATAAATTCGGAGTCTATGCAGGATTAATGCATTAAGTATCACAACAATTCAATATCAACTTAATTATCTATTTTAGGTGAAATCAATAGCAAATAAGAATAGATAATAATTAATGACAATGATGTAGTTAATAATACCATTCCACTGTCTATATATATATATATAATTGCTGATATCCCCTGATGAGTAGACAGAGGGATTGCTAAAGGGCCCATCTACGAAAATGCAATTGCGATGCTAAAGGTAACAACAATCAGCCAAGTGACAAATTTTATATTTATATTAATCCTATATATATATATATATATATATATATATATATATAAGTGAAAGGTGGACATATTTCCACAAAACTACAGTCAGGGACAATTACAGTTAATTAATTTTTTGTATATATAAAAAATAATATATATATATATATATATATATATATATATATATATATATATATATAAACACACAGGGAGCAATGGGTAAATTGTCACCATTTTATATTTTGCATTTTGCATATACGTGTTGTTTGTTTTTGTTTTGTTTTTTTGTCTACTGCACAATATAGTAGGGTTGAGTGGGCACCATCTGTGAGAAAAAGATCACCATGACAAAATTCACTTCGAAAGAAAGTTAGCAATGGCATTCTGTACTACTTGGCATTCATGCCAGAAGCTCCAATACAAACATTTCAGAGTGTCTAGGTGTCAACCTGAGGACAGTGCAGAGGATTCAGAATGAGTTGAATGAGTCTAATGGTGATGATGATGATGATGATGAGGATGATGATGGTGTTTGGACTCTGCACCATGCCACACAAGCAGGAGAACCCAGTCGTGGTTGTCAAACAATTTCTGTGACAACATTGTCACTTACATCTGGTCAGCTAACACCCCAGACTGCAAGCCCCTTGATTATTATGTGTGGGTCACAGTTGAGCAAGAAACCAACAAAACTCCTTGTAACACCAAAGATGAAGTGAAGACAAGGATTATGAAAGCATTCACCAACTAAAATAAGCAGACAGTCCAGAAAAGTTGCAGGAAATTCTGAAGTTGTCTGGAGGCAGAGGTTGAAACCAGTGATGATTTTATTGAATAAATTTACTCTTTAGTATTTGAAGATATTTTTGTTTAATTGTGGTAAAATAAAATAAATAAGATTTATCCATCCCACTGTGAACAGATGTATATATATATATATATATATATATATATATATATATATATATATATATATATAATCTATCTTGAAAAATCAACAAATGGATATTTTGATAATTAAAGATATTAAATGCATAATAATATAACAAAATTATATAATAAAAAATGAAAACTATCAGAATAAATGAATAATTAAAATAATGATCACTTTCCTTTTAAAAATACGACATTGCTTTCTTAGAACAATGAAAATGTGCATTCAATTTACTACAACATCCAGTGTCCTGATAAAACAAAGTGTCAGAGCAAATGAGCTGGCACCTGTCCTACTTCTTATCTATACAAAGGTGTGAGTGAGACCAACTTGAACATCAGGGTCAACTGCGTGCAGTTATTAAAGAAAGTTGGTAGCATGCTACTCCTCTCAATGATAGCCTTACCTGCCACTGTGGATTAAAGCAGGCATTGCTGTCTACTCATGTAAATATGTAGCAATTGTTTTTCAACCACTCAAGCAAAATGGATCAATATGTTCCATCTGTCTACAAGTTTGCAAAACACCTGTAGGCCTTGTAAAACACCTCTTTGTTTTACTGAGCCCTCATTTGTCATCTGCAACAAGAGAGTCCACCATATATATATATATATATATATATATATATATATATATATATATATATATATATACCCAAGTACATAATTGGTGTATACAGAATGAATTCCAATAACCAACAATTACTATTCTTAAAAGAGTGCTCAATACAGAGTAGAGCAGATATAATTATTTATTTTAAAAAATTATAACATAAATATGTTATAAAATCACTACAAAAGTAGCCATTTTGTTTCAACACCTCTGGTGTCTTATCAAGTGATGATGTTGAATGTAAAATAAATGGTTTTAAAAGTTTCAAATTAATTAACGATCCTTCGCAAGAGGAACACGTTGTTACAAAAGCTAGAATGACCAATCAAAATACAAGTATAGGAAAATTCAAAAAGCTTGACAACGAAGTCATGTTATAATAGCTATTCAGATCTTTAAAATACAGGTAATATTAAAAAAAGAATTTATTCTAACCAATAATTATTAAATTATATGATAAAATTTGATATTAAAATTAAAAATTGCCAATTTTAAAATCCAAATTTAATCACTATTAAGTTCAAAATTATAAAATTACTGAGGAGAAAAGAAGAAATATGTATGTTATTCAATTTATTTCTTCATTGAAATTACGTTAGAATAGACGCTTATCTGTCATCCGGTACTCTGACAATATGTATACATTTTAATCCCAAGTGTGTGAATGGGGTCCTAACCTCACGCGTAAAACAACCCAAACACAATCAGATTATAATACATTTTTAGATATATATGCACACAAAAAAAGTGACGAGACAGGGAACATCTCCACGGCCGTTTAAAAAATTAAATTAAAACCAAACTATTAAAAAATTGAAACCAATCCTTAATAAAATTAATTATGAATACTACACAAATGTTTTAAAATGTTCACGGTAGGCAGTTTAAAAATATCAAAGTTTTAACTAATAGCTTTAAATAGTTTTTTTTTTTTTTAACTTAGCTACCATCTTCGATGTTACTGCACAAGTATGCTTACATGATAAATTTTAAAAATCATACAGTACATAAGTTTAGCATTTTTCACTTCACAAATAAAAAATTTAATTTTCCGATAAACAGAACAAATTTTTCTTAGATAAAACAAGACCCTGATAAATCAAGACCCTGAAGATGACATTTTGTTAATGTTGAAAGTACTTGGAATAAATGAATATGCATCAATAGAGTAACTTTCTTTCTTCCTTTAATAAGGATACGAAGAAGCTGGTCTGTGAATATGAGGGATCATCTTAAAAATAAGTTTACAAAACTTGTCTAAATTATTTAGCAAGATGTCTTAATGAAAACATGCTGCCAAAATATATGCAATATTTATATTATATATAGTTTTAAGGTATGCTATATTTATGGGCCAAAATGCTCAATATCAGAGATAGAGCATGTGTAAATATAAAAGTGAACATTGAAGTCAACTCTCAGAGGTGGCAGACTGTTTCATGCTAAACACAATCATCAGGCCACATGCATTGTGTTTTTTTCGACTATTTATATATACAAGTCAGTGGTGCATTGTGAATAGTTATATTCTAACAGTTATTTTGTCAGGAGTGGTTTGTTAATAATTCATTATTTCTTTTATTTGGATTAGTTTATTTTACTTATTTTTGCTTATTTATTTTTATTTTTATTTATTCTTTGCAATTTTTAAGTAACAGTAAAAATTTGTTTTTGTGTCTGCCTTTTAAGATGAGTTCTGATTGTTTTAGTCATTTGTTTTGGTCTGGGAAGGTAATTATAGCTATTTTTTCTTCCAAGCAGAGTTTGCAGTTTTTGGATTGATTGTTGTAAACTGATGTTCTTTTCCTTATTTTCCATAATATTTTTGGTGTGATTTGCTTTTTGTTTTTAATTTCCCAGAGATACTTGGAAAGTATTGTGCTGTTCACGTATTTACTATTTGTGAAAGATGTTTTGTATGCATAATTTCTTTGTTTCCAGGGACCTTCAGTTACTCATATGTATATTTTTTCTTCATTATCTGTTGATTTTACTGTGGCTTGGTATATTACATTGTTTTGTAAGCAATTGCCATTTAAGGGACATTCTTTCTTTATTCGGCAGTTACACGTGGGTTTAATTTGTTCGGGTGGTTTGTTGTAGTTTTCCTGATGTGCTTTTTTATTATTTGTGTCATGTTCTCAGTGCAACTGTCGCTGATTTTTACTGTTGCTTTTGTTGAATATTTTGTGGAGAGTGTTTGATTCAAGGAAGTGTTTGTGTAAGAGTTTGATGAATATTTTTCCTGTTTGTTTTTGTTTTTATTGTATGGTGGGTTGAACCATATGATCTTTCTCTTCTTGTTGGCTTTTTTGTCCTTTATGGTGTGTAAGTGAGTGTTGCTGGGAATCTGCTTTTACGTCTGTTTCATGGTCTTTCTTAGCTTTGTTGAATATGGTTTCATCAGAAGAAGTGTTGGAAAGCCTTCAGTTAATTGATTTTGGTATCTGCTTGATTATGAATGGTGGGTGATTGGAAGATGTGAGTATATACCAGTGGTTTATTATGATAAAATACTGGTATATACACACATTTTCAAGCACTCTCCACCATCAAACATCTTTCACAAATAGTAAATACCCAAATAGCACAATGCTTTTCAAGTATATCTGGGAAATTAAAACAAAAAGCAAATCACATCGAAAATATCATGGAAAATAAGAAAAAGAACATCAGGCTATAACAATCAATCTGAAAACTCTGTTTGGAGAAAAAAATAGCTATAATTACCTTCCCAGCCCAAAACAAACTGCTAAATAAATGATCAGAACTCACCTCAAAAGGCAGACACGAAAACAAATTTTTACTACATTACTTAAAAATGGAAAACTAAAAAGAATAACAAAAATAAATAAAATAAAAATAAATAAGCAAAAACAAATAAAATAAATTAATCCAAATAAATAAAGTAAATAATAAACAAATTATTAACAAACCACTCCCGACAAAATAACTGTTAGACTACCCACACTTCATCACTGACCTGTACATATAAAAAAAAAAAAACACACCTGGCCTGATGATTGCATCCAGCATGAAACAGTCTGTCACTTCTGAGTGTTGACTTCAACGTTCACTTTTACACATATATATATATATATATATATTAAAAACCTGCTACCACATATATGATGACTTCAAACATGTCAAAAAATGAAGAAAAATGAAGCAATATCAATTCAATGTCAATACTTTAATACCAATGGAATACTGAACAGTGCAACAGTGGATCCATGAGATCTTTGCAATCATAAAATAACCAACCAGAGAATAATTCCTTTGTAATGTTTGTCTTGCATCTTTTAGAATCAGATGTAGATTTAACAAATATACAAATGCATAAAAACACACACATTTACATAATTACATTATAACATACATTTAGAGAGAGAAAACAGAAAAAAATTTTAATGCACCACTGAGATATATATATATATATATATATAGATAGATATATAGATAGATAGATAGATTTCACAGTTTACAATTTTTCCCTAAAATAAACCATGAATATTTTTCCTTTGACTTCCTGAAAAAATATTCTGTCACACACAGACTTGTATTTTAGAAAAGAAGAAAAAATGCTTTAATAGGTTTCCAAAATTAAAATTTAAATGTCTTCTGTATGCCAGGAATTATGGTCCTATACTAAATTTAGTTTGGCACCAGGCTACAATGCTGAGCTCTCCAGCAAGGATTGAACTGACTACAGTAACAATGATCTAAAAGTCTAACTTGGTATCACTTTATGCCCCATCTCACAACACACACACACACATATTATATATATATATATATATATATTAATCAGCCAATGAAAAAAGACAAAAAATACAACAATAATAATGATGATAATAATAAAAATAATATTGTTGCTTCTCTTTGGGTAAAAGTCCTAATAATATTAGGACTTTTACCCAAAGAGAAGCATGAGAGAAATGATGTTAAAAATTGGAATTTTTGGAAGCACCTGTGTCCTTTCTCAACCAAAAATACAGTGAGTTAGAGGATTTGTGGCTGGGCGGGGGGGCTGCATGTCTGATTTTAATGTTTAAATCTAGTAGTTTTGACTCATTGTTTACCACAATTAGCATTGTGGAGGGTTTATAGAGGGCTCTTTGTGGACAATGTATTTATTGAGTCTGCTTAAATTCCTATTTAAATCTAGAATGTGTAAATTTATTTCAAAATTTAATATACAATTTATATATAATCAATATAGTATACAATAAATATTATTTTATTGTTATTATAATTATTTTTATCTTTTTTGTCTCAAATTTCTTTCATTGGTCAACTATATCTACATATCATACATAGACAATCATTCTCTACCATTATATATATATATATATATATATATATATATATATGTATGTATGTATGTACATTTAATGTGCTTCTACAAACCCAAAAAATGAGATTTATGAGGATGTAATAGAGCTGCTAGTTCAGATATTCACTCAACAATTCAACATGTTTGAAACAGTTTCTCAAGTTTCTTCCACCTTCCAAATATTCTAATGCTTTGTAAGTGAAATACTGATTTTAAACAGTGTTAGCCTTGTTAACTCGTTAATTGTGCAGTACCTCCACATGTTTGTGTGTACAAGTATTAAATTAAAAATATGATTACATTTTCTGATTCACTTAATTCAGAAAATCTCTTTACCTGATGTTATTTTAACTGACTAGAAATATATAAGTGGATACTGAGATCAACACCAAGTGGTGACAGTCTGCTTCAAGCCAAAAGATTGCATTCAAGCATGAAAAAGACTGTCACCACTCAGTTTTGACCTCAGTGTACACTATTATATTTACACATGCTCTATCCTAGATATCAAGCACTTTTACCTATGAACATAAAATATATTTGGCATGATGAGAATGAAAAAACTTTAGAAGGAACTGAAAAAAGGTATAAACCTCTACTCCTGTTCAAAAACCAGGGAGGAGCATGAACTGGACGATATATATATATCATATATGCATGTCTTTATGTGGGAGTGAGTGAGTGAGAGAGAGAGCAGTAAGGTGAAAAATCTATTTAATAAAATACCTTTAGAAATAATAATAATAACAATCATCTGACACATAGTCATTTAATCAAATTTTGATAAGTGGTCTAAGCCAAGAACTTCTCAGTACCTCCCTCAACAATGCTTGTTATATTATTCTCCCATTAACAGACTAAGTATATATATATATATATATATATATATATATATACACACATACACACAGACATGTGCATGTGTGATGAGGAGATAAAAATAATCTCAGGTTGATCAAAAGCTTTTCCAAAAAATGAGTGATTAATAATAAGAATAAACTAGTAGTAATATTAGTAGTTTGCTCTTTTCATCAAATGCAGATTAGTTGCACAAAAGTTTTTAGTATACATATAAGGCAATGGTTACTATTTTATTCTCTGATTAACAGTGAGTTTATTCTTTATTGGTGCCACCATTTTACATCAAAGAACATGGTTTAACAACTATCTCTATCTAAAATATCTGTTTCAATGGATGACAATTAAATAGGATGAGACTTTTGAATTATGGCAATGATGCTTTTTCGAACTACTTCTTATATCATGGTAGCAAAAATATATGGAAGGAAAATTCTAATATATGCAGCTGATGTTAAGGTGTTACTCTTTGACAGTGTGGGTCTGAAGATCAGGTCTACATGAAAGCTACTAAAATATAAATGCAACTGGTAATCAACAAAATTTAATTATTTTTTTGTTATTATCAAGAAAATTAGTGAAATATGTGCCAGGAGTTTACACCTATATGCACTGAATAGACCGTTTTCATCAACAGCTGGGAATTTTCTTTTCAGCTTATTTCATATATTATTGTTGGAATGTTTAGAATTGTGTTAATTACAAGTCAACTAAGTTGGTATGATCAACTGGCTATGAAGAAGTAAAATCCCTTGAAAAGAGGAAACTTCAGACATTTAGAAAACTAAAAGGAATATTTTTACTATTTAATAAATGAAACATTGTCAGCTATTATTTTGCCTAGTATTTGCTTTCAGTTTAATAATAGCCTGAGTAAAGTTGATAAAAAGCAACTAAAAATTAAAAGAAACAGTATTTATCGTAATAATGGCCAAAAGGAATATTTTAAATAAAATAGAAATGCTTTATTTGAATATCTTCAAGAATTGAAGTAAAAAAAACAGTCATCACCATTATGTGTATGTGTGTGTCAGCTGAGTTGTCATGGAGATATTCACTGAAGAAAATAAAAACTTACATCTTATTTTTAAGTAAAAAGTATTGTATTTTGTTTGTGAAAAGAGAAAAGAGTAAGTTTATTTTATTAACATAATTAAGCTGTCAATTTTCATGTTACAATTTCCGCTGTCTTAATTCACAGAATCTCTGAATTTAAGTTTTTAACTAACTATATATCTATATGGAATATCAGAAATATTTCTTAAATAAGATTTATGGTAAGGAAGGAATGTTTTCATTAATTTATTGAAGTACTTGTGATAAAAATTAAACCTTCCACAAATATTTTCACTGTCTCAAGAAAATGACGTATTGAATACTGAATTAATGAAAACTACAATTTCCCCTGTTGTTTGGTTATCTTTGCAAGAACAACAATAAAAAAATGCCTTTACTTGACCTTCGACGGAGAAAAATTAAAAACAAAGAGGATTCTTCAAAAGGAATATACAGAAAAATACTGAATTTATATAAGCTACCTATTCATGTTATGTACAGTTTTTTTTAATGGATTATGGAAAGAATATTATTTAAATCTTTTTGTTAAATGGAAGCCTTGGAAAGTTTTATGATGTTTTCAATAAAGCATAACATCGAGATAGATGATACAAAAAAGATTTATGGTATCAACTCATGTATCATGACGAGTGTCTTCGATTTTTTTTTTGTCTTTTTTTTTTTGTTTTGTTTTTTCCTATCTTTTTTTAATATACCCAAACCCATATTTAATGTGGGTGAGATCCTTGAAGTTTGTGTGTCAATCCTTGTCCGAAATATTCAAATGTCAATCAATTTATTAATTAATGATCATTAATTATTATCACCAATAAGGAATAAATGGGAAAATAGGATCCAAAATATGCGGGAAATAGGAATGATATTATTATTATAGCTATTACAAGTGTCCAAAAAGTTAATTTCTTTCATATCGGCAATGTCTTTTGGGCTGTCTTTGATGCCGTTGCATAGAATAATTTCGTGAAGAACTTCATACCAGTTTGTCCTCCAGGAATGTAACTGACAATAAACCAGATGAGAGTGATTACTTGGGAAATTGCGAAAATAATTGTCAACACCGTACTCTTGAACCATAGAGAAAAGTACAATGTACCCAGTAATGTGAACAAATAAGCCGAAGTGAACGGTAGTCGACCGGCAGAGAATAAATGGCGTAGATGGTTCACAGGGCCCCACAGCAGGGAAAAGCTGGACATAAAAAACAAACTGCCTAAAGTGAAGAGCATGGCGAATTTCCTAGCTCTTAACACCAACATGGGAACGTAAAGTGCCGATAAAGAAAAGCAGAAGGATCCTAGAAGAAGACACATCACGAAACCAAGTATTCTTTGTTTTTTCGATAATGACGGTAGCAAAGGGTCCGATTGAGCTTTAGTGAACCAGTTGTTACCTTCACTGCTGTTAGTCACATCAGAGTTGAGGTCTGTCGTGCCAGATCGGCTGAAAAGGGACTTGAAGCCATCTGAAAAGGTAGAAGTGGAACTTGAACCAGATATTTTTCCGTCTAGATTTGAGGAAGACGAACCGATTGAAATAGAACTGGATGTTCGAGACAAGTAATCTTTAAGATCTTTGCTAAGGTCAGCCATATTGACAGGTATAAGACGACTATTTCCGCTAAGGGAGATAACACTATGTTATGACTATTTCCGTTAAGGGCGATAACACTTTATGACTGAATCTGAAACGTATGGCACTAGGTCAAATAAGGAGAAATTAAAAAAAAAAAAATAAAAAATAAAAAAAAAATATAGTGTTGCGCCAGTCTTCTAATAATCTAAATTTTTTGATTAAATAATATTAATCGCTTTAAGTTGTTTAAAATTATTTTTTCTATGGGGTTTACTTAAATTTGTTCAGTATTGTTGTGTTTCGTAGTCTTTTTTTTTTAATTAAACTTTAATTTAAAAAATTTAATTATTAAAGTAAAAAACAAAAAAAATTCGGTCCGGAAAATAAAATGAACTACTAAATCTGAACTGATTCAAATTTCTGTAAAAAAAGTAAACATTTTAAGTTTTTAACAATAAAAATAGATAAGTCACAGTATTCATTATTTAACTTTTATAATGTAATATTTAGGTTGAATTAATTTTTTACAAAGATAAACTTCAAAGTAAGTAAACATTTCTAATAAGGAAAGCGGTTTTATTTGTACGCGAGGTGGTATTGATTGGTGTATGGCGATGTATAATTCATCCAAGGGAGATAAATTCTAATATTCTAAATGATCTCCCTTGAATTATATAATTGAATTTAAGTAGCGTTTATAAAAGAAAACAAAATAGAAACATTGGTGATTTTGTTGATAGTTTAATTTTTAAAGTATGGTCTAAATAAACATCAAAATATTTACATGAGCTAATAAGCGTTACTCTCATTTTACTAAAATCACTTTCATTTTTAAAGTTATAAAACTGAGGAACAATAATTATTTACAAAGTTTTTAGTTGGTTCTAGTGATTACTAACAGCTTTAGTGCGTTAAAAAAAAGAGTAAGTCTTCTATTCCTCCTCTCTTCACTCAATTGGAGGTGTTAAAATCTTCTGCTGATAAAGTAGAATATTTTGCTCATGAATTCTCTTCAAATTCTTCTACTCTTGACTCATCTGGAATATCTTTGCCTGACTTTCCACTTAGAACAAAGTCTCTATGTGTGATATTCATGTAACTCTGCCCATGGTTTCCTCTCAACTGGACCCCACAAAGAATGCAGACTTGATGGTATCCCTGCAATAATACCTAAGAAATGTGCTCTTGAAATGGTGCCTGTTAAACTCTACAATAAATGCCTTACTGTTTCTTGCTTTCCTGCTTGTTGGAAATCCTCTTCTGTTGTTTTAGTCATTAAGAACTCAGATGAACTGTCTGATCCATCTATCAGGCTATTAGCCTTCTATCTCTTTTTGGTAAGGTTTGAGATGCTCTAATTAATTCTGTATTGGTTAAGCATCTTATCGCACCTGGCCGGAAGTTACTGCCGGCTACTCAAACGTCTGAAAGCGTCACCGTGGAAAACAGAACAAATGCCGTTAATTTCCAGTGACTCAGTGTTTTTCAGAGAACGATACACAAAAAGCAAAACAAATGAAACATAAACATACACAAGTCCTCCTAATGACCAGAAACTACTTTATATACACATGGTGTCCAAATGAAACCCATGTGTACAGTCAAAATGCGGAAGGTAATTTTTAGTCATCAACCAAAAGACATTGCCAACTGGCAATGATGCTAACCGCAGCCAACATAAACACAGCCGATTTCTTCCACCAAATAACTCGGCCAACTTGGCTGACTTAGCCCCGGGGTAAAGCGACGTGCTCCCACTCTCACCTTCACCTGGCTGACTCTCGTCGCTGACGACGCAACCAACCCCTGCTGCTGCAGCAGCAGCAGCAGCTGGCTGAACCAACTTCAGCAGCCGAACATTATATGTGATCATCCTTTTAAGGACTACTTAGGCCACATGATATGCAATAGTCCTTTTCAGGACTACCTTGCCACATTATATGCGATAGTCCTTTTAAGGACTACTTAGGCCACATGATATGCAATAGTCATTTCAGGACAACCTGGCCACATTATATGCGATAGTCATTTTAAGGACTACTTAGGCCACATGATATGCGATAGTCCTTTTCAGAGCTACCTGGCCACATTATATGTGACAGTCCTTTTAAGTGTATGTGTGTTTCATGGCGTTATCCTACAAGTGGGCAAAAATGCTGATCTCCGTGAGAGATTACATTTTTAAATCTGTCTGCTGAAATGCAAAGTAGAAAAAAGAACAAGGCAATAAATTGCCCAGTATTTTTAGTGTAGGGAGAGCGACCCCTAGTGAACAATTAGGGAATTAAGGAGGAGCTAACTCCGACATCTTTTTTCAGATAAGCAATATGGCTTTTGCTTTTCTACTGCTGATGCATTAATGGTTATTGCTGAAAGTGTCTATCAATATTTAGATAAGTATGGTGAAGCTCAGGTTGTTGCTTTGAGCACCTTGAAGGCATTTGATATGGTTTGGCAAGCTGGTTTTCTTTACAAGTTGAAAGGTTATGGTATTCGGGATCTTTCTTATCAAAATGCAAAATGAAAGCTGTCTTGAATGGCCACTCTTCCAGATCATTTTGCATTAATCTGGGAGTCCCACAAGGCTCTATCTTTGGATTTCCATTGTTCCTAATTTTTATCAACAACTTGTTATCTATACTAATGATACAACTATTTAATCCAGTCTTAATAGTAAATAAATTTGATTGGTTTGATAAGGTCAAATTGGCCGCTGATCTAAAAAAATGACCTTCAATCTGTTGTTAAATGGGGTAAGAAATGGCTTGTTAATTTTAAGCAAAAACTGCTCTCTTTTAATCATCTTAAAGAACCTTTTTGCCTTCTATCAGCATAGCTGATACCAACTTCCAGGAATGTGACATATTGTGCCTTCTCAGGCTAACATTTTCCAGTGATATGAAGAGGAAAGATAATAGAATCAATTGCTAAGTCTGCTGCTAGGAATGTTCATTCACTGTTTTGTGCTAAATAATCTTTCTTGCTAGAAACTATCTTCTTTTTTTTAAGTCAACAAATCATCCCTACATTGAATACTGCTGTTACATCTGGTCTGGTCTGGTCTGGTATGGTCTGGTTCTACTGCTATGTATTTAGATTTTCTAGTTAAAATACAAAGAAAAATTTGCAATGTTATTTGGTTCTGACTTGGCAACTCAGCTTCAGTCACTTTTCTGATTACATAATTGTTACGTAGTACAAAGAAGAAAGCAAGGATAGAATAACCTTTTCTTAAGGCTTTACTGAACTTAATTCACAGCAGTCAGTAATCAACAAAGGAAAGAATTCAGAATGAAAAGGAAGAAGAACGCAGCTTTTAAAGAGGAAAGGGAACGTGTGAAAAGTCACGTGGACAAGAAAGTTAGTTTCCTTTTTTTTACGAAAATATAACATTCTCCCCCACTTGCAAAAGAGATTGAAAAAGTTTTATAAATCCAGTCGTTGGATTGGTCTACGAATCCTGCTAGACCGGCGTGGAGGTAGTTCACCACTGGAAGAGCCAGACCTCTGAGAAGGCTGACTTTCAGGATTCTGGCTATTATTCACAGATTCATTTTCTGTATAAGGTGAAGAAATATTAACGGGGCCTGTATCAGGCAAAAGGGTTGAATCTGCATGGTCCACGTCGGGTTGAGTATTTTCAGGTCCATTTTGAGGTCCATCCGAGCGTGGAAAACGTGCCAACCGTCTCAGCGCCACCGAATCTTCCCGGCCATCATTGTGACGTATTTTGGCATGCGTAGGGTTGGCCTCAAGGAGTTCCACCACCTCAACGATAGGGTCATATTTACCTCTGCCAACGAATCGTTTTAATAATACCTCCCCAGGCTCACAGAGCCAAACAGGCAACGCAGTACCGGTGGAGGACCGCCTTTCAAAATTGAACATTCGTTCGTGGGGTGTTGCATTCGTAGTGGTGCATAGCAGGGAGCGGATAGCATTTAACACATCATGTAGAACATCCTGCCAAGCACTAATTGGTAACTGTTTCGATTCCAGGGCCAATAATATGGTATTCCAAATTATGCCGTTGTAACGTTCGCATTGGCTATTGCCTCTAGGGTTATAAGCAGTAGTATTAATTACTGCATCCAATTCCAAGTCGTGTTAGAAATTGTTTAAATTCTCCCGACATAAACGAAGTTCCTCGATCGGAGTGAATGAACGAGGGAATCCAGAAAATGGAGAAAATACTTGTCAGGCACTGAATAGTAGTTTACGAAGAGCAATCGCGGCAAGGAAAGGCAAAAGGAAATCGACTATATTCGTCGATAACAGTAAATATATATCGGTAACCTGTCGGAGATACCGGGACAGGCCCTTTGTAGTCTATAGAAAGACGCTGAAATGGCGCAGTAGAACGGATCAGAACATTACGAGCAGAATCGAAGAATTGGGGTTTTATTTTGGCACAGGTCGTACATTCAGAAGTCACACGTCGGACTTCATCAAGCGAATACGGCATATTCTGAGACCTTACAAAATGCCAAAAGCGCTGTACCCCAGGATGTATTAAGGAATCGTGTATCGATTTAAGTTCCTTCAAGAAAGAAGCAGCAGCACCACATACTCTGGATAAGGTATCCGCAACTGTGTTTTCATTTCCAGGACGGTGTTTTATGTCGTATGAAAAGGGAAGAAGTTCCATTTTCCACCGTATAATTTTATCGTTTTTAATTTTTCCGCGATTAGCAGGTTTAAACATAAAAGATACGGCTTGTTGATCAGTAATAATGTTTCCCGGCAAGGAGGTCTCTCCATTTACGAACGCATTCGACTATGGCATATGCTTCTTTTTCGACTATATGAAGTCGTATTTCAGAGGGGTTTAGCGACCGAGAAAAGAATGCTACAAGTCGCTCAGCTTGTAAAAGAGTGCCTCCAGTAGCTTTTTCTGAAGCATCGGTTTCAATAGTAAATGGCAATTAATCATCAATAACTTTTACAGATGACTCGGCAATGTCTTTCTTAAGTTTTTCGAAAGAATTTATAACTATAGGAGCCATAGGGAATTGTTTATTTTCGACCAGTGGACGAATTTTGTGTGAATATTTAGGTATCCATTTCGCATAGTAAGCAAACATACCAAGACACCTTTTTAACGAATTTGAGTCGGAAGGAGGAGGCTTTTGCAAAAGTGGCTTCAAACGCTCAGGATCGGGTTGGATAGTTCCGTTACAAATTTGATATCCAAGCACGTTAATAGAACGAAGTGAAAACTCTGATTTTTCCCGGTTTATTTCGAGGTTGTATGTCGAGGCAGCCTTTAAGAAACATTCCAAATTGACGTCGTGCTCCTCCTGGGTTTTACCGCAAACAGTTATATCATCTATATACGAAAAGGTTCCAGATAATTTGTTATCAGAAATGAAAGAATTCATAAATCGCTGAAAGGCAGAAACCCCGTTAGTAACACCCATGGGTATTCGTTTAAATTGGAACAGACGATTT
Source organism: Acanthosepion lycidas (assembly GCA_963932145.1). Lineage (NCBI taxonomy): Eukaryota > Metazoa > Mollusca > Cephalopoda > Sepiida > Sepiidae > Acanthosepion > Acanthosepion lycidas. Next base: position 2,761,351 of record OZ010585.1, on the reverse strand, counting down.
CCAGCTTGAAAGGCCGTATAGGGGCGATCTTCGGGGCAAATTTCAATCTGATATTACGCTTTGGACAAGTCAATTATACTATAGATACGATACTGGGCTATTTGGTTTACGAGATCTTCAATTCGAGGCAAGGAGTAGGCATCAAGTAAGGTGAACCGATTAATAGTCTGGGAGAAATCGACTACCAATCGTTTCTTTTTATTAGGTGACGAAGTTACAACAATTTGAGCACGCCACGGAGAATAACTAGTTTCAATTATATCATCCTCAAGCAGTTGTAGAATTTCTTTTTCAATGAACCGAGCATCCTCCGCACGGTAATTTCGGGATTTAGTAGCAATAGGTTTGCAGTCAGGGGTCAAGTTTCGGAACAACTTAACAGGAGCACAACTGATCTTGGTTAAAGCGCAGATTTTTAGAATATCCTGAGATCCACCAAAAGAAATAGTGATACTCTGGTGTAGTTTTAAGAAGGGCACTCCGAGTATAATATCCATACAGGAATCAGGAAGTACTGTAAAGTCAATTTGTTTATATTCGTAACCATTGAAGATAATGTCCTCAGTACAAGATTCAGATAGTTTGAGGGAAATGGCAGATGATGCCATGGAAATTACGGAATTCCGTTTAGAAGTAGACAGTTTCATTGTTTTAACAGTACGGGCACTGATAAAGTTATCAGAACTACCGATGTCTATGAGGGCAGTTAAAGTTAATCTCTTTCCTTTTAATTCTAAAGTTTTAGTAACTGGAGGAGACCTATCATCGTCTTTAGCACGGGCTACTATAATAGCTGAGGTAGAACGTGAAGGCGCCGGCATGGTAGAACGGCAAACTTTAGAAAAATGACCGAGTTTGCCACAGTTTCGACATCTCTTATCACGGGCAGGACAATAGCGACGATTATCCTTAAAGTGGCGTTTCCCTCCACAGTTGTAGCACTTGCCACGAGCAAGGGCAGCAGACAATTGTACAGAGTCACACTCCGTACGAGAATCAGTTAAGTCAGAAAGCATATTTTTAGTAATAGTAGTGGAAGTGGCCTCCTCGGCAGAATCAGTAAACACATTTTTAGTCCTAGTGGTAGTAGCAGCGGCTGATCCCATCTGAGAAGCGTATGATTCCACACGAAAGTGAGCCTGTTCTAAGGCTCTAGCACATTGAGTAGCCTCCTTGAGAGTTAGCGTATCATTTTCAAGCAGTCTGGCACGTATTACGGGGGACCGGAGACCACGTATAAATGCGTCACGGACAGATTCATCCCTGTAAGTAGTAGCAGTAACATCTTGGAAATCAACAGTCAGCAGCAAGTCGATTCAAGGCCTGAAGGTATTGGTCTACAGACTCATTTTCCTGCTGCAGACATGTAGACAACAAATGTCTAGCATGAATAACACTTGGAGACTTGTCATAAACACTTTTCAGCAAGTCAACAGCATGTTCAAATCCAGAACAACCCTCAATAACATCAGCAACGGTAGCACCGATGTTTAAATAAAGGAATTCGAGTTTGTCCGGGTTTAAAGAAGCAATAGTTGATAAGTAATAATTAAAATTACGGTACCATAGTCTCCAGAGCTTGCTAGCCTGAGGGTCTGCAGAAGATATATCAAACTTGTCCAGACGAATAATCTTGTCCATGAGGAATTAAGTTCAGTAAATTGTTACGTAGTACAAAGAAGAAAGCAAAGATAGAATAACCTTTTCTTAAGGCTTTACTGAACTTAATTCACAGCAGTCAGTAATCAACAAAGGAAAGAATTCAGAATGAAAAGGAAGAAGAACGCAGCTTTTAAAGAGGAAAGGGAACGTGTGAAAAGTCACATGGACAAGAAAGTTAGTTTCCTTTTTTTTTACGAAAATATAACAATAATGTAGCTCCCGTGGGCCTTTTCTATAAATATTTTCATGGTAATTATTCTGATGAGGTTTTCTCTTTGAGGCTTAGACTTTATGAATTTAAGTCCAAATTGAGGTTAAAATTCTATCTTTGAAATAAAATTACCTGAATTTAAAGGTAATTCTTGAACTTTAACTCAAAGAATAAATTTTGATGAGAAGGTGTAAAAATTTCAAAGAGATCAGAATACATGAAAATTTCAACCTGAAGGAAAAGCTATTCTGGCTCTCACCTGTAAATGACCTCAATTGTTTCTTATAGAAGAGGCAAACAAAAAACTGCAGAACAAAAGTGAATCCAGTGAAAACTTGAACTTTATTTTTTTTAAAATAATATAATTGTTAAAACTCTTACTTAACTCTTATTGACCCCTACCAAAACACCTGCTTTTTCATATTTCAATTAAATAAGTGCCTCTTATTTGAAAGAATGCATGTTTTAACCTTTTTTAAAATCTTTATTGTACCTTCTTGAGGATTATTGGAAGTTTGAATTTCATATCTTTTTAAGAGTCTATAATTCTATATTTTGAATGGGTTATCTTGCCTTGTTAATAAAAGGAAATTTTTGTTCATTGATTTTTGTGTCTATGTAATTATTATAACTTCTTGTTGTAAGGTTATTGCTATAACACACACATTCATACTTGGTTTAACATGATTTGTTTAGTATTCTCTATACATAATGCATAGGTTATTGCCATAGTGCCAGTATAGTTAGTATGAAGACTGACTCCAATACAACTGGTATTCACTCAATCCTTCCCACAGGGAGGGATGAGACACAAGGTCAGTTTTTATGTGGGGCAATTCGAAGCCTGTAGGCTTGGGAAGAAATTTCCATTAGACCCTACATACACAGGGTGAAGTTTGTCTACTGCCCCAGACAAGACTCTGCCCATAGGCCCAAAGGCAGAGAGTTTGACAAACTACCTGACTCCAATACAACTGGTATTTACCAAACCTCCCCACAACGCAGGATAGGGCACAAGGCATTCACGCATCCAGCCTTCAGATTTCCACCAGTGTCAAATTACTCGCCAATTATATTATCAACCTTAACCAAGCACTTGGTACTTGAAAGAAATTCATTTCAACAATCCAAGAAAGCTAAGTATTTCAAATTATCTCTTTTCATCTACTTTGAAATATGTGCAAACTATACAGGGTGAACTGGGTAAATTGTCACCATTTTATATTTTTAATTTCACACATGCGCATTGTTTGTTTTGTTTATAGTAGGGACCACCAGAGAGAAAAAGAGCACCATGTCACAATTCACTCCACCAAAAATTTGAAAAAAGCATTCTGTACTGTTTGGCATTCACACTGGACACTCTGATACAAAGATTTCAGTGTGTTTGGGTGTCAATCTAGGCACAATACAGAGGAATCGGAATGAGTTGAATTAGTCTAATGGTGATTACGAAGGTGTTTGGAGAGATCACTAGTGATGGCAACATTATACCTCCATTCATCTACAGGGCCACACACTCAACACAGAGACTTACATGAGGAAGTAGTGCTGCCCTGGGTCAAGAGTGTGGCTGCTGGAAGACCTTATGTCTGACAACAGGACTTTTCTCCATGCCACAGAAGCAGGAGAACTCAGTCGTGGCTATCAGATAATTTCTGAAACAACATCACTCCTTATATATGGCCACCTAACTCCTCAGTCTGCAACCCCCCCTTGATTATTATGTGTGGGGCACAGTTGAGTGAGACCAACAAAACTCCTTGTAACACCAAACAGAAGGATTATGGAAGCATTCACCAACTTAAACAAGGCGATTGTCCAGAAGAGTTACAGGTGATTCTGGAATTGTTTGGAGGCCGTGGTTGAAGATAATGGCAATTTTATTGAATAAATTTACTCTTTAGTATTTCAAAATATTTTTGTGTAATTTTGATAAATTTATCTGTTAAAATAAGATGTTAGTGCTATTTTCATTTTTGTGTAATTTAGACGACAATTTATCCATCGCACCCTGTATATCCCTTCTGTGAACAACAAACTCTTTGTTTTAAACATTTTTGAATATTATTTTGTAACTGTTGTATGAAAATTTACTCTTCATGACAATTTGTTGGAACAACAGACTTTATAATTTTTTGATTTATTTTCCTGAAACAAGCTAATGACACAACAAAATTCATAAATAAATTTCTTATCTTGTTCTATTAAAAAATAAACCGCATGTTTCCTTGTTATTACCATCATTCATTGAACTTCTTGCCATGAGTAAATTAATTGTTCATTTTATCCCTGAAGTCCCATGCCACTATATATCCTCATAATCTGCACTTACCTCCCTTTTTGCCAGCCTACATCCATGCAACAAACACATTTAGTAACTTTTTAGATTGAATGTCTCTTGGGTGAACATTTAATACTTTTTTTTTTTAATTTGCTTGTTTTTATTTGGTTCTTTGCTAAAAATTCTCAAGTAGGAAAAATCAAAGTTTTTAATGCAGACTAAAATAAATTTTGACACCTTCAGTTGTGCAATGATTTACCAGTTACATATGTTGAACAATTCACTAGTCCAAACTTCTCTGATTGTTCCAAAAATTGACTTTTGTGCTGTACTATGTCAAACCTAACTACATCATAAAATATAGCTTCATAATTTCCACTAGTGTCATAATTTGAAGCCAGGATATTGAATGAAAGTGGCTGTCTGTCGACATTTCAGGCGAGCTCTCTCCTCTGGAAGATTAGCGTAATATAATATTCTTCATTTTAACTTATTTTTCTTCAACGCCTTGACTATAAAGGCAAAGCCAAATTTAGGAAAACACTTAATTCAACAGTTGTCTGCCCTTAGAATAAATTCTCTCCCTTTGTTGTTGGTGGAGGTTGAGTCGTCTGTCATGTCTGGCCTCGCTCGACATATTTATGTTTTTCTCGTAAGTTTTTAAACAGTGAATCTTCGTTCTTACATTTGTATAGATAAAAATACTTATCTCTTCTCAAGAACAAAATTACTTTAAGAATTATAATATATATTCTTTTTCGGCATTTAACCTAAAACTTGAAATCTGGACATTAATCGAAAAATCAACAAATATTTTTATTTTAAATAATTTGTCTTTTAAATTGATTTTTTTATTTATTCATTTTCTTTCTGATTTTTTAAAGAATATATGTTTTAATTTTATGTAAGTATAAATCTCGATTTTTAACGATTCTTAAATGTTTATGTATTTTTTTTTTTCTATCATGTTTTTATTCGTATTTTTTATTTTCTGTCAAAACTCAAAAATGTCCAAATTTCATGTTGATCGGTTTTTTACTTTTAATTTTATTTTTGGGAAAAAAGAAACCAAATAAAATTTTTGTTCATCTTTGAAGGGTGTATTTATTCCTGAAGTAAAGTGTTTTATGGTAAAACAAAATATTACTGAATGAAGTTAAGAAATATTTTAAATAATTGATTTTTTTTCAAGGTAGAAAGGCTAAAGGTGATTAATCTCTTATAAAATTGAAGCAACACAATCTTCACTCTTGCATTTCCTCATCCCACCAAAAAATGGTGTATTTGTTTTATGTATAATTTATTTTCATTTTAAATTCATACGTTATTTACTAACTATTAAATTATTTTTAATTTACCTGAGGAAATTGCATACCTCTTCAAAAAAACTGTATAGTTGCTAAGTTTGACCTCACATCACCATATGACCATATCAATATAGTTGCATGGGGCTTCTTAGGGGTTAAAATGAGCAATTGATTTACGCATGTCAAGAAGATTAATGAATGATGATAATGACAAGGAAACACAAATAATTTTAACAAAACAATATAAGGAATTTATTTATGAATTTGCACACTTGAAGTAGTGTCAGTAGCTCATTTCAGGAAAATAAATTGGAATTTTTTAAAGTCTGTAGTTTTAACGAATTGTCATGAAAAGGAAATGTTCATACAACAGATTAAAGGATCTGATGCAAAATAATATTCAAAAATGTTTAAAACAAAGATAAGAGAGTTCATTGCTCACCGAAGGGAAATATGGTTTACGTGCTTTCAAAAGTAGATAAAGAGAGATAGTTTGAAATACTTAGATTTTTTGGATCATTGAGAGAAATTTGGTTAAAAGCTGATAATATAATTGGCAAATAATGGATGCAGTGAACAGAAACAAACCCTTTTGCATGACTTCAGACACTTTTCCCTTATTAATTTTACTGTTCTCCTCATTTTATTTATATCAAAAGGAATTTCACATAGGCTTACGACTTTCTTTTTATTCATCTTCTTAGATCAACAGATAATTTCTGTGAAGACAAGGTTTTCATTGGTTCAAAACAATTTCACATAGGTTCGCAAATTTTTTCCCGTCTTTTTTGTAAGTCCCCCAAATTTGAAAAGAGTGGGTAAAAGGAGTTATCATTATTTCACACTCACTACAGAGACTTCTCATCTGAAACCATCTTCCAAGCTCTGGCACCACTGAGTGCCTAGGTCTGATAAAAGAACTATAATAATCCCTAAAGTCATGTTTGGTGAACCCCAATACGAAAACATTTCAAACCTCATCAGGAGTATGACAAGCAGGAAATTAAAGCCCCAATCTATTTAGTCTCTTCCTTGACTATGCCCTGTGCATATACAAACACAGATGTGAAGAGGTAGGCACTGATCATTTAAGCATCCCAAACCAATTCCCTCACAAAACCAGCGTACTGATGACAGAGGGTGGGGAGGTTGATGACATATGTATTCATAGTTGGGATAAGAATGATCTTGAACAAAAAAAATCAATATTCTCTACCAAATATTCTAAGAAGTAAGATTCAAGATGAACCTTTCCAAAACAGAAACTATGATCTGGAATTGAAATGAAAGCACTGGTGGCAAAATTTGAAATTTGCAATTTTCTATCTTGACATTAGCTACTTTGATCTCTTTATACACTACTAAGCTTTAAAATAAATAAGGAAAATTTACCTTAAATCCAAGTTCAGTTTTAAAACTTTGAAAATATATTATTTACATTCAGTTTAATTTTGATTTTTTTTTTTTTTTATATTGCATTAACAATTTTTTGAAAATAACTATGATGTTTTTCTAGATACAAGTCCTACTATTTAACCCATAGATGGGAAGAGGAGAGGATTCATACTTTTTCCAACTAGAATTTAAACTCAGCTTCCTGAGTTCTCATTTCAAGCTACTACCCATTACACCACAAAAGGCATCCATTTACATTCAGGTCTATATTCTTCATCTTTGTCAGCCGTCATACTGTTTCAGCCTTCATCAGGTGCCTGTCAATCCAGGTAACCTCCAGGGAATTTCACACTGAACTCTTTATTTACTCTATGTGGGGTAGATTGTTCATGTTTAGGGATATCTTGTCTTGTTGCTTGTTAACCTGGCTTGACAGACACACCTGATGAAGGCCAGAGTATACAACACCCAAAATGTCTTAACAACAAAGATGAGGATACTAGTCTGAGTGTAAAGAATGATAACTCCTCATTCCAGAAATCCAGATAGAACTTTGCTATGGGTCGCACTTCTTTCTGAGAATTTAAGTATAAACATAATTCTCACAGGATTAATAGTGTGCATATCGTATGTTAGTGATTTTACAAGTCCTAGAATGTAATAGCTTTTAAATGTGTTTTAAGAGTGAGCTGGTACTAAGTTCAAAATGAAAATGCAGAATATGTTTTTCAAAGCTATTACTAAAAACTACTTTGTGGTGACTGTTTTCACTTTGACACCTTGCTGTATACAAGACATGAAATGCTTAATGTTCTTTGGTACATATGATGCAAAAGAATTTTGCACCGTTTTTATTTTTTGAGGATCCATCTTATATCTATATATATTTGAAACTGCATCTTATACATAAAAGTATAGTTCTCTCTTTGTAAATAGTACACATAAATAATAAGTGAAGTTTAAAAGTGGAAAAGTCAATCAAAAGATGAAATTAGAATGTTTGCCTGTTTGTTTTTAAAAATTCATCACAAAAACATTAAGATTTCTGACTCAGCAAGGCATTTATTGTTTGACTTTGAAAGAGAAACATGTTTAGGTTTTGTCTTGGTCTCTATAAATAATTTTTAAATTTCACTTCCTCCCTAGTAGTCATATATGATTATGCTCATTAGATAAGCTAAAAATAGAAGAATGACCCTTTAATTGGATATGACAGTTCAAAGCAACGCTCAACAAAAATATTTTGGTCTAGGATGAGCTGTGATTAATGACTTTTCCTAAATAAGCTGGCAGTAGGGATGAGTTCATGCTTCATAAAAGAGAATCCATTTTTGCCAGCTAGCAGCAGTCTGCCTCAGGTCAGCACGACAAGCAAGGAACCCTATTTGGCACTCTTCACTTCCCCATTTTCCAATGTCTAGTAGCATTCATCCCATCTCATTGTTGAAGTACATTGAATAAACCAACATGTTTCCTTCAACTGTTTTTCATCAATTTTGATTTTTGACAATAGTGTCTCATTTTTTGATCCCACAACTTTCCCTGCATCCAACTGCAGCAATGATCCAAGAAATGGTATCAAAGCCCCAACCAGGTGCAGGTCCAAGCCACAATGCTACACTATCATCATTTGAAAAATCTTTCTTCTTCTATTCGCCATATCACTTCAAGGTGTAGGCAACCATACTCTGCCACAATTTCCTGTCCTTTGTAGCTCTTAATTTGTTATCTCTCCTAAATCTTATTCTGTCATCCATTTGCTCAAACTCACTAGGTAGGTTATGCATTGCTATCTTCTGTCCTTCTTTCCTTCAATCTGTCCTATGAGTATCGAGTTTTCCTAGCCTCTTTTCCTCATTATGTGCCCTGTAGATTTCATCTATGTCTTCCTGATATTAAGTATAAGTGTCTTTTTTGTTTCCATTTTCTCTAAAACTTTGCCATTGCTCATATGTTCAGTCAGTGGTATTCTCAACATCCTTTTTCTGTAGAACCATATTTCTGTTGCTTCAAGTCTCTTTTTCATTTGTAAGAAGATTGTCCAGCATCCATTGCCATATAGGAAGACTGGTATTATTATTACATAGCAGTTTAGTACTCTTTTCTTTGTTTCTAATGAAGTTTTTCTGTTTCTTAATAATTTGTTTATTTTTAGGAAGACATCTTTCTCTATCCTAATGTGCTTTCAGATTTCCCACTTCACACTTCCCAGATATTTAAATTGTTGTACTTGTTTGGTTTTGGCATCTCCAATTTTTTGCTAACAACCACACATTCTGTCTTCATGCATTTGATGTTTAAAATAAGTTAACATCTTCCTCCCATCAGCTGAACCCCTAGCACATCAAATATATTATTTTGCTTTCTTATATTCATACTCCATGGTACTTTACAAGAGAGAATGATTTCACTATGGCTTCCAATAGTCTTGAATGCAAGTCAACTACTTAAAGCAACAAATGCTCTTTCTTTTTAATACGACTTAAAAAAATTGCAATGTTTACAGTTTTTTAGACAGCCTGACCATGGTTAATGTTAGAAAGTTGGTTTTAGTTCCTCTAAGTAGTTTTATAATCATTTTTTTTTTTTTAAAGCGTGCAATGCATTTATTTTTAATTCAATGTTATATTATTTATTTACAATTTATTTATAATTTTATATTTACATTATTCTAAAAACGGGAGAATAAATTTATTGAAACAAAACAAGTTCAGTTAACCACTGATGACAATTCCAGAATAAATAGTTTATAATAATTTTATAATAATTTTAAATAATTTATAATAATTAAAATGCATTTTGACCAGTTCCATCTAGAATAAAGAGTCTTGTATGAAAGTGGGTATAAAAATGCATTGTGACTAAGTGAGAGGTCTTGTCAATGTAATCGTTTTAGTATTTATTCATATTTATACTTACCTGTATTCTCTAATTCAATTGCCTATTATTACATTTTCGATATATGTATATAATATAAATTATTCATTTTTGCCCAAAACTGACATTCTTCAAATTGCTGATGCTATTATGTAGTTTATCTATTTGAAAATTGTTGCTTTCCTCATTATAAACAAAGTGCTGATCAGTGAGAATCCACTTGCTTGTATATTTTTGTAGTTTTTATTGAAAATACTTCAACATATATTTGCTTGATGATTTTTTTAAATTTCTGAGTTTGATAGCTAAAATATTGTGACAATGGGAAACATGAAGAGAATACTTATTAAAATATGTATGGAATAAGCCATTTGTTTGTTTCATTGTAAAACATAAAAGCTTGATAAATATTTACATATTTTACAAAAAGAATCTATTAATTAAAATGCTTGACAAACATTTTGCCTTTGTTACAAAATTTGAAGGGATATACAATTATTATTTGAATAATTCTAAAAATAGAATTGCTTCAAGTTGAAATGCCAAAACCTTTCCAATTGACCAACTAATTGGCAAGATAGACGATATAAGTTTCTGACTTGGCTCAAAAGATAAAGTGGCAATTGACTAACATTAACCTTTTACCTCACTTTGCACCCAAGTCAGGCACTAACAATTACAGGTTGAATAGGTGAGTCCAACCTTACATTGGGCATAAATCTAACAGTGCAAGCACTGCTTATATTCAATGCGTATACTTTTCAATTTGTGATTTTTTTCACTCATTTCTGTTTTACTCATGACATTTTCTCTCTCTCTCTCTCTCTCTCCAGATGACAAAATTACCTAATTAGAAACAGATACCATGTAAACAGAGTCTGAGTGTCATGTCTTTTGTTCAATCTATCCATCTATTAAGATGTCTGCACCCAAGAGTGGAGATCCTATCACAGAAAAGTTTGTATTCATTTATTTTCATTTGTTTATTATTCCATGTGGGCAAGGGAGTCACAATGAAAAGAAGGAAGACTGAGATGCAACTGTGATCATTAGGGAAGCCAATTCTCACAGACAAGAAATGGGGGGGGGCTCTAATTTATATTTTTTATTTTACTGTTATATATATGCCCAACACACACAGAGTGATTAGTTATGCTTAGTTCAGCCTGGTACACATACAATATATAATATATGTGTGTGTGTGTGTGTGTGTGTGTGTTTGTGCATATATGCACATTTTTATACTTTCCTTATCTACAAGCAGGTCTGTTTAAGACACAGTATACCTTCATTAATATTCACTCACATAACCAGGCTGAAAAAGATATTTTGTTGATATTATACATATGTATATATATAATATATAAATAGGTGTTCCTTTGGGTCAGCCATGTCTATTAGTTTTATGTGTGCCATAGCATGCAATCATCATGTAGCTGACATTGTTTGCTGCTATGCAGTTTCTATATACCCACCATAGTGAACCCTAGACGTAAAATCACAGATAGCATACTGAACAAACTCAGATGAGTACAGATCTGCCTAAGATGGTAATCTCAAGCATTTTCCAGAAAAAATGAAATGCAACTGAAGCACTCAAGTAAATATTTCTTCATGTCTATTAGCATACAAGGATTTGTCTGTTATGCCATTCCAAACACTGATCGCAAAAGGACAATATTTGACCAAAAAGAGTGCTACCATTATCTTGCAAGATAAATGGATGCCAACCTTTAATATTAACATAATGCTTGACAGGTCAGATAAATTTCCAAACTTTACAAATTAATACAAAAATTCTCTTTTTAATAAGGAAAGATTATAATCAATTTTTTTGAGTAGTTTGAAATACATCAATTGTCCAAACTGGTAAGAACACCTCATATTTATAAATTGGATACAAAACTGCTCAGCACCATCTCTTGCACCATGTTAAGAGAATGTTTATTTCTTGTAAAATCAGCTGTCTATCATTTATAAGCCTTAGCAACAATTCAGAAACTTAGAAACTGAGCTCTACATGAGCTCAAGGAAACAAAGATTTCTTTTTCTCTTCTTGTTTGACATGGAATAAAAGCATTTTCCAACAAATTAATCAATTAGATCCAGGACAGCAGAGTGTCAAAAGGACAGTTCTCTCTTGACACCACTTTTATTTTAACTACCTTTACTCTTCAACAATGTTCATTATTTTAAAAAGCAATGATTAGAATTGGAATAATACTTAAACATATAATGAAAGTGAATTTATACATTTTCTTTGTTCTTAAGAATTGACAACCAAAATAATAAAGTCTGTTTTATTTATTAGATTGTTTATTTACACTATTTATTTATTATATTATTTATTGGAATGGTTGGTAAAACATCAGCTAATTGCCAATTGATTTAAACTTTATAAAGTGATAAATAATAAAGATTTCCTTAGAGTTGATTCACATATTTTTATAATTTAGTAAATGTTTATAAATTTATGAATAAAAAAAATTGGTTTCATATTTATTTCTTTATAAATTAATGGTATACTTGGAACATTTATACTGACCAACATTTTAATTTTTATTTCGATACCTAGGATATTCTTGCAATGTCCAAATCTCAGCAAAATTGAAAATAATAATAATTTCTGACAATCATATACAACTGATTAAAACAATATACAATCAAACATGTACAGACATATACAGGTTTTCAATTAGTATTCTTATCAATTTTAATTATTTCAGATTGCAACAACAATGCATCATAACTATTATACCAATAAAAGTTATTAGGTTGGTGCAAAAATAATGTCGTTTTCTCACATAGTAACATATGTGAGAAAACGACATTATTTTTGCACCAACCTAATATTACCTTCTTACAAATGTTCAGCCACAAATAATAGGATAATTTTCTGTTAGATTTTTTTAATCATTTCACTCCAACGCAATAAAAGGCAATAAAACCACTAACACACAAGGAATTAATGAATGTAAAAGTATATGAGAAAAAAATCATTATTAAGAAAAAAAAACTGGAATTATAAAGAGAGAAGATAATGATTGATATTACATTTAGACCAAAGTTGACTGGAAATCAAGACCCCAGGATAGACATCCACATGCAAGAATAGAATCTCTTAGCATGGAACTTACAGTAACAATTGTAAAATGATGAGACCTAACTGCCAATCTAATACTGCACTTAAATTCCTAGAGTCTCAGTACCAAAGAGTAAAAATCATTAGGACAATTAGCATAAAGATATTTATGGAAAAGACACAGGGAATCTATGTTACAGCAGTGGAAAAATGACAGAAACCAAGATGCCAGGTCAAAACTGATAACATTGCAGGTTCTTTGGGTTTATCAAGAATCTCTAAATACATTGCAGAAACACCAGACCAGATGTGGCAGCAATATTCAATGCATTGATGATTTGTCAACTTATAAACATAAGATTGATTTTGGTGAGAAAAATTTTCTAGTACAATACAATTAACCAACTTTCCTTGCAGCAGACTAAGCAATTGATTCAATATAATCTTTCCATTTCATGTCGGTGGAAAATATTAGCTTGAGAAGGCACAATGAGTCACTTGCCTGGAAGTTAGCATCATCTATACTGGTGGAAGACAAAAAGGTTCTTTATGACAATTAAAAGTGAGTAGTCCATTTTAGAGGAATTAAAATTAACAAGCTTTTTCTTGCCCCAGTTAACAACAGATTGTAGGTCATTTTTGATATTAGCTACCAATTTGACCTTATTGAACCTACAGACTTACCATTAAGACAGGAGTAAATAGTTGAATCATCAGCATAGATAAAATGTTGAGGATTGATGACATTGAGAAGGTTGTTGATGAAAATTATAGAGCTCTGGGCAACACCTGCATTAATGCAAAATGATCTAGAAGAGTGGCCATTCAAGACAATTTTCATTTCTCAATTTGAATCAGATCAAACATGCATTCAGAATACCATAATGTTTCAACTTTTAAAGATGACTAGCATGTGAAACCCTGTCAGGCACCTTTGTGATATCCAAAGCAACAACCATGGATATTTAAATAAAGGGTGTTAGAAATAACCACAAAATGGATGTACATCAATTATGACTGACATTCAGATGAGTTTAAACTGCTACATGTTTGAAATTCTTAACAGGAAGTTAATGAATTTCATATGTTCAATTATGTACAATTTGTGCACATCTAATAAGTCTCCAAGCAATTCTTAATCTAGCCCTATAAATTGGTGCTACAAAATCATAAAGAGCTTTACCAAAAAAACAAAAATCAGATCACTTGAAGATTTCCAATAATAACAACTAAAATGAATAGCACATGTAAATGGAAAAATAATGACATAACCAAGATGTTGACCTTCCACACTACCAAAAACAAAAGATTAGAAAGGAAACTCTCATCACTACTAGAGAAAGCAATAACATTGGTCTTAAGAAATTTCTTTTTATGAAAAAGTGTTTTAAGAAAAACATGTTATAAATTTCAACTAGGAATACCAAATGTTTCCTGTATGAAAGCAGTTAAAATCATCATTACCTTTCATGTGTAAACTGTATCAGACGAGATACAGATCTGAACACATTCTGATTCTGAAAGTAAAACATGCGATTGTTATGAGCCACTTAACACTTTGCACAAAAATATCATCCCAGATTAAGATACACATGCAGATTTCGTGTGTTAAATGCCCAAACCACTGTTTATATAAAGTCTGGAGATTTCAACCTGGCTTTTTAGTGTAGTTGATTTAATTTTCATAATGGAAAGAGTGAGTTTACAGAAGTGGATGTGTAAAATTTCTAAGGAGTCTGGAATATCAGGGCATTCTGTCCAAGTCAGCTAGAAGAAGTATTGCTGATGTTAGGAGCCTTTTGAATATGAACAGAACTCTGAAATTGGATACAAAATCAATAAAAGCTAATTAGGTTAAAGCTATTAATTTGGGGTTGGATATATCAATATCCAACCCCAGATTAACAGCTTGTCAAGTAATGATAGAAAACAGCATTACTAGTGAAGTATAAATTCATACAGTTAGAGGAATACTATATAAATGTAATCTAAATGGATGCATTGCATAAAGAAAATATCATTAACCATGAAACATTAAATAAGACAGAAAGAACATCTGATATGTGATAATGAAAAATGGCTAAAAATGATATATAGTGACAAAATAACAAAATAGAACTGAATTCTATTGCAAGACAGGGTTCAGAAGCATGCAGCCTTAAGGGTCATGAATTATATTTTACACAACAACCCTTTCTCACAAACAAAATATTGCTAGCCTCTCTCTACTCTATCACTATTTTCATGGCAGACATTCAGATATGCTACATTCCTTAGTTTCACCAGTTCAGATGTTCACAGATAGGTCTCAGCCTGATCATGTACCCAGAATTGACACATACTTATTTCCTTCATATTCCACAAGTAAGGAAGTGTGTTGGAATGTGTCACAAAAAAATAAATGATTTTGTCAGTTTCTCTCCTGCTGTTGTAGCGACAGGCACAGTCTTCACTTCTGAGACAAAAAAAAATGCCCTCCTTCTCATTCCAGCCCTTTACATAGAGCTTGGTAACTCACCTATGCAAAACACCAACAAGCCAGCTACCAATCACAGTTCCCGCGCCTCTCCACCTCCACTCGCTTTGGGGGTGTCAAGTTGACCGACCAACTCATTACACGCCCCCCCCCCTCGATCTTAAGATTACAAAGCTTATCAGTTCGAGAGATGGTCGCGTCTGTCTGGTGACTGCGTCCGCATATATACAACTTGCATGCTTGACATATTGGGATAACCACATATGCGCGAACTGGCTTGCTCTGAGGTGGCAGATTTCCATATTCATCCCGTGTCTTGCTGTCATGATCGCACACCGTGCAACTCGGGGCAGGCCTCCTTCTGAGTGGCATGACAGGGTCCTCATCCTCAGATGAACTCTCATCCGTTGAGCTGCCATCCGCCTCTGGACAGCTGGTCACGTTGACATCCGCAGGTAGAGTACTGATGTTTGAGGTAAAACTCAGTGGATCCAACTTTAAATACACCACTCGTGTACCATCTTCAGAGTCACTTTCATCATCTGATGACAGTTTTAACCCTAAAACTGGCCACAAGTCTTTAACATGACAAGGCACGCCATCGACCTGCACTGGCTGCGAGCTGATAATCTCGGTAACATTATAAGTTTCTCCGTACACTTGCTGTGCGTGGTCTTAACCCACACTACGTCACCAATTCTGTATTTTGCTTGTGCATCGCTTGGAACCGTTGCAATGTCAATTCCTCGCAGCCGTATGTGATGAACGTGTACCATGTTAGCCGGTACTGTTGTAGGCAAAATACCGTCTTTAGGCGTCTCATTATACCAATAGACTGCTTCAGGGATTGAACATTGCTTCCTGGCTGCAATCACTTTTATCATGACAGTCTGAAAGGGCCAGAGTGATCAGTGGACTCGGACTTGAAGGTAGGCCCTTCTTAAATCGAGGGTGGCCACGTTGCTCCCTTGCTGTCGCCATTCCCGCAATTTCTGAGCACAAACGTCCACATTGGCCATATATGCATCTACAAAGTTATTCAATTCCCTGTAGTCCATGACCGGTCTCACTTTCCCCTTATTCTCTTGCACTATTGCCATCAACAGAATCAGTCCTCAAGGCGGCCCTAGCTACTCCTCGGGGTACGGTGCAAGCCAGCCATTTGCTATCCAAAGCTGCAATTCATTTTTGTATTTGCTCCTGATATGCTCTAGAACCAAGTACTCTGTTATTTTATTTTTCAGTGGTGTGGGCATTCGTCCACCCACCCACTTCCATGTTGTGGTCCATACACGCCTGTGCTGGTCGAAAGTTGCACTGAAGTCAGGTTCGTTAATCCTTAAAGCAGCACAGATGGGCGGATCAGAAAACTCGACCTCGCCCGCTGCTGTGATGTGTACACCACCCTGCTCCTTAATAATGTCCATCCCAAGGAGCAGATCAAAACCTAATAATATTCTGTCCACGACCAACACACTGACTGTGACGGGGTTACCATTGTTGATACGGAGTTTGATGTTTCCAACTCCCTGGCTTCTAAGAGCCTTTCCATCGGCCGTTAGTCGTCAATCTTTTGTCTGCTCCACTGTCGACAAATCGAATCGTTCATGAGTGACTGAGAGCTGCCCGAATCTTCTAAAGTGGTACGCATTATTCCATTGATGCATACCTTAATCACAGGAAGCACCTTTTTCATGCTCGGTGCGGAGAAGAGACCAGTTGACATCGCATCCCCCATTCCATTTCCCGGACACTTAGAGGCAATGTGACCTACTTTATGACATTGGAAACATTGTAGATCAAGACGTACCTTTCACGCCGATCTGCTGCGCATTTCTTCATGTTGATAGCGGCAGCCTTTGGCAAAATGATTCGGCCCAGAGCACCGATAACAGGTGACATCGCCATGGCAACGGATGGCTGGGGTTGGATCTTCTTTGACTTCAACTGGTTGAACGACTTCGGCCACTAGTTCATCAGCCTCTTTTTCGTCGATCATGATAGCACGGGCTCTGGTCAACAATTGATTGGGCGTCATGTCTTCCATTCTGAATGATGCGCGGAGTAACTGCTTAACATGACTAGGCAATCCAGACATGAAGGCACATGTCATCCATTCTTCAGGAAGCGGTGAAATCGGTACAGCGAGGTTCTTTAATTCCACCACATATACATCTACTGTCTCGCCAGGTCACAGATGCCGTGCCTGGAATTGGTTGTAGGCCACGAACCGGTCAGTTCCAAACGCGGTTAGTAGAGTGCACTTTATTTGCTCAATGTCACATTTCTGTTCTTTGCTCAGCTGCCTATATACAGCAAGGGCGCCACCTTTCAAGTGCAGTGGAAGAATCCGTTCAATCTTTGTGATCTCACATAATTCGCAGACCAGTTCCACATTTTCAATCCATTCAACCACAGACTGTCCACTCATATCACCACTGAATTTGGAGATCAGTTTTATGTCGAACGGTTTTTTCGCCATCTTGCTAGAGACAAAGTAAATGCCAAAATAGCTTGTGTTGGAATGTGTCACAAAAAAATAAATGATTTCATCTCTTTCTCTCCTGCTGTTGTAGTGACAAGCACAGTCTCCACTTCTGAGACAAAAACTGCCCTCCTTCTCATTCCAGCCCTTTACATAGAGCTTGATAACTCGCCTATGCAAAACACCAACAAGCCAGCTACCAATCACAGTTCCCGCGCCTCCCCACCTCCACTCGCTTTGGGGGTGTCAAGTTGACCGACCAACTCATTACAGGAAGAAGTTCCACTCAGACTGCTTCTTTCCTGGAAGTGTTACATTAGGGAAGAGATTATAAAAGGGATGCTTGTCCAATCACTACAATATTAACCACTTCAAGCATAGGATCAACCATAATCTCTACATAATATACACCTTTTACTTCTTCTTTGCATGACCTTACAACAACCATGTTCATTCATTGGTGTATTGAGTGAATAATAGTTTAAAAAAAAGAAAAGAAACTTTAACCAATATGGAGAGAGTTAAAAACTCTGGTGTATAACAGAAAGCCTAAGAACTTGCAAGAGCTTTGGGTTTACTATCAAGAATTAATAGCAGAATATTCCTGATGAAATCATTTTTTTTAAATTGTCTTCCTCCACTACTAGATTTAAAAAAAAAAAACAAATCCATTTTTAAATGGGCTGATATCAAGGTGCAGATTCTGTGGCTCCAAATACCAAATGGGTTAAGCATTAACTACACAAATGTCAGAATATTCACATGATAGAAAAGCAGCAAAAATTGAAAAAAATGTAAAATTTCTCATTGAAGTAGAAGGGATTAATTGGAAATTTCCACTGCAAAACATCCATGAAACAGGCAAAAACAATTTTAGATTTAAGCAATGACAATGTTACCATGTTTGGACAAAATATTGACATCAACAGAACCTTACTGTATAAACATTAGAGATTGTCAAGTCCTTATGGCCAGAATGATTATAGTAATGAAGAGATTTTGTTCAGTGATTTGCCAAGAGAAAAGGATTTGGTTTTAAAACTACACAGTTTAAACAAGCTGATTATCACATGTTGTTTACATTGTCACAAAGCACTGATAAGTGTATTCTAGATATTGAATTGCTTGTAAGGAAAGTCTGTTGAGATTGTGTTATCTGTCACAAATTTAGAAGGCCAGAGAAAAGCCCATTGTTGGCTTTTCTCTTGCAAGTAATTTTAACAAAATTGTGGCAATTGATTTTCATGAATCAGAATGTAATCTGTATTATTTGCATGTCACAGATTTGTTTAGTAGACTGAGTGCAGCTGCTATTATATATAGAAAAGATTCTCAAATCATAGTAGGAAAATTTAGGCAAATATGGGTTGGATTATACAGAGTCCTAGAAGTTGAGGTTTATATGGATAATGGTAGTGAATTTAACTCTCAGTATTTTTGTGATATGGCCAAATGATTTAAATATGTCCATCAAAAAGGCTGTAGCATATAGCTCTTGGTTTAATGGCGTAATGCCACACTAACTGAAACTTTATATAAAAATACAAACTTGTCATTTGCTGAACCATAAATGCCAACAATTTCCTGTTATGTCTATGGTCATAATCCATACCAGATTATATTTGGCAGAAATTCAAATCTCTCACCTGTGTTGTAAGAAAATAAATTTCCTGCTCTTAATGAAGAGAAAATTAGTCAATGGGAAAACATCTGATTGGTTTGCTTGAGGTTTGAAAATCATTTATGACCTCAGAGTCATCTGAAAAGATATGTTGAGCTTTGCATAAACTGCTTATACTCTTTGTAAATTTGTTACAGGGTAGAGAGTGTATTTTCTGAAGATAATAAATGACATGAACCTGGTTGAATCATCGACCAGAATAATGCGATAGTCTTCATAAAGTATGGCAGTACTTATGTAAAGTTCATTAAAGTAAGATATTGAAAGATTGAAAATGCATTTGGGAACAGAAAGTGAAGATAGAGATACATCACAAAGTTTAATTGGTCAAGGTAGCAATGATAATGAAACTAAAACTTTTATGCCAAGTCCAGATGGATTAGAAAGTAGTGAAGAAGAAAAAAGATAATAATTCTGAGCCGGAATTTTGTAACACAAGTAATAGAATGAAACACTGGTTGGGTAACAATAAGAGAATATCTTTGGCAAACAATACATTAGTCAGCTTCAGGGTAGCTGGGAAGTTGATTTATAAAAGAAACAAAAATTTTGAGTGGGGCTGATAAAGCTTTTCTACTAATAAGTAAAAATTAGTATAATATACTCAACCTGAAGAAATAAGTAGTAAATTAGTATATATTGACATTGAATCAGTTAAGGATCTGAAAACATTTGATTCCAAGCTGGAGAGTGAATTTAATAGTACAATGGATAATGAGCACTTGAATGTCGATGAGGCTGAAAATGAAGTCAGTCATCAATGGAATCCATATTAATAAAATTGATTTTAGTGATGTGAGACAGCTTGAATTTGAAAATTGGAAAAATCATGAAATATATAAAGAAGTGAAAGACTTTGATAAGAAATGTATTTTCACCAAAAATGGATTCATACAATCAACAAAGTAGATCATAAAATTCAAAGAAAAACCAGTTTTATAGCCAAATTATTTAAAGAAGAATGCTTGGATGAAATACGGAAAATTTCTCCAACTTATGAAATACTGTCTGTAGGATTTTATATTTTTGATGGTAGCAAATAGTATAAATTAACCCTATTACTTGGCAGTCAAAGAAAATAAAAAAGAATGATTAGAAGTATATTAGCTAGTCAGATCATGACTCTAGTTGGGGGTGATTATGTCATTTTTTTGGCTACTTTATACAATGATTTAATTCATAATAGTGTTGTGTCCATAAAAAAATGCATAAATAAAAAATGATTTATACTGTCACTGTGTCATGTCCATAAAAAAATAAATAAAAATTAATTATATGTCAAAAATAATTATAATAGAACAGCTATAATAATTATAGTTATCATTAATTCACTAATTCTAAACCAATGAGAATTGACCCCAATTTTCTTCTCTACACACACAAATATGTGACATTCTCACTATTGTACAAGCAGTTCCCATGGACAGTTCGTTAACATGTGCATCAACAAAAATTTTATCTCTTTTTCCTTTTTCATGCCACAATAGTAAGATTTATCTTTTAGCACTCAACAAAAATTCAAGGTAAGAAAATCCCAAACACTTATCTGGTCACTCATTACATGTATCTATATAAAAAAAACATACGAGAAAGACTGCATACACTTTGCTTATTCTTTATCTTATCCTTCTGTCGGATTCTGATCCATACATTTGACCCAAAACTCCCAATTTGACTCAGTATTACTTTCTCTCATGTCTTCAACACCAGATAACAACCAGATAATAAATAATATCCATTTTGTTGTTTCTCATTTTTAAGAGTATTTTTGTACATATAAATGTTACTAAGTGGAGTTATACATATTTACTCACAGTTATAACTCCTCTACAATAGAAGGTATCCCTATTAAATATTTTGTTGATAGTAAGGAACTGTATCAGGCTATCTACTCCAAGAGACAACTAAGAAGAGGCTGAAAGTGAAGATTAATATCCTTAAAGAAATGTTGGAATGGAATGAAATTCCAGTGATTGACAAATCAACAGATGGCAAACATAATGACAAAGCACAAGGTTTGAGGATAACTTGGAACTATTTCTTTTGAAAAGAGGTTTTGCTTTTAATTTTCAATCTAAAATTATTAATGACCAAGGATAGAATTTATTAACATTACTGGTACATTCTAAACATTTCTTTTCTGTACCATATTTCTAATTAACTGATAAAAGAAAAAAAAATACATATAAAATATATATATATCATTAATTATTGAGTACTTGGAGATGAATAGTACTGCAGATTGAATCAAACCTGATCAATAGACACCTTCTAACAAAGAGAGCATTTGTTTTTTAAATTCTGGATGTTATGGAAGATATGATAGGATTACCTAAGCCAAATATATATCAACAATGTCATCTACCACAATACAATGAAAATTTGATCTATTTGAAAGAAATAATTAAAAACTAAGCATTCTTAATAGCAGAATAAACATTTGGTTTAAACAAGGAATTTAAAATAATATCTGACAGAACTGACAGGATTCCATTGGAAAAATTTTGCTTACAATCCAGTTATATTTTTTTTTTTTTTTTGTTTTTTGAGGAGTGGCTAGAAATTCATAAATATTTTTAAAATGCTTTTGCACAAGTTATATGAAATTAATTTGATTTCTGTCTAGTATTTTTTCTTTTTTTTGGGGGGGGGAAATATATTTATTAAACAATATGTTTAATACATTAAAAATATAATCTATCATTTTTTATACTTAAATATTTTGAACAAATTTATTACAGCACAAATCAATCAAATTTCTATTTGGGGGCTGTAATTAAAAACAAAACAAAAATGCAACAAAACAGTCCTGCTTTAAAAGTTTTTCTTTTTTAGTAATGAGGAAAATGCATACACACACTTTTCTACAATATTGGAATTTAGTCTGTCAGAAGTTACACATAACATAAACCTCAATAACTCAAATTTGCTTTGAACAATTTTTGTCAAATTTTAAACAATTTCTTTAGACTTCAAAGCAAGGCTTGTGTTAAATTTTTAGGTAGCTTCAACATGTTTTATTAATCTTATTGGATATATTATAAAAACTGCAGTCTGAAGTTATTATGCAGATTAAACTCTGAAATCTAATAAAAACTATTTTTTTCCTTTTTTCCCATAATGTTGAAACATGGATAATGAAACGATCTAACAAATGCTGAAAAACATAAAATAACAAATTTATTGAGTGAGAAAATATCCACATTGGAGATATCAAAGGACCTTCACAGAAATTATCAAACAATAAACGGGGCTGTTGAAAACTAAAAGCAAAGGAAAAGGTTTTATTAAGAACTTGTTTCTTTGAGGGGAACATAAATGAAAATGGCTAATGTATAGCCGAAAGCACTTGAATAAAAAGAACAATTAGACAGTTTTTATATAATTTATCATCTGAAAAGAAAAAATTATCACATGAGAAATTGTATAAAAAACTAAATCAAAGCACCTTGTCTGTCATATTCAATGAAATGTGCATATATATATATATATTGTGTGTATATATTGTGTGTGTATATATTGTATATATTGTGTGTGTGTATATATATATATTGTGTGTATATGTGTGTATATATTGTATGTTTGAGTATATATATATATATTGTGTGTATATGTGTATGTATTGTATATGTGTGTGTGTATATATGTGTATGTGTGTGTGTTTATAAGCTAATATTATATATAAACAAGAACATATATCATCATTCTTTCTTTTAAAAATTTGTTACTTTTTCTGTAAACCCATTTTTCATGAATGGTCATTTACACCCATCACAGTTATGTAAGAATTTGGGCAAATGAAAAAAGATCCTTTTATTTGTTAGTGTATCAAAAAACTATATGCAAATTGTCTACAAGATTTGAAACACACACATATGAACTTACCTTTTTTTTCTCCCATTATCATTCTATTTTACTTTGTAAAATGAAGGAAAGATATTTTTGTCTTCTTCATGCTTCTATCAGCACAAAAACTGAGAAGAATGGATGTTTGTGTTCATGTTTGCTTTGCTGCAATTAACAAAATTTAACTTTGTCAAGGTCAGTTCTTCACTCACTTCACTTATACTAATACTACATAATTAACCAATGAAATACTCACACCTAATTTTTATAATTACTAAAACAATAAAGTAAATTCATTTTTAAATATAATATTTATTTGTATTATATAAATTTGTATTTTGAAATAATATTTATTGGTGCTAATGAATTATATATGCATACATACATATATATATATATATATATATATATATATATATATATATATATATATATATACACACACATACATGCATATATATCTATAATTCTCAAAATGTCTGTGTGATCAGATGTTGTTTATGCATTGCCATAGTTTTCATCTGACTTTGATGAAATTTTTTTTGTTTGATAATTCTTCAGTGCCAGTTTCAAGTACAAATTATTGGTGACAGTGGCTCTCCACTACTTCCTTTCCATTATAACACTCAGCAACGTTTTACTATTTACTATCTGTTCTTGGATATATATCTATATCTATATTTCTCAAAATGTCTGTGTGTAAGTGAGATTGAATGTTGTTTATGCATTTCCACAGTTTTCATCCAATTTTTTTTTTTTTTTTTGATAGATAATTCTTCAGTTCAGTGCCGGTTTT
The DNA here is from genome assembly GCA_963932145.1 of Acanthosepion lycidas. Lineage (NCBI taxonomy): Eukaryota > Metazoa > Mollusca > Cephalopoda > Sepiida > Sepiidae > Acanthosepion > Acanthosepion lycidas. The sequence continues at coordinate 2,737,249 of OZ010585.1, read as the reverse complement.
GAGTCCAAATTGGCTGGAAAAAATTACAATGAAAGTGAAAAAATGAAAAAACTGACTTTTTACACTTTGTGCTAAAATCAAAGGCAAAATTTAATGTCCGTAAAAAACAGTGTACAATCAATTTAGAGAGTTGCAATATAATGCAAAAGATGTGCAATAAAGAGACAGTTATGTAGCATTTGCAGGTGTTGTTCAATGCATGGCTGTACAAAGCAACAGGCATGCAAAATAACATTTTTTGGAAGAGGGGTGATGATGCCTCAAGCAAGACAACTTTTGTCAGGGACATCCTATTTTCATCATTTTTCCTGTGAAACAACCGCTCAGTTGTAACAAACCTAAAATAAGTTATACAGGTGCAAGACATCAGTGATGTGCCCCATTACCTCAACATTTAGGCACCATTCTACCTGCATATGAGTAAACCCACTCATTCTGTAACTCTATGTGTCCATTTACCAAGTTTTGTTTGTTCATGTTCTCTCAGTTTCATTCACCGAATACATTTCCTAATATTACTTTTGCATACATAACCTTCCAAACCTAGCTCATGCTGTGTGGGTGTGATTCAAACCTCCACACATTGCCCCATCAAGTGCTGCTGACCTTCATAATTAGCACGTGCTGCAATGTGTGTACATGTGGCCCTGCAACACTCGCTGTGTCATGTGCTGACACACACACTTTTGCACATGCATTTGCATGGCCTGCAGAATGCGACACCTGCTCGAGTTATCCATTGGCTGCACGAAGCCCTGTTACGCATCCAGTCAAATGTCACCATGTCATACTGATTGTCTACGCAGTCCTAAGCTCATTGCTACTGCTTAATTCCACAATTCCGCTTCTACTTCTGTATGTCTAGACCTGCTTACACATACCCCTTCTCTTGGCCAAGCATCAATCTCTCTCAAGTGAGGTTACCTTTTCTGTTGCATAAAGCCTACTACTACTTCTACAGTTTTAAGACATTGCTTTCATTGTCATTTATAGCCATTCCCAGTTTAAATTTTTTTTATTGTCCTGCCAGTTTTTGCATTGCATTCACCATAGTAATAAGTAACCTTGCTTTTTTATTACTCAACATTTATTTTTCCAACCTTTCCTAAAGTTATTTGAGCTTAGTGATTCATGTAGCTTTACAGCATTCTCTTCAGGTATTTGCCCACACATTCCATTTGAAAATTCATACTTACCTAAGACATGCCACCAAATAAAAGAACTTGCCTAGATCACAAAACATTTGCTGCCAGGTCCACAAGGTGAATATGGGGTAGCAAATCGTCTTTAGAACATTCAGTTCACCATCTCAAAATGCTTCAATCAGAGCTACTGAGTCCAAAGATCAACGTAGCCATCAGCTTTCCAGAAGAGCATACCTGAATTCTTCTGCACGCAAGACTGAAAATGATGATCAAAGGACTCAATGGCTTCCTCAAATGCTGCTATGCATGATACTGAAGATTGTGACCAAAGGGCACAACAGCTGAAGAGAATGGCCTCCTTAAATGCTGCTATATCTGATGCTGAGAATTCTAATCATAGGACTCAACAGCTGAGGAGAAACACCTCTTCAACTGTTACTGTACATGCTACTAAAACTGAAGAGCAGCGCAGAAATTGTTTGTAATCGAATACTACTGCTACTGCACAGAGTCCCCTGCTAAAATAGACTGAATGCCAATAGTGCATGGAAGGATGTTCAGCATTGCATACCAACAATCAGCAGTAGCCATTGGTTAAACCAGGCCTTCCATTACAACACCGATAATCTTCCTTAGGCTAATCAATGCCTCTATCTCTCCTTCCACAGGCCACATTCACCTCCCCCTTGAAATGGCCTCATTTCCAGCACATTGAATAACAAGAGAAAATGCATCTACATCCTAAAGAAACATTCTCCACCTCCAATTCTCTCCTTCCATTGTAATGGTAGAAGGAGAGAAGAAGAGGTTCCTTTCTTGCAAGATTGAGAACACAAAAACAGCCCTTTTCAGAGCACCCCACCTTCAAATTACTTCGAGGATCTGTAATTTAATTTGTTATTTTCTTGGTATAGGATTTTTGTTATCAATTAGTATTTTTCTATACTGTGAATGTGAACAGGAATGTTCGTGTAAATGTCTCATAATGAACAAATGGTCATACATGTAGAGTAAGACGTCTTGATAATGTAGTTGTCATATATCCAATATATATATTTGCTTTTCTGTCAGAGATACATTCTACCAAGGGGCATTTGAATTGATATATAATGTTGGTTTTACATAATACATCAGTTGATGAGGAGGAATTATTGTGAATAATTAAATTGGTTGTATTGTATTTTGTATAATATATAATTAATTTTATTTTTTATTGGGATCCATGAGAGATATATTGGTATAAATTAGGTTCTTTATGATTTTCTCATTCTGTTTGTAGTTAGCATGCATCTGGTGACAATATATATATATATATATATATATATATATATATATATATATATATATAATGATATATTTAGTGTCCTTTGAGGAAGTCCCATGTTCTATTTGATGTGTGTTGATGTTTTTGATAAATCATCTTATTTGTTCATCTACAATATCGTTTGGGAAGTCATTATTAATGAGAGTCTGCTTAATATTATTTAGTTCAATGTAGAGAATCTTTTTTGTGGAGGAATTAAATTGTGCTCAGTTAATTAAATTCTGTATAAGTGCTATTTTGTAGTAATCTGTACATTCACTCTTATAGTTAAGAGTGCAACAGTTTTTGCTGGTTTTTATATGGGGAGTTTTTAAGTGAGCTTTTTTAAAGTATTTTGGAGTTCAAGTAGTAGGTCTGTTTTTAACTAAAATAAGAATATCATCTACATATCTTAGGTAAATGGAGGGTTTCTTGGTGGTGCTAAATATATTATTTTCTAGGTTGGCCATATAGAAGTTGCTGAAGGTTGAACCCAGGACTGAACCCATAGAAATGCCATACTGTTGCACATATACATTATTTTTTGATCATAGAATGGGACTTCAGTGGTACAAGTTTAAAGTAATTTTCTTAGTATTTTAGGCTTAATTTTTAATTGGGGGAGAGATGACTTGTTATATATATTTTTAATAATAATATAAATGGTTTCTCTAACTGGAACATTAGTGAACAGATTTTCAGTGTTAAGTGATGCTATGGTTTTATTATTAGGTTATTTGTTTTTTAATATTTGTATAAGTTCAAGGGTTGATTTAATGTTGTATTTGTTAGATATATATGATGTAATTCATTGGTTAAGCGTTTTAGTTATTCAGTAGACAGGAGTGGGAATTTGGGATATAATAGGTCAGAATGTGGAAAGTTATGTTTGTGCATTTTGATAGAAACATAAATGCATCCTAGTTTATAGTCTACAGTTATTTTGGTAAGTTTTAGATTGTTTTGTTCCACATTGTTAACTGTGATTAATTTATTAATTTTCATTTTTAGCTGAGTAGTAGGATTATTAGTAAGATTTCTAAATTTGGTGTGGTTGTCAAGTAACTGTTCCATTTCTGATTTGTAGTCAGACTTGTTTAAAACAACAAAGATGTTTACTTTATCAGCTTTCTTAATAACTATTTCAGGATGGTTGCATAATTCTTTTGCAGTAATCTTTAGTGATTTATTCATGAGTTCAGATGAATTTATCCTTTTATCATGTCTTTTATAGATTTAGCCTTAAGTAGATCACGGATTAATGGTTCTGTGGTAATTATCTGCTGTTCCTGGAGTTTAATTATGTTTTGGTATAATGTTTCAATCTCAACCTTTTTATGTAGTCCATTATATTTTTTGTATATATGGCAATTAGGTTCAAGGTTGAGTAGTTCTTTTTGGTTTTCAGTTCAATCATAGTCAGAGATGTTTATAAATCTTTCAAAGTTATTCAGGAGGTATATAGCTCCTTTATATAATCTATTGAGTTTTCTTTGAATTTTTAACTTATGTTGACATTCCAATCTGTTAGTAATTTCCATTAGTCTATTTAGATTTCGTTTAAGCTGTTCAGAGGTTTGTTGTTCTTTTTAATGTGTTATGAATCTCCTGCCTCTGTTTGTTGAGAGTTATTAAGTTATCATTAGTTACTTCAATCTGCCTTTTTACAAGGCCATGTTTAAATTTCCAGGTGATGTGTATTTAGGCAGCAAATTCTATTTTCGGCATATCTGACTAAATAAATTATGTCTGCTTATTTTTATCATAATCCCTTCATATTCATGAATATTTTTCTGTATATTACAATTGAATAAGGCAAGAAATGCACTGTAACAATGAGAATCACTTTTATTTCCCAAATACTTCTTTTCACTGCCTTCACCAACACCTACAAATTGTTTTTAATTACAGAAATGAAACATCACATAAACCTGGCTCACTTTCATTACCTTTAATTTAACAAATTCCTACACGTGTGTATTGTTTAGCAACAACTATAAAACAACTTATCTTACCATACTTCCCAAATAAAGAGACTGTTCATTTTACTAATAAGTTTCTTCAAATATTTCACTCACATAAACTTCATAATAGCATTCTTGCTTAATTAAATATCAAAAGCCACTTTACGAATTTACCTGCCAAAGAAACTATAGATATAATAATGTAAAATAATCATTCTTTGTTACAACCGCTTAATATTAAACCAATAATTCTATATAAATTATTTCTATCCTGTAGCACACGAGTACCTTTTTATCATGGTAACATTTACATACAGACTGATGATGTAGCTATTAGGTTGCCTCTCAGTCTTACTTTATTTAACTTCTACTTGGTTCAGAAAACAAAATTATTAACAGTTTTGCTAAATATCTGTCTATATTTCTGAGATGATGTATTGTAATTATTTACATTATTTACATTGACTGTTGTCCTCATCTTTATTTTTCAGCCATTGTATGCCTTCTTCAGGTGATTCAAACTGAACCCTTTATTTCACCACTGGGATAGATTGTTTTAGTTCCACATGCCCTGCCACTTCGGGATGCCTCAGTTATCTCCCTTTAACTCAACTCTCCAAGTTTTTGTTCACCACTGCCACCACTAGGTTTTTCACTGAATCCAACCAACGCATTTATCCACTGGTCCATGTGGATAAAAGCATTGGTAGGATCCAGTGACTTGATCCAAAGACTTGTGAGTTCAATACCTAAAAAAATTTAGATTTATTTTTGATCATATAGACAGCAACAACAATTATCCTTCAATGTAAGGAAATGATCATTTCCTAAGAATCATCTAATCAGATTTAATCGTCTTATTGGATTTTATATCCAATTGAAGCTTTACTGGAATTTGAGAAAATTCATTAACATTCCAAATATTATTTGGCCAAGGGGTTCAATTGTTCAAACAGAATTTGGAATGTTAATTCTTCCAGACAATTATAAACAAAATTGTTGTAATCCTAGAATGGAGACAGATAAATTATCACACCAAGTCATTTCATTTTTCAATCATTTTTATTTAAATGCTAAGAGAAATTTCTAAAACTACCAGACATAAAGTTCAAAAACTAGATTCACATTGAAAAGGTTATAAAACTTCAGTAATGAGCAATTTGTATTCTGGTGAGATTGTCCCAAAAATATTTGCAACTTTATCAGAATGAGTGTTGAGAATTAGTAAGCTTTCTTCATGAAGCACTATCACTTTTTCTGGTCATTAGAACAAAATTTGATTTTATTGAGTAGAAAAATGTTTGGAATGTTATAGAAAATAATTATCCTGTTTTTTTTTACTTTTTGTATACTAATATTCACTTAATACCAAACTCGAGAGCCACTCAGGGTAAATGATAACTGAATGAGATGTGTGATATTAATGTAAGAGGAGGTGGTAGTAAGTGAAGATTATGAGGATAAGGAGGATAGATAACAATTGACAATAATTTTGTTTGTAACTTTTAATGACATTTATTACATACATGATTATTAACAGATGTTAGCTCATATTGTTAACTTGCTGACTACTTTGCAACTACTTTTGTGCTTTTTCACTAGAGTGGACTTTTGTCATACCTTTTTTTAATCCTATACTTCACCCAATAGAAGGCTTGAGAGCCACTCTCAAGGAAGAAGGTTACTGTTAAGATGCTACTGATAAATAATGTGTGTGTTACGAGGGAGAAAAGGAAGTGACAATAATGAGGATAGATAACAACCATTGCTTTGAGTAGTTTAAGATTGTAGTGTTAAGAAAAGCATCCATGTAGGAGTTTGTTATACAAAGTGGCAATTCTTAAAAAAAAACAGCTTTTGGAGTGGAACATACTTCTTACTCTTGGAACACAGAGGAGATGGGGGTGATTTGATTCTGTGGAAATAGCATGGAATCTCTTAGTTTTAAAGGTTTGAACTGGTGGAACTGTAGAATGGCACTTACCTGAATATTTGCCATGGAAAATAATTATAGAGTAGTGATAGGCTTGCATTGTTGTAGTTGTGGGGAAAGAAGGTCATGAGTGGAAAATAAGTCTTTCTTCCTCAAGATTGCATAAACAATTTTGAACTTTATCAAAGCTGGAAAGTGAGAAGTAAGCAGTTCCAGCTCACATATGATAGCAATACTCCATTTTTGTTCTTATCTGACTCTTATAAAGATAAAGTTCTTACAAGATTACCAACTGCAACTTTAAATTTATTAAGCTTTGACACTACAATGTGACTTTTGAATTTTGCTTAATTCATACATCTTGTTATGAATATCAGCATCGTTTTTGTTCTTTGACATCTAAAGATGAAACTAAGGTGTGTAAATCCTCCATTAAATGTTTTTATTTAAAACATGCACTTTCTTTGTTTACAGCCCTCATATAAGTAGTAAAGTCATCAATGGGATACTTTATAAGCTGCAAACACTAGTATATTTTGTGGAATAGAGGTGATTTTTCATAAAGAAAATGTGGATTAGGTACAATATGGCATCAGCCATTTTGCAATCACAAAACTTTTGGGGAACAATAAAATTATAAAAAGATTTATGTTATGGGAAATTTAATTTTCTTACTAATAGCCATACTTTCTGTTCTTCATTCTACACTGTATTTCTTTTTAAAATGTTCTTCATGATGTCTGAACCACAATTCTGGTGCTCCAATATTTTCCAGGACATATTTATAATCTTGGAATTTGCTATTATGTCTCATCTAGCAATTGCATTTGTTTTTATTACCATTTTACAAGAACATTCATTCTGTTTTGTTGCTAAGTCCATAGTTTATTTTTAGATAAGTTCAAACTCTCTACCCAAGTATATTGTCTTGGTCACCAAGCTTATATAACCCAAATTACATACATGTTGCAAAAATGATATTCCTAAAAATGAAACCGTTGAAGATTTTATTGCATCTGGCCAATTCATTCAATCTCTCTTCTACAAATGACCCTTTTGTCTCTCAGCATTTCATCAATTTTCTTTCAGGTTTAACACTCCTCACAACTTCTAAAAACAAAGGTCTGCTTCTTCCTAGCTTGTGTAAATTCTTTTTTATTTTATTTTATTATTTTTTTTTCTTTTGTCATAGTAGAAATTTACTCATAGTAATCCTGCTTAATACTTACTTTTCCTCCTTGGATCATTGTTAACTGATACATGCCAGGAGCAAAGGGATATAACCGGTATATTTCATTGATACAATGTCAGTCTATTAAAATGTCTCTGCTGTGACCTGACAGGTAATTCAAAATATGGGACAGAAATATAATTTATTTTTTTAACAGAGAATAGATATGATCTTTATGTCAAGACACCTTAGTAGACAGTGTTTTGACTCTGCTCTCTGGCGATCATGTTTTTGGTCACATACAGGGCTTGACGATGTCTGAATACAATGAAATTGCATCTTCCAACTGCACACTTTCTGCAAAGCAATTATTCATTTTATCAATTTGAGCCACAAAAACATTCAATGAATATTGGTTGTTTGAGTGAAGAAAGTGGCTGACGTTGCCAAAATGAAATAAAGTAAAGCTGAAACTGAAGTATATTTATCAATAAATAAATTTTGATTCTATTTAATTACAATTTCACATAGTGAATTAAGTTTTTGTTTTTCCTATTTTATTTTAAAATTTCAATTAACTTTCATTGATTTCATTTCCTTGTAAAAAAAGACAAAATAAAAACAAAGATAAATTTATTTCATTAAATTTTTATGTGAGTCATTTTTGTGATTATTTTTTTTACAAGCTTTGCTGCAATTCATTACTGTTGTTTTTAACCCAACAATGGCTATATTTTACAGGCAGCCTTCAGAAGAAATTGATATTCTTAGACACATACACACACAATATTGTTTATCCAACAGTGATTATTTTTTTGAATTAAGCTGATATTTTTCAGATTTCTTTCATTTTAGTTATGCATAGTTGAGATTTTGATCAGTTAAGTGCAACAATTGACAAGAGCACTTTTATTACTCTACGTCCATTTCTTATTTCTTAATTTTAACCCTAAACAAATCCTGAGTCTTTTATAATTGCTTAAATAATGTTTCCCCTTATTTCCCATCTTTTGATAAGAGTATGAGTTAATCTCCAATGAAAGAATGAAAGATTCTTATCCATTTGCTGGTGTCTATCAGTCCTAATCTCTGGAACCTTCTTCATCTTATCTTTTGTTCACTTCTAATTTACTGTTATATGTTCAGAATTTGGGACCTTATCATATTTCTGACTGACTCCAAATAAAATTTCACCTTCAAAGACAAGGAGCCCTCTGCTTACTAAAGAAATATGATGTTTGTAAGCACAAATGTTCCCCTTATTTCTGAGAAAGATACACATTGTATCTTGAATGCAAACAAATATATGGCATAAAAAAACTTGCCAATATGTATCCAGTTTACTTTTTTTAAGGAATCAACATTAAGTATTGTTTTTGCTTTGTGCACCTGCTATAAAATAGTGTTTTGCCAATTAATTTCAGTACATGCTCCTCTATTGTAGTCATGTATTAGACTTTATTAATCTTAATAAATATTAACTCTTTCTGTGGATTGGAATAAACTTTGCTAAATTCTCTAACCTGTTTGTTATGTTCTCTTCTGCTTCCTGAATTAAACTCTTTGATTGTTCAGCTGTATTTTATTATATCAGTGTATAGTATTTCATTATACAAGTACATTCATATACAGACACTTATGCTCAAATATCCATAAGCTTGTGTCTGTTTATATTTTTGCTTATCAGGGTCATTAAAAAATGATGGAAACATTTAGGGTTTTGATGTACAAAATTATGATCCATTTATTTGCAAGTGCTAAAAATAATTTAAGACATACCATTTTATTTGTCATGTTTAAAGTAACAGAACATTCTATCTCCACTACATCATTAAAAGAGTCCATCATGTAATGGACTTCTTTGGTGACATGGAAAAGGGGTACTTCAAAACCTTATAGCATACAAACATTTTGTATGCTATAAAGTTTTGATCCGAGATGTTTGGGGTTTTTGCAAAAACAAAAAAATGGTATCATAGCATATAACCTGCTTCCACTTGTCTTATTTTTGGATACATTTCTAACTGTTAACAAGTCTCTGAATCCTGCTTAATCATCTAACTTATAAAAAGAAAATTGCATCAGAAATCCTATGATCCAGGTAATTTATTATCATTTCAATATTTTCTGGGTGATGCAAGTAATCCTTTGTATTGGGATAAACTTTGCTAAATTCTCTAACCTGTTTGTTATGTTCTCTTTTGCTTGGCAGGGCTAGTAATGTGTATGCTACAAGCCATCTTTAAAAACATCTCATTCTACTTGTGCCATAGTTTTTCACAGGCTCAATATAAAAGAAGCCATGCCATCAAACTGAAACTCTCTTTGGTTATCAGACATTTTCCTACAGCTGCTAAGAAAGAAGTTCTTTTTATCACATCAACCTTCCTAGCCATCAGCAGACTTGCAAATGACATAGAAAGCCTTTGTAAATCTTTATCTATAAAGTCAAACTAGAAATATAAGACACAGATACAGAGACCTCAAAATAATGCCCAGATTCTAGATTGAAATATGTGGGCAACTAACAAGAATCATCATTATTACTAGTAGTATATGAGAACTATATACACAACAATGTATTTTAAGTAAAATTCTACTTCATTTCTACTTCAAATATATTTACCTATATGTGTATTTGGACTGGAAAATATGTTTTACTGGCTAGGGATTCACTGTCAAAGCTTTAATATCTGGACACCATATATAAGTTTTGATTCCCAAAAGAATAGTTAAAAAAGCTTTTTTTCACAGACTAACTAAACATATTATTAATTCTTTTATTTTCTTATTTCAATTTTGCAGGGAGCTTGGTCACCTTCTAGATCTTCTGAAGATCCCAGTCAGTGAATTACAGGTGAATGTTTTATAATATTTATGATCATGATTATTTGGTTAATATTTCCTATAAATGTAAGCAAAAGACCAATGAATGTACAGGTACAACACATGCTTTCTGATACCCTTTACTGATTAAGAAGCCTTTCTTGATCAACTAACTTACTTTTATAATCCATCTGATCCACCATTCCATTATCTCTTCATAGTGTTCAGCAATTTTTCCATCTTTACTAATTTTCTTTTCTTTTTGGGAATCTGTCAACATAGAATTTCAAAATTTTATTTCTTTGCTTTTACAAAACCTTAATAGTTGATGGATCAAATCCATGAATGTCATCCACTTTATTGCATTACAGATTTTTGTGTTGCTTTATCAGATATTTCAATAGATTACATTGTTTCTGTTAAAACAGGATCTTGCTTTATAAACGAAGGGACAGCACTTCACCAGAAAAATGTTCACTTAAGGGAAATTCCAATAATCTTAAATAATTCCTAAAGGTTAAATACACTTTGGCAAGAATGGAGACAAGCTAGTGCCACTTCTTAGAATACACCCTTTAAGTTGAGGAGTAGGAGTCTAATATCTTCAGAAATTCATTAACCAAGTATGGTGAGTTCAATCCTCAGTAAGACCACAAGAGGCAGCATAGTTAATAGTTTGAACAAAGGTTTTATTTCTTGATGGTTTCAATTTTTACCAGCAGATCACTTTAGATATCAAACCTAATAGAGAAACTTCCTTCAAAACAATATTTGATCATTGCAGCTTTCCATATCAGTTTATTAGTTTTCAAATATGTACATATGTTTTTACATAATGCTTTGTGTTTGTGGAGATGGTTAGATTGGAGCAGCAGAACATTTGGTACAGACTTTCAAGCAAGCACTGAGAAAATCTTCTCTGTCCCCAAAGCAAGCTCTGCAAAGAGTTCTTGATGCAGTACCAGAGAACACTGATATCCTGTGGTTTATCTCCAAGCAAACTCTAGATGTCCTAGCAGATACAGACTAGGATTGATTCTGCTGCCCTCACCAGCACACATAGCTCAGGGCAAGCAATCCAAGGTGTCATCAAATGACTCCAAACCCGAGAGGTAATCAAGCAATACAAGGCTGGTGCTCCAGTATATGCACTATACTTTGGACCTCACTGAGACAAACATCCCCACTGGGTACCAGCAGTCATCACAGTCATTGGGTACTCATTGCTTCAACATCAAGTTTTTTCCTCATCGCTCAGTATGGAGACAAAACTGAGAACAGCTACATCTGTGCTATAAAAGGCTACAAACCTAGAGATGAGATGAACAATATTTTTGAGCTTCCAACTGATTATCCAATGGAGGTCTTGAAAGAAGTGCCACAAGCTCAAGGACAAACCAGACCACTTCTACTCCAGACCAAACTACCTGTACCAGAGTATGGACCCAACAACCATAGACAATCTAAGAGAACACCCAAGCTGAGAGAGAGATACTTTGTTGACGCTTTTAGGCTAGCATCAGTTTTGGTTGGAAGATGTTGTGGGAGTCGCTAACATCTAGATCTGTCCAATGCAAATTGATGACATGTGAATCTATCCAATAGAATTGAATGGAAAGTTGTAGAACTCTCTAGAATATTCTATATAAGCAATGCAGGTGGAGCAGTTCGATTGTCTTTTAGCCTTTGTCCTTGTCCGTCATACACTGCTTGAAAGGCAGTTAATTAACCTAATTGGATTATCGCTGTGCTTTCTCTGTAAGTGAATGAGAGAAACACAAGTGTTCATGCCTTACATACTAGTTTTCATTTCATAAGTCTTTATGTCTTTTCTACAGAGATACTTTTTATACAAACACAATATTTTGTCATCCAGATTTATGAGTCAAAACACTCTGTTCCTATCTGTGCCTAATTAATTTCAAAAACCACCAGATGCAACATGCCTTTGAAGAAGATTGAAGGTATTTCAGCCAAAGCACTGTGATAAAAATAACAAGGATGTGGATATCAGCTCAAATAATTTGCAGAATAATGAAAATGCTTAATTTCAACAGTGCTGAATAACAAATATAACTATATGCTTAAAGTTTACAAGTAATCAATGCTCTTGATTTCATTGTTGTTATGTAGTAAATAAATATACAATATTAACTCACTTTTCCTTGATGCTATTAATGCAATATATCATTTAAAAAATCTAGTTTCTTATTTATATATTAATGAGCATGTTTATACCTATCCACATTTCATGGTTAAGCTTCTTAACCCCCACCACTGACATAGATTCATTTGACTTTATGATCAAAGGATCAGTTAATGTTCCATGTCTATATATCTATTGAATACTTAATATCAGGTACTTCTATTTTAGCACTGGTTTCTTTGGATTTATTGATCTGTTTTACAGTATCATATCTTTCATCATAACTTATACAAAATTCTGTGATTGCTTATCAAATTTGAAATCTTGTTGCTTACTCCTTAGCTATTTGCATTCCTTTTTATTTATTGTTATTTTAACTTTTAATTGCAGAATGTTGAGGACTCCTTTTCATCTCCCAGTAGCTACTTAGCAGCTGAAGCCCATGCCTTAGAGCAATTCAGGTGGGTTTCAAAATATGTTTCAATACTTCTTCTTTTCTTTTAATTTATTCAGCAATTCTGAACAAAATGTACTCTTGGAATATTGTCTAGTAATTAAAATATTGGACTGTCCTATTGATATACTCTATGTTATTGACTATTGGTAGTGGGGCTTGTAAAGATCAATGTCTAAACCATTACATATACTTGTGTAGTAATGTTTCCTGTACAATGCATTTAGGATTCTGACCAAGCAAATATGGTAAAAGCTGTTTCATTAATATATATAAGCATAACTTATTTTTATAGGATCTAGCAACTTGCTTCTAGTCCTGTTATATCTCGGGCTGTTGGGATGAACAAAAATGAATGAAAATAAAAGACAAGTGTATTTTATCACATAAATAAACAACCTATCGTTCATTCACTGTCTGAGAGTAGCAAGGATTAAAAAATGAATTCCACAGACATAACAGCTTGTTGCTATGTTCAATTCAAAATTGGCGTGTGCATCTTCATAGCCAAGGGAAGTAACTTAATTCTATTTTGAGTTATCGTCCTTTATCGGAGAAGGAAATTAGCTCGGCCTAACAAAGTCTAAGAGAGACATTCCTTCAAAAAACATTATTTGTTAATGGCTCTTATCTGTGATCATAAAGGACTTCCCATTTTTATAGTATTTTGAGGTATTACTGCCAATTTGTCAATCCTTTTGTGTGTGTGTGTGTGAGAGAGAGAGAGAGAAACTGAGAGATTGTTTCTCTTTTGTTTGCTTATAGCCAACAAATCCATGCCAATCTTTTTCTTGGAAAACACTTGGCCATATTGACTTACCTGTAAATTCTTGGGACATTGATCTGTAGTCTAGAATGCATCTCACAAACAAGATTTTCTTTATAGTTTTAATTCTCTTTTCATTTGCATTCTTTTCCTTACATTATTCTTTTTTCCCCTTCATTCCATTTTCTTCTTTCAACTTCATTCTTTACTTCACTTCTCTCTATTATCATTTATTTACTAATTCTCCTTCCAGTAATTTTCTTTCTTCTCTTTCTTTTCTTTTTCTAACATTTTTTCTTTCTTTTTCTCCCAGGCTGTACTTATCATATTGATTTCTATTTCTTCAGCTGAAACGATTTTTTTTGCATTTGATATTCTTATTTAATAAAAGGACATTTACAATTTTTATTTACCTGTTACCTTCTCTTTAATTTATTGTTTTGTTCTTTATTCAAAATATTTTGTTAATATCTTCATATTTTTTTTTTTATCACAATGTTTCATCTGATATGTTTCTTGCCCAAGTTTTTGTTGTGGTTAGTGCATCTTTAAATGTCAAACATAGGACTTTTTAACATTCTCAAAAATACAGCTTTTGAGTATCATGATTGTGCAAGAACCCTTTGACCAAAATTAGAAAACTTAATTTTCATCATAAAATCTATCTTATAATTCATATGAGAAGTGTTAAAAACAAAAAAAAAAGGCCTTGAACTATGGCTCATATGTTTCATGGAAATTTCCTTTGTTTTCTTATATATGCTATTCCTATTTTGACTTATTTTGTGTGCACACAATTTCCTTCACATTATGAAATTTCACCTGACATTTCCAGTTGATCTTGATCTCATTCCAAATGTATTGATGTTCTTTTTTCTTTTAGCTGTAAATACAAGAGCTGTAGAAACTTCAAACATCTTCCCCAATATCTACATGACATCTTTCACTCTCTAGTCAAGAAAAGACTTTGCAATCAGTAAGTAGATTGTTAATGTGATTACATTTAAGCTCTCTCATGTTGATATTATTCTTTTTCAGATATTGGTAAAATTTAGATGTTTTAAAAATATATTGAAATTGTTCTAATAAATGTTAATTTGTTGATTCTTCATGCAACAGAAAACTATCCAATAGAAAAGAAAGATCTTTGTATGTATATTCTTTTCATAAAATTATGAGCCACTTCTCTTTCAGGAGGTTTTGAATCTGCTGTTACTTCTCATTATATTTTGAACTACTTTCTTTTCACTGTATTTTGGGTTTGTTTCCTTTCATGATAATTTGGACTTTTTCAGTATATAATGGGTTTGTTCCTGTCTATTTTATTTTGGGCCAGTTTGCTTTTATGATACATTGGCCACTTCCCTTCCATTATATTTTGAACTGTTCCCATCCATTATGTTTTGAGCTTGTTTGGTTACAATATATTTTGGGCTTGTCCCCCTTCCATTTACTTTAGATCTGTTCCATGCCATTATATTTTGGGCCTGTTCCCTTCCATTATAT
Organism: Acanthosepion lycidas; assembly: GCA_963932145.1. NCBI lineage: Eukaryota > Metazoa > Mollusca > Cephalopoda > Sepiida > Sepiidae > Acanthosepion > Acanthosepion lycidas. The sequence goes on along the minus strand of OZ010585.1, from coordinate 2,722,035 downwards.
TTTAGACCTATTTTCCTTTATGTAAAATTATTCCTTAAAATGGTAAACTTAAAGTTATAACTGTGATGAAAAGAGACCTTTTTAGAAAGTTGAATATTAAGGTTTTATTCAACATAAAAAGCATACACTGTTACCAGTTACATAGAAGATATGAACGAACGGACGCCAGAGAGAAAGATAGAGGCGTCCCACCGTTATTTATAAACACAAGATCACGTGACGTGAACCGACGTGAAATCACGTGAAATCACACAACAGTTCGTATGCAGATAAGTAGAAGGTATTAAATAATTAACTGAATGAATACAAAAGAATTATAAATATATATCACAACACTCTCTGCTATATTTTATTGATACTTCGGGTTACGGATGATCTTTTGTCCTCGTCTTGATGATTCGGGAAGAAATCCCAGAGCATCCTTCTCTAAGTGCGACCGCTGCTGCTGTTCTATATCCCGAGACTTCGTTTTGCCAACTGAAGTGGAGGATTCCCCATTTGTTGTGGTTTCTTGTTGGTCAGTAGACATTTCTGGTTCATTGTTATTTGATGGAGTAGAACTCGATGACTCACAGTGATCAGTGAAGACAGGAGAATCCAAATCTACCAGCGATGGGTCAGTAACAGGAGTGGGGGCAAGGTCTTCTGTTGAGACTGTTGACTGACAGCCGTCAGGGAAACAAATTCTCGCAAAATTGGGAGTTGCTGATATTATTTCCACCGGTTCCACTAGTGGGTCAGACTTGTGTCGATGGACAAACTTTCTTAGCAGCGCTGGACCTCCTTGCTACCATTCAGCTACCGTGTATCTGTTACCCGACCTCGAAAAATTGAACAATATTTCATGTGGTGTTAGTTGCTGTGCAAAGGAGAGATCGAATTGAGTGCAGAACAATGTCGAGTACAGCTTGCCAATGATGTTCATCCAGTTGCCTCGTCTTGAGTGCAAGTTTGATCATTTCTCACATTGTCTGTTGCCGATTGGATGGTATGGTGTTGAGTGAGTAATTACAACGCCATGTTGCCAGAGAAACTCTTTCAGTTCAGATGATACGAACTGCCTCCCTCAGTCACTATGGATTGAATCTGGGCAGCCAAAGAAGGTAAAGAGATTTTGGACACATTTTATTACTGTTCCTGTTGAGATGTCTTGGCATGGATAGACGAAAGGATAGTACGAGTATTCATCTACGATCACGAGTAGATATTTAAAACTATTTGTTGATGGTTTGGGGCCCATGAAATCAATAGCAAGGCATTCAAAAGGGGATCGAGAATGGATTAAGCAACCAGGGGGAGGTCTGAAAAACCATGGTTTTAGTTCAGCACATATTTGGCATTCAGCACAGATATGTTTAACATCTTCCATAGAGAAAGGCAAATTCTTTTGCTTAACAAAATGATAGTCTCGCTACTCCTGGATGACAGAGTGCTGCATGAAGATCTTTTAATGATAATGAACACGAAGCAGAGCATGAACAGGAAAGAGTATCTGCAGAGCTATTAAATGAACCTGGTCGGTATACAATATCATAAGAGTAGTTAGAAAGTTCAAGTCTCCATCGAAGTAGCTTATCGTTTTTAATACGGTTTGGTGTCCGTGTGTTGAACATATATGAGGCGGCCTGTTGGTCTGTAATGATAGTAAAATATCGGCCAAGTAAAAGATCACGCCATATACGAACAGATTCTACAATGGCTGCCAATTCACGCTCCATTGCTGAGTGTCGACACTCAGATTGCGTAAGAGTTCTAGAAAAATATGCTACTGGGCGTCCATTCTGAGAGAGGCAGGCCACCAATGCCGTCGCAGATGCATCTGTTTCTATTGTGAATGGAATTTCATCCTCAATGGCCGCAACCTAAGCCTTGCAAATTTCATCTTTTATTGCCTGAAATTGACTCTTGAGTTCTTCGGCAATAGGAAATGAGGAGATATTTAGCAAAGGTGAAATGCAGTCAGAGAAATTCTCCACCCATGGTGAGTAGTATGAGAAGAGACCCAGAGCTCGTTTGAGAGACTTACCACAGTTCGGAGTTGGTAGTTCTTTCAGTGGTGTAAGTCTGTCTGGGTGACGACTGATTGTTCCATTCTCCAACAGGTGCCCCAGAAACTTAAGTTTGGTGATGCCATACTCACATTTATCAGGGTTCAGTTGCAAATTGAGACGATTAGCAACTTCTTTGAATGCCTTCATATTTCCATTCAATTCTTTATTTGTCTCCCCCCCCCCGGATGAAATGTCATCAATATAAGCGAAGGTGCCTTTAAGTTCGTGTTCTCAGATTATGTTATGCATGATACGTTGGAATACAGCTACAGAGTTTGTTAATCCAAAGGGTAACCAAGAAAATTTGTACAGGCCTCCGTCAGCTTCGAAGGCTGTATAAATTCTTTCCTCCTCACGGATAGGGCATTGGTGATATGCAGACTTCAAATCTAACTTGTTGAAAATCTTATATTGAGATAGATGGCATATAATGTTTGAAATTTTTGGAAGAGGGAATGCATCGAAGAAAGTATAGCGATTGATAGTGGCAGAATAGTCAATGACCATGCGACACTTATGTCTTTCATTATGAGTCACCAAGACTTGGGCTCGCCATGGGGAATTAGAGTTAATTATTATCCCTTCTTTTAAGAGATTCTGTACTTTGTTCCGAATAAATTCGCGATCAGATGCAGAATAATTCCTGCTCTTTGTTGCAATTGGCTTACAGTCATCTGATAAATTGGCAAAAAGAGCAGGTGACTCTATTTTCATCTGAGCGGTGTTATAGATTTGTAAAGGAGGTATATCTCCCTTAAAAAGGAATTCCACATGGTTGTGTAGTTGCATGAATTCTTGTCCAAGTATGACAGGAGTACATAAGTTGGGCAGAACAGACAGATGCATATCAGGGTATGTTTGTCCATTAATTGCGATACCTTGGGTTTTGCTCATGAGATTAGAGGAAGCCATACTTACTGTGTCACTGGAAGGTAGTATAGGAAGGCCAAGTGATTTCACGACGTTCAACTTTATGAAATTATGAGTGCTTCCGCTGTCTACCATGGCTTTCAGACGAGTGTTGTTTATAGTTGCAACTACTATGGAGTATTGTGTGCGGGGTGTGCATTGGGATGAAGCTGTGAGAGCAATAAAAACAGTGCTGGTTTTTATATTAGGTGAAGTTGCTCTTCTTTTAGACCGGAAGACTTTGGAGAAGTGGCCTCTTTTCCCACACGAAAGGCAGTCAGCATTTCTTGCTGAGCAATTGTATCGAGAATGATTCTTACGCCTGCAGAATTGACATTTGGCGTAACGAACTGCTTGATTAGTTTTGGTAGCAGCAGCACATTCTTTAGTTAATTCATCTGTAGAATTATTTCTGGATAAATTGATGCTTTTGCTACAACTGACGAAGTGGCATAAGCTGCTGCATTGTGTTGGGCCATTTCGAGACTTCTCGCAGTTGCTACCGCATTATCCAAATTAATTTCACAGCTTTCTAGTAGTCTCTGTCGTATCACTGGGGAAGTGAGGCCTGTGATAAAAGCATCCCTTATTGATTGTTCGTCATGCTGAGAAGCAGTGAAGTCTTCAAATTTGCAATCCTTGGAAAGATTTTTTAAACTTAGAAGGAATTGATCAGTAGATTCACCTGGCTGTTGTTTTCTAGTGGCGAGCAGATGACGAGCAAATACAGAATTAACTGGTTTGACATAAGTAGATTGAAGAATACTAATGGCGTTCTCGAATTTCGTGTAGTTTGATATCAAGGAATAGACTCTAGGTGATATATAATTAATTAGTATGCTGAGCTTGTTAGGAGGGTTGTCAGGATGAGCTACTGTCAGAGTCGATGCAATTGACAAGGGTATGGTACCAGTGATTCCATTCATCAGCGGTTGTCTCCGACGATCCTTCAAATCGACCGGGTCTCAGAATAGTATCCATTATTTTCCTCTTTTTTTTATGTTGAATAAATTGTGATGAAAAGAGACCTTTTTAGAAAGTTGAATATTAAGGTTTTATTCAACATAAAAAGCATACACTGTTACCAGTTACATAGAAGATATGAACGAACGGACGCCAGAGAGAAAGATAGAGGCGTCCCACCGTTATTTATAAACACAAGATCACGTGGCATGAACCAATGCGAAATCACACAACAGTTCGTATACAGATAAGTAGAAGGTATTAAATAATTAACTGAATGAATACAAAGAATTATAAGTATATCACAACAATAACTAGATTTTCAAAATGTTCTCAGAATTTTACCTTTAAATTTTCTAATTGTATTTTTGTTTTATAATTTAGGAGTCATTCTGGTGTCACACTTATGCCATAATTTCACTTACTTGAAGAAAACTCCAAGTGAGTGATCTGTTGATAATTACTCTCAGGTGACCATCTATAAATGTTTTCACTTTAGCATCTGACTTCATTATATCTGGTGTCTCTTAGATGCCATATATATTTTTTGGAAATGTCAATTCAAAAGATTATGTCATTGGTGACACTTAACAGAGAGACCCAATTAATTAGTGCCTTGTAACTAAAAGTTCTATCAATTGAAAAATCCTTTTGAAATCCAGTTGTATGTATTAAAGTTGTAGACGAAAATGAATGAGTATTTCATTTATTATTATTATTATAATCATCATCATCAGCAGCAGCATATTTTAGCATTTTTAATCCTATTTATTTTTTATTACAGTGAGTGGAGGCTGCTGGCACCCCCAGAAAACCTTTTACCTTTATTGGTTTCTTTACGCATCTTAATGCGAGACAGTAATTACCAAACTCTCTTCTTTGAACTAGATGCTACCCCAAGCCTTGCACAGGTACTTTTAAAATATATTTAACATTCATTTATTACTCATGACTTCATGTTATTAACTATTAACAACCAACTAGCAAATTGGCAGAATCTGAAGAGGAATTAACAAATGTATCTAGTTAACATATTCTAAACTCTTTACAGCTGATCTTATTGAACAGAACTGAAATATGTTTAGGGGAAAATGTTAGCTTCAAAATGAATTTCCTCTCAAACATTACAGAAAATGGAACTAAGAGTCATATGCAGTAGAGCAGTTTGATTTTTCACTGCTTCTAGAAAATCAGCATTTCACTTAGTGTGAAAACTGGTATTGGATGTGATAAGGACTGACACCAAAAATCAGATTTATTGCTTTTACCAATTTTTGAGCATTTACTTTTTTTTTTTTTGCTTACAAACTGACTTCAAAACTTTACTATTTCAAGAATAAATCCAAATAAAGTTGATATTTTTTATATTAGATACATTGAATGAAAAATATATTCAAACCAGAATTCTAATTATGAATCACCACAAGCAAAATATGCAATTTTTATACTGTGTAAAAACAAAAATTATAAAAGATTACACAAAAGGCAACTCAATGAATAAGATTTGTTAGATCACAATTAATAAAAACAAAAAATAGATAAAAGTGTATATCTATATAATATTAAAAGTCTGTGATCCGTGTATGCATGGTGTGTCATTCATCCTGCACATAATAATGATTCAAGTTTCTTTCCATTTCTCTGCTTGTGCGCATGCTTATTTATATTTCAGCTTTCTTTAAACTAGGTATCCGCACAAGATCGCTAAAAAAAATCAGCATACCATGATGAAAATATGCTCCAAGTATAATGAAAATATAGTTTTATCATCAAAATTATTGTTATTATTAAGAAGAACGGTCAAAGTATTTTTTGGCTATTTAATGAAATTTTTAATCCTTTTTAGAACATTCAAACTTTTCATTAAAAAACTTGTTTTTCTTGCATCAGCAGTTGTACTAACTTTTAGCATAGAAAATTTTAGCCTCTTTTTTTGTTGTGACAGACACATTAATTTGGAAATTCTTGCAAAAATCAAATAATTGTCGGATTTTAATGAATGAAATTATTTTTGAAATTGTTTTATTAGAAAATCTTGGTAAAAATATTTTTTTATTTTACATGTATTTCTCCCTCTTACTTAATTTTATGAAAGCTTTGGAAATTCATCAAGATAACTTGTAGTGACCATATTAAAAGCAGAATTTTTTGAAGAATTTAAATCACTGATTTTTTGATTTTTTTTTTTTTTTTTTTTTTTTTCCCCCAAATCACACCTGGTTTTACCATAAATCTGTTCTGAATCAAAACATAAAAAATGCAATAAAACTAAGACATTATTTAATTAGAGAAACTTTTAATTGCTTTTATGAATAATATATATTAAAGATAATATTGTCTGAAGAAAAAAATTTTTTGATTAAAAATAAAATTTTACAAGATTTATTTTCATTTTTTACAATTTAAAATTGAATAATTTATAAAGTTTTTGAATCTTTTAAAGTTCAATTTTGATGAAATAATTCTGAGGGAATATTGTTATTAAGTCAAACTATATTTACAAATCATATATTTTAAAGTTTACTACAATCTGAAGACCCTGACTATTTTTAAAAGAATTTCAATTTGTTTTTATATATGTTTATAGCTGCAGAATTTCTGAAGGATGAATGTACAAACTGATAAATCTATCCTTAAAAGATCACGTGTTTGAAGGGTTGTCTCCCCTTACGGAAAAAAAAAACAAAACCCTAATGAAATTTATCATCTGGTACACTATAATTATGAACACATTCGGTGTTCAATCGACTGTCAATAAATCGATTAACATGTCAGAAAAACAAAACCCTACAGGTTTTTAATGACAATACCTACTCTCCAAACATCTTGCTTTCCAAAATATATTTGATTACTCATAACAAAAACTAGGTCATATACATAAGTGAAAGAAAATATGAGATGCTGGGTAATTTTTTAAAATAAATTGTGATTTTGTGTCCGTTTTGTTCTTTTTTTAAGTATTATGTTATATTTTCAGATTCTCAAAGATAATATCTCTAGTTATCTTGAATATGGAGAAAGACCATTTGTAAGAGACATCCTCAAAGAAATCACAAGTAAGTGTTTGAATTCAAATTCAAAAAAAAGGTTCATTAAATCTTTTAAGGCTTTCTCATCTTTAGGTATCTTTTAAATTTACCAACCCTCACTTATTCTCTCTCTTCATCTCTACTCTTTTTAATTATGCTATATATATTTATGTTATATATAGGCCGATAGACAAAAATAAATAAATATACTGTTTATTAAATGGATAAAATAAAAAAATCCATCTCTTTCTTTAGAAATTGCTTTGTTTGCAGTAGGATACGAAACTGAGCAGTCTATTTTGAGAGTCAGAGAAAAATCTGTGTTTAAGGACACTATTCAAATTTGCTTGGGCATTGACACAGTCTACGGCCAATCTAATGACTGTTTCCCCTAGGGGAATGCGGTTCAATTCCTGCCAGAGAGTGCATATTTTTCACTAATAAAATTTCTTGAATATTCAGTCCTGTAGATGAAAATAAATAAATATACAGTTTAATAAATAAACAATGCATCTACTCAAATACAAGTATCCACTAAAAATAATGTTTAAATAATATCTATCTATCTATTTATATATATAAAATTAATACAAGTAAAAGTTTGTCACTTAGCTAGTCTGACCATCATAAATACACAACTTTAGATACAAACAGAAATATTTTTAATTAAATGTATTTGATTTAATACAGTGTATATAGTGAAAAAATGAAGATTATTTGGTAAATTTCCCAGAAATCACTTTTTCAACAAAATAATTTAGAATTTAAAAGAATTATATAAAGAAAGACAATTTGCAGGCATCCTGGAGACATTTAGCCAAATAACTGTTTGTAGGAATGTGTGGTGGAAATCAATAAATTTTTCAAACAATTCTTGAACCAATAAAGGGATATTGCAATAAGTATTAATTTAGAATTTATTCCAGAGCTTGTTAGATACAAAAAATTCAGGGTTGATAAACAATACTGTTTTGTAGACCCAAAAGTTTCAAATGTATGAATTAAAATGCATGAACCATGTAATATTTTGTAAAAGGTTATATTTCATAAAGAAAATTACTTTTTGTCACTCCTTCAAATGTTGAAGCATTTTTTGTTGTTCTAAACAAGTTGATGTCTGCTGTTTGTCTTTCAAGCAATTTTCATTCTTTGTCTTCAGTGCTTCACTTACTATTTTGTATTATGTTTGAAGAATTCCTATCATTGATCATTTATTTTGGTTAAACACTTGATATGACAGTTGATCCTATATTGCTAAAATATCTGTTGACTTTCTTTTAGCTGAATTTGTTTATAGATCAGTGGACAGTGTAGAGAAATTGTAAGGTCTGAATAATGTAATCTACTTTATTATTGGATATTTGTTATGCCGTAGAGGTTAGCACTCATCAGTCGCTAGACTCGTACTACTGGTGGTTATTCTCAGTGACCACTTATAAGACTGTTCACTTCTGCCTATGCAAATTATGCATACTAATTTGCTAGTATCACTACATCTCCCTAAACCTTAAGGGCTTTATCCCTCTCGTAGCTCTTGTACTCCTTCTGATATTTTCCTCACTCTGCTCTATTTCTCTCTCTCCCGTATTTCTTTCCCTGGGAGACCTCGATCTGTCTCGGTCTAGGCTGTAGTCCCATGTGTTTTCTTGCATACTCTGGTCTTCATCTGAACTTTCAGAGTCCTTCTGTCCTTCTTCCTCCTGCATTGTTTCCTCTGATGTTTCCTTCTGTAATGGTCGTTCTACCAACTCATTATCAGATGAAATTGACATCTCTTCGTCATTTCGTTCTTCCTCTTCACCCTGTGTCCTTATTTAGTCAGCATGGGCCAACACACTATCGCCATTCTCTCTATTTATTATGGCTGTATTATGGCCTTTTTGCATTATAAACTCGACTCCTTCCAGATCTGCATCCTTGCTCTTTTTATACCACATCTTTTCACTTGTAGAGTATGACATAGTTCGTGGAGCTCTAATCTGTCTCCCCATTAAAGCTGATGGGCTTTTGAGTCTTCCCATGTGTGGTATGGTTCGATAACTTAAAAGCATCCTCGGTAGAAAAACTTCTACTTTTTCTTTTTGCTGAGAGCATGCTTTCAGCCCCTTTTTTACAGTCTGAACCATCCTTTCTGCTATTCCATTTGATTGAGGGTGATATGGAGGAGTTTTATATGGTTTACACCCTATTTTCTCTAACCATACGTTAAGTTCTTCCTCGCAAAATTCTGGTGCATTATCCGATACCAAGGTTTTTGGTACACCATTTCTAGAGAATACGACTCTTAGAATTTGCTTTATAGTGGAACTTTTCTTGTTTGCAACCCTTATTATTTCAGGCCAACCTGAAAAAGAGTCCACTAATATTAATAAGAGACCCACTCCATTTACGTAGGCATGATCCATATGGACCCTACTCCATGGCTCCACTTCTTTGGGCCATGAATGTAACTTGGCTTGTGTAAAGTTTCTTAATTCTTTACATTTCTTACACCTCTTTGCATAATCCTCAACATCTCTTGAATAACCCCGCCACCAAGCTTCTAGTTTTATCCTTTTTTTATTTTTTTTATTTTTATTTTTATTTTTCTCTTTCTATTATCGGCTTTCTTTGTGTTTCTGGGGGACCTACCAGGTCCCCATTGCATATCACTCCATGTTCTATTGTTAATTTGTGCCTTATTTTTTTATAAGGTCTTTCTGCCCTAGAACAATTTCCCCACAAATTTTTTCTTATTCTCGATACTATCCTACTTAGCACCGGATCATGTCTCGTTTCTGCAGCCATTCTGTCTAAAGACAAAACATCAGTCTCTATCAAGTGTAGGAACGAATCTTCAAATTCTTCCTCCGTTTTGTCTTTTGACTCCTTGTAAAACCTCAATCTTGATAGTGCGTCCACATGTGGAATTGAATTTCCTTTGACATATTCTATATCAAAGTCAAATGCCATCAATCTTATCGCCCATCGTAGAATCCTTGATGTCGTGACTTTGGGTAATTCTTTCCTTGGGTTAAATATAAACTCCAATGGTCTATGATCACTTCTTAATAGAAATTTTTTGTCCACACAATAGCCAATGCTTTTTTCTCTATGTACGAGTAATTAAATTCAGTGTTCGTTAACCTTCTCGACAAATACATTATCGGATATCCTTCTTGTGATAATATTCCCAATATTGAATGTTCACTTGCATCTGTAGTGAGTGTTATGTCCTTTTTTGGATCAAAAATGTTCACTACAGGTATCTTTGACATTATTTCTTTTAATGTTTCAAAAGCTTTCTGCTGTTCACCTGACCAGATAAATTCTACATTCTTTTTTCTTAAATTTGCAAACGGTTCCGTCAAGTCCGCGTATTTTGGTAAGTATCGCCTGTAAAAATTTACCAATCCCAAAAAAGACTCCAATTCTTTTTTATTTGTAGGTGTAGCTACTTTTAGAATTTTTTCTATCAAGGCTTGGTCTGGTGATATACCTTCTTTTGAAATGGAATAACCTCAAAAATAAATTTTGTTGGAGTTGCTTACACATTTTTTTTCATTTATCGTCATTCCCTCATTTCTTAATCTATTCAAGACTAATTCAGTTTTCTCTTTTAATTCCTTTTCATTAGTAGCTCTTATGCATATGTCGTCTTGGTAACAAACCATATTTTGTACATTTCCTAAAACCTGTTCAATGACCCTTTGAAATATGGCGCTTGCAGTTTTTATACCATATGGCATTCTTTTCCATCTTAGTAACCCTATTGGCGTATTTATCGTGGTTACTTCTTTGAAGTTTTCATCTATTGGTATTTGGTGGTATGCCGTTTTTAAATCTATTTTTGAAAAAACGGACATCCCTGCCAGTGCATGTAATGCAAGTTCCACATTGGGTATGGGATATGAATCCGAGCATATCTTGTGATTTACTCCTATTTTATAATCTCCACAAATACGTAAATCACCATCTGTTTTCCTCAAAACCACAATCGGTGATGCCCACTTGCTACCTCTAGGCGGAACATGTCCTAGAAGGTCTTGTTCTACTAGTTTACATAGTTTTGTCACTACTAATGGCAATAAATGTACTGGTAATTTTCGTGCCTCATAATAAGAGGGGGAAACATTTTCTTTTACTTTTAAACTTGCTTCATAGTTTTTTAACTTTCCAGTTTTTTCCATTTTTATTTCATTAATTAACTTGGTTAAGCATGTCATTTCCAATAAGGCCATGGTTTTTCTTGCAACTTGTAACAATTACAGGAATTACTTCAAATTTTTCTTTTAACTCCAATGAACCTTCGAAGTATCCTAATATTTTTATAACGGACCCATCAAACTCGCGGAGTTGTAAATTGCTTTTTCGTAAAGGTGGCTTACCGATGTGTTCCCAAAAATTTTTTGGTATCAGTGTTACTTCACTCCCAGTATCCATTTGCATATCTAAATTGCAGTTATTAATTTTGATCTTTACTATAATGTCTTTTTCTTCTGTTCAAAAGTCTTATTTTTCACAGTAAAAACTTCCCTGTCGTTGTCGTTTTCTTCAACTCTTTCAAAATTTTTCTTTTTTAATTTACATACCGCTTGAAAGTGGTTTGTTTTTAAACAATTATTACAAGTTTTCCCAAATGCTGGACACTTTTCCTTTTTTATTTCGTGTTCACGTCCACAATACGAACACTTTTTTATCTTGTTTAACGCATATGTATCAGCGAATCTTTGTTCACTGGGTTGATTTTTATAACGGTGTGACACATTGGACATACCTTCAATTAGTCTTAATTGAATCAAGTCCTCTTCAATAGTCTGTTCGTCTTGTCCCAGTTTCTCAAACTCACAATATCTACTTGCATTTCGTAGACGGTGTAAATATTTTATAATTGGTTTGTCAATTTCTTGTTTCATTGACATGAATTTCGTTCTTTCTGCCACTACCAGCCTTTTCTTGGGTCTCATGTTTTTTTATAATCTGACTTATTTTTTTGAAAGTCAGGTCTTCCAAATTTAAGGGATATGCTATGGTGGAGACTTTCATTACCGCCTCGCATCCAGCTCGTGGCCAAAAATAAATCTGTGATTTCATTTTCGCCCCCCTTTTCCTTGTTGTCTTTCAACTTTTTTGTTCTCGCAGTGGCAGAGAAGCAACGAATCCAAGTATCCACAAATTCTGGATCTTCCAGATACAATTGATATCCTATCGGCGACACCATTGTTGTGCCGTAGAGGTTAGCACTCATCAGTCGCTAGACTCGTACTACTGGTGGTTATTCTCAGTGACCACTTATAAGACTGTTCACTTCTGCCTATGCAAATTATGCATACTAATTTGCTAGTATCACTACAATATTATTTACATTATTTACATATGGACTATTGTTCTTATCTTTGTTGCTGTTATCATAAAGTTTCAGCAGTTTTGCCTCCTACCTTCATCAGGTTTATATCAATCTGTCTAACCTACAAGGAATTCCAAACTGAAGTGTTTACTTACTCTACAGAGGTAAACTGTTCATTCCACTCATTTAATCTATGAGGGTTCTCATTCCTTTGTTCATATCTAGAGATATCTAGGCTAGTTTTTATTTTAAGTACTGCTCAGTTATTGCTTGCCCTATTTCTACTGAGTCCAAGTACACACTGCCCAGACCATACTCACGATTACTAGAACAGTCTACTCCTGAAGTTTAAATAAAGGGTTCACTTTGGAATTCTTTGTAGGTTACCTGCATCAAGATACACCTGATGAAGGTCAGAGAGCACAATAGCCAAAATATTGTGATAACAACAAAAATAAAGTCAATAATCCGATAATGTAAATAACGATAACTTCTCATGCCAGTGATTCAGATAAAATGAAATATTAAATTTTGACACACTGATTTCCATAAGATTGATTCTACATTTTCAGATTTTAGAATTTCTTTAATAAACAGTCTTTGTTTAACAGTACCCTTTGTGCGCACACACACACATGACGATAGAGTAACATGGACTCCATAATTTGTTATAAATAACATTTTAATTTCTCTTATTATTCTTTAGTGTTGATGGTGATACTCAAAATTGCTGAAAGTGCATGTACATGAATCTTTTATCTTAATCATGACTTGTTGTTGAAAGCTGTGTATTAGGGGCACTTACATCATCCTGGCAACACTAAATAGTGTTCAAGTGCAAGCAGGCCATTTAGTGTAGAAAGAGAGAATTCCTGCTACACCAAGTGTGACTTGTGCATAATTTGCAATGTACAGTATAGTTTAATGGATATCAATGTGGAAAGTGGAATTGCTGCGTAGCATTGAAATTTTGGTCTACTGTTGCATTAACTCTCACACTAATGCTCTTGGGAAAGGCATGAATCCAACTCATCATGTTATGGGTTAAACAACTGAGTAAAATGAGCTCTCAAGCCTTGGATGACAAGCAGTTTAAGAAAGAAATCTCTGAATTCTATACTATAGAGAAAGAAACAGGAAACCACTCAACTGTCTTACCCAAAGATGCATGTCATTTCATAGATAATAAAAAAAAAAAAAAAGGATTCTGTGGAGAGTCATAATCAATCCATGAGATAACATAATAGGAGTGACAGTACGTTTCCTTAGTGTTGTTTTTGTTTTATGTTTTTTTTGATAGTTTTATATTTTTACTTTTGCTATGATCTACATTGCAAATAAATGAAGCTATTTCATGATTAATAAACATATTACTCTGGACAATTTTGATACTTTCACTCCACATTAAGCATCAAAAGTTGACAATGTAAATCGTACCCCAATATTACCTCCCAAAAATATACTGACCACTGCTTCTGGCTAATGAAAAAATTATCAGAACTACAATGAATCTGTCCCATTTTGTCTTCATATCTTTATCATATAGTTGTCTTACTTGATTTTCTTGTGATGCTTTTTAGGTATATTCCACAAACTCTCAACAACCATGAAACACAGGAGTTGGCTGTTGGCTGCTGATGTACATAAGGTGAGAAATATTTCACTATTAAAATTAACCAAATGTATAACTTTCTTTACTATGAAACACTTACATTGCTTTTTCAATGTATTTATGGATTTATATATGTTGTTGAATAGTAGTTTCACAATTGACAAAGTTAAGCAATCTTCAGCCAAGATAATATTTTTAAAAGAAAAAAACCTTCAAAAATGAGCAAGAAGCAGTTTTTTTCTACTGCACTGTCTTTAGATGCATGACCCACCTGATGCTTAGCAACACACAAATTGATACTTGTTTACTCTTCATTACTGTTTCAATCTTTAAATATATTTAGTGCACATGACCAACATTGGCTGGCACTTGGTCAAATTCATAAAACATGCACACAATAACAAACTCACTATGATTGGCTTGAAAGAACATCGTGTTAACCACCATACTGTGACAAGTGATCTTTCTTTGAGAAATTTTAGTGTCATTCTCTGTATGTAATAATTTCAGGCTTGAATGCTCATTATAAAAATCTATTTCAGATTCTAATCAGTCAAGTATAAAAGGCTGGCTAATGAGGTACTGTATATTAATAATTTTGTTTTAACCTGCAGAAAACAAAAATTATTTTCATTTGGTTTCTGCAGTGATAAAGAGGATAAGTATTAAAAACAGAAAGCCTGAAGCATACTCTGATCGTTACATTGCTAGTAGACAATCCAGTTGTTATAAGGCATCTTTCAATTTAAAAATAAAATATTTATGTGAAAGTTTACTTAATGTTTTTGTATCAGATTATAAAAAAAAATCATTTTCACAGAATGGTAATTTGACTGTTTTTATGTTCTTGAATTTTATTTCAGTCTTTGGTGATTTTGATTTCATTTCCTGATCTACTGCTGATACACTGTGCCCTTCATGCCCTTATAACCTTGGCTAAGAGGTAAGTGACATGATCTCTTTGCATCCTAAAAGATAAACTATCTGTAGTGATCAGATTATATTGAAAGAGGAACTATAATGTCAAACATAAAATATAATGTATCTAGATTCAATGTTGCTTTAATAAATATTTGACTTATAAGTATACAAGTATACTATAAATTTGAATAAAGTATACTTTAAAGTATTTTATTATAAGTGTCTGACTTCATTTTCAACTCCTCTGATGCCATGACAATTGCTTGACTGTTTACAAATAAATGTTTTCAAAGGAGTAAAATGATTTAATAACCAAAGTGAAAGAGAAATGAAAGGAACATTTTCAAATATTGTTGCTGAAACTAAATAAATACAGTTTTGTAAAGGAAACTGTGTGTTCATTAAGGAAATTATGAGTTCAATTTCTGGGCCAGGCAGTGTGTACTTGGACTCAGTGGAAATAACTGAGCAGTGCAAAAAAATAAGAATTAGTTGAGTTATCACCAGACATGGGCAGTAGAATGAGAACAGCCTACCCTGTAGATTAAATAAAGGGTTCAGTTCAGGTGACCCTGTAGACTACTTGGATTGACAAACACCTAATGAAGGTCATAGGGCACAATACCTAAAACATTGTGCTAACAACAACAAAAATGAGGACAATAGTATGAATGTAAATAGTGTAAATATTTAATAACATGTCATACCTCCTCCTTTTGCCTGAATGACATGACATTGAGTCAATAACATGTTGGTGTCCTAATAACTCTAAGACAGATTCTATTTCTCCTTTCTTAATGGCGCACGTTTTGTTGAAATGCACAATTCTCTTCTGCTTAAAATTGTTGCAGCATTCCCAAAACAACCTTCTCCAACCAGATCTATCTCCAGGAATAGTTTCCCAGTCTTCAACATTAAAATCAAGAGTTTTTAGGATACATTTAACTACATACTTGAAACATTTCTTTTGGGTCAATTACTGTTATATACCATATCTATGAACACTAATGGGTATGTCCCAATCCTCATAAATACGTTGGGCACTATTGTAAGTGGAGGTAATATGCTGTCTTAGTCCAACATTAGCAGTGGTTTACCTACTTCATGCCACTGGTAAGTATTGTATTTTGTTGATGTTATAAAGATTACTATTTCATTTCCAACCTCTGTTTTAGTTATTCCCCATTCAGTAACCTTTTCTAGGTTACAACAATTACCTTGTATCAGCTCACCATAAAAAGTATTTGGGACAATCTGTTATCCTCTATACACGTCAAATGACCAGTCCAACGCATTTGATTATGAAGAAATAGTTCCTCTATACTATGTTTGTATGCTGAAGGACTTTTGTGTCTGGTGTACAAGACTGATGTCCAAAATTCATCTCTGGCACTGCTGGTGAAAATGCTCTAAGACCTTAATGTGCCTTCAATAGATGGCCCACGTTTCAGAAAAATATAAAAAGGTTGTTAGGACAACTGCTGTGCTCTCTTTTCAAGTTTCCTGAATGCTTGACTTGCTCATTCAATGGGGTAATTCACTTCCACATCTAGTGAGCCATCCCTGCCTAAGTATACAAAAGTGTCAACTACCTGCCGCCTGGACCCATTAATGAGAATGTTGAGCTCTATGTAAGGCAGCCCATTTGGAGGCATGTACATGACTTTTATCTTTTTCAGACTGATGGTTAGCATATACATATATCTACATAGACCAAGAGTCACAGAAAATGTTTTTAAAAAGTCAAAAATTTCTCTTCATCTACAAGGGTCAGCTGAAAAGTTCATGGGTGATATAAGATATAAACACAAATAAACACCCCAAATGGAGGACTAAGACCTGCAAGTGTACAAGAATACAACAGATGGTTGGCCAGTTGCTGTATTCTGGTACACTTACATGTGTTTTAGTCTCCCAACTGGTGTGCCTATTTATATCTATATCTTGGTCAGCCTATGAACTTTCCAGCCAACCCACATACAAGATCTCATCATACATTGCTTTTTTATTTCACAGCCCTGAACTATGTCAACAGATTGGGAAACTAAACACAGTGGAGACCATTCTGAAGATCATAGAAGAGTATGATGGAACCTCCAAAAAGTAATTCTTTCTTTGAATGAGCTTCTTCGATTAGTGATAACCTGATTTTTTTTAATTTCCATATCTGAAGCAATATAAAGAGACCATGCTTTTTAATTCTAATTACCAAAAATCATTAAGGTTAATTATTGATTTTCTTCATCTTTTTTCAATCATCTCTACTGTCAATATGCATAATCAATGACTTTGTTTATGAAAAGAAAAAGTTGACATCAACTAATTTTTGTCTAAAATGTAAGAATTTATTCTTGATTCTCCAGTTTTTCCAATGGCCACTTGAGAGTGTTTCGATATATAGCATGTCATTCTAACAAGAATGACTGAGAAATTGCAATTAATTGATGCACATCCAGCCCTCTTCTTCTTCTTGAAGAACAGTTTCTCACTACCGAGTTTCCTCGACACTCTCCGAAGTGCCCCTTGCTACTTCGAACAAGATTTCTTAAATGAGATTGATATCACAATTAAGAGATGCATGGAGCTAATTTGCGACATTAATTTCGATGACACAGCCTGGAGGCAGGCAAAGCACCCTTTGAGTTTCGGAGGCCTGGGTCTTCAATCAGTGGTAGATTTGGCCCTTCCAGCATATCTTTCTTCACTTTTGTCCAGTTGCAAATTAATTGATGAGATACTCGGTGGATCATCTCAGTGTTTCTCGGGTAGTTCTTTCGAACAAGCTTGTAGCGTATGGGCCCAAGAAACTTTCTATTCCACTAGACACATCAAAACAAAAAAGCTGGGATAAAATAATATGCAAGGCTAATTTTACTAATTTGAGCCTCTCTCTGGATCAGCATCGCCTTGCCTGTCTACTATCTGCTTCACAACCGAGTAGTGGTGCCTGGCTCGATGCAGTACCCTCTTCATCTACCGGTACCCTTCTAGATGATGAGTGCACTCGGGTCAGAGTCGCGCTCCGTCTTGGACCCAAATTATGTGAGCGTCACAGATGCAGATGTGGAGCTTCCATCAATGAGTTTGTTTTGCATCCTCACTCCTGTCGTCGTAGTGCTGGGCGCTTTCCACAGCATGCAGCAATAAACAACATCATCAGAAGAGGTTTGGATGCAACTGGGTTCCCTTCCCAAATTGAACCCATAGGCCTTGACTGCGTTGATGGAAAGCAGCCGGATGGCATTACCATTTTCCCTTTTAAAATTGGGAAGTATTTGATTTAAGATGCGACCTGTGTAGATACATTTTCAGCCAGTAATTTGATCAGGTTCGTGCTTGAGCCGGGGTCCGTCGCTCGAGATGCAGAGATAAAAAGATAGTTAAATATTCTTCTCTTGCTGATAGATTTTTTTTTTACTCCTGTGGCAGTGGAGACTTCTGGGGTTATTGGCCCGCATTTGATGGCGTTTCTTCAGAGGATTGGCACGATTGCGTCTCGATTAAGGAATGAGCCTCGCGAAATGGCATGGCTCTTGCAGCGTATCTCACTGGCAATGGTTCGAGGTAATGCTTTCTCCATCATTGCGGCTGGCAGAGGATAGAAAAAAATTGTTTATAGTTACTTTGTTCAAACTTTTTTTTCAGTAAATAAATTTCTCTATACTTCATAAAAAAAAAAAAAAATTGGGCTGTTTGCCATGTTTTTGAACTGTTTGAAATTTTCTTTTAGATTGGCATCTAATCTTCTGCGCCTGTTGTTGTGTGATGACCCACAAAGCCGAGAAATGGTGAAGAATTATGATGGAATTCCAATTTTACTCAGGTTCATTTACAGTTCTTTCATATTTTGATTGTTATTATTGAAATCTGAATCATTTGTCCCTAGTTGAGGGCTTATACTTACAGATTTTGACTTGTTAATATTCAATTACATTTTTTTTTTTTATATATTTTTCAGCCATTTTCATCATTTGGCCCATGATATGATATTATAGCAACTTTTTCTTTTTAAATGTAAGGAAAGTATCCTATAAAAGAATCTGTAGTGGATTTGCAAATATGATTATACCTATTTGGATATGTTAATTAGAAGAAAAATAAAATCTATAGTAAATTAAGAGACAGGCAGAAGTTGACTACTGATCACATGTCATAGAACAACACAATACAACAATATGGCATTGCTAATAGGATATTTAAGTTACTTGGATGAACCAGAATTTATTGAGACTTGGATTTGGAGTGTTGCAGCCCATACTAGGGCTAAAAAATTGAAAGACAACCAGGCAAGAATGGGATAAAATGAAATAACTGACTACTTTCTAGCAACTGCTGTTTGGGAAGCTGTAAAGAAAATTTCTGTTAGGATATACCTACAAACAATTGGAGAATTTGACTTTCATTGAAATTTCAGAAAATATAAAAAGAAGTTTACGACCTAAAAAGAAACTTGTCTTAGCAGAATGAACCAAATTTCTGTTCATTAAACAGAAACCAGATGAAGCAATTATGCAATATCTTCACAGATTAAGAGAAGCTAGCAGATTCTTCAAATTTCAGAAACTTGGAACTCAAGTTTTCACTATTAAGGATGAATTGATTCAATTACAGTTGATTGAAAGTATGACTGATACATTTCATAAATATAAGATATTGGAAAAATTACAATTGGATAATTTATCTCTAACTGCATGTGTGGAAGTTATACCACAGCTGGAATTGATAAAAATATACAATCAAATGAAAATAGTGCCCCTCTGTTATTTTGTGCCTTCGAAATTACCTATTTACCTTCTACCTTTGGTAGTTGCTACATTAAAGAAAATGGTAGGACATGTTCTTATTGTAGTCTTGCAAAAAACAAATTAGGATTTAAGAATATGTGGTTATTTTAAAATAAATATAACATATTTGAACAATTACAATTGAATAATTTGTCTCTAATCACATGTGTGGAAGTTATGCAACAGCTGGAATTGATAAAAAAATATAATTCTCCTGAGGAAAATGTTGAAATCTACAGTATAAAAAAGAACATAAGAAATACAAAAAAAAAATTTGCCATAATGCTGAAAAAATTATTTTCAGTCTGTATGCAAAGTTAAAAAGAAAATAGTATAAAAAAAGAGGAAAAAGAGAGAATTGATTATGTTTTTTTATATGAAGACCTAAGGAAAAAATCCAATCAAATAGATACAGGGAGTAAAGTCACTCTGATCCCCAAAAATTTCTGGGAAAAAATAGGTAAACCAAAATTGAGAAAAAGTCATCTGAAATTGAGACAATTTGATGGATCTTTGATAAAACCTTTGGGATACTTCAATGGAACATTTGAAAACTGTGACCGATTCAAAATTATTCCTATTATAGTAGTGGAATGAAAAAAAGTTAATGGATTATTAGATATAGATGTGTTAAAGGTGGATACATCAAAATTAATGAGAAAAAGTAAAAATAGGAATGTTAAAGAGGTATAAAGCATTTATAACCCTAACCCTATACGTACCCACACTTATTTTGGATCACATAAATAACTTACTCACTTTCTACCCTTGGTAGTTGCTAAGTTAAAAAAAAATGAAAGAGGAAGGAATTCTGGAGCATGTTCCTCTAGGTGGCAGTAAATGGGCCTCTCAGATGGAGACTTAAGAATATGTGGTGATTTTTAAACAGGCATAAATCGTAAAATATGTTCGGATTCATTTCCTATTCCTAATACTGAAACTGCTATCCTCAAATTATCGGGCATGAAATGTTTTGCAAAAATTGATTTAAAATCTGCCTACAATCAAATACAGATTGATGATAAATTCAAGGAAATTACCACTATGAACATCTCAATAGAATTATTAAGATGGACAAGAATGCTTTTTGGAGTGAAAATGGCAAGTGCCATTTTTTTTTAGAGAGCAATCGAAAATGTGTTAGCTGACAAAATCAGTAATATGATTATTTATCAAGATGATATTTTCCTTGGTGCTGCTACTAAGAACTAATTAAGACAAAAAACAAAATGTGTTAAACAAGTTAAAAAATGCAGGATGACAATAAAAAGAAAATGTGAATTTGATTGCAATACAATATTATATTTAGGGTACGAAATTTCAAAAGATGGCAGTGCACCAGATACAAAATTAATTAAGAAAATTTCAGAGGTATCTATACCTATTAATAAAAAAGAATTAGAATGCTGTTTAGGATTGGTCAATTTTTATAATAGATATCTACCAAAACACAGTGACTTAATAGAACCATTTGCTGAACTGAGTAAAAAGAATAGTGAGTTCAAATGGACTCAAAGGCAAAACTCAGCATTTGAGGATTTAAAAGAGATACTTGCAGAAAAATCCTTTGTAAAAATATTTAATCCCATAAAGGTGGTAACGTTAACTACAGATTTGAGTGCGCAAGCTGTATCATCAATTTTATCACAAGAAGACCATCCAATAATGTATCTTTCAAGAAGATTGACAGCAGCAGAAATAAATTATTCACATCTGAAGCACAGACAGAGATAACAATTCCTATTAGGTTAGAAGTTCCTATTAAAGTCAGACCATAGACCTCTAGAGTTTATTTTGTTACCCTAAAAAGGAGCTACCAAAAGCCACTTCCAGGATTCTAAGATGGGCCATAAAATTAATGGCTTATGAATTTGACATTGAGTACATAAAAGGAAATACAATACTACATGTCAATGCGCTGTCAAGGTTACAATTTAATAAGGACCAAGAAGGAAAAATGGAAATGCTGGATGAAGAAATATTACATTGGGTTGAAACTGACACATTATCTCTATAAATATTGTTATCAGAAACTCTATAGGATCCAATATTAAGCCAGATTGCTAAAAGAATAAAAAGAAACAAGTGCAGTAATTGTTTCAAAGCTGAAAGACCTTATAAAGAGATAAGTTATAAATTAATGATGTAAAATGTTGTTATATGCAATGGAGATATGATAGTACCACCAGAAACAGTAAGAAAAGATGTTTTAAAAAGTGTGCATTCTATGATATGCATTGACTACACAGAGGAGATTAAAATTGGAGGCATGGTGGCCAGGGTATTATCACAGTATAGAAAGATATGTACGCAAATACCCAAAATGTACAGAAATAAAGAATTTTCAACAAGGGAGAATACACTCATGGCCTAAAAAAGTGGAACATTGGTCTCATGTTCATAGGGACCATGCACACATTAATGGCATGGGACTATTTCTAATTTTAGTAGACTCCTTTTCATGATGGCCTGAAGTAGTTAAAGATAGAAAAACAATTACAATAAAACACTAAGAGTGGTATTTTCTAGTAATGTGGTTCTCCATTAAAAAGAACAGGACATATACCTCAAGGTTGTGGGGAGGAGAAAGAGGTTGTAGAAGAAGTTCAGGGAGGTGTAGTGGATTGGTAAATAAGATTGTTCCTATTTGCATATGTTAAGTAGAAGTGAAACAGGCAAGCAGAAATTGACTACTGATCACATGTCATAGAACAATGCAATAGAACAGAGTCCATGACAGCTTATGAATTGATATTTTACAAAACAAAACCTTCATAACATTTTACCAAAATCATCACTTTTACCTGGCTTCCTTGTTTTAGCCTAAGGATCAAAAGATGAAGTTGTTAATACAAATGATTCATGAATTATTTGAATTATTAACAAAATCCATCTGTTTTTTGTGAAAACTGGAAATTTATTCACTTCTTTTAAATGATTTGAAACAATTTTATCAAAATTTGTCAACACCTCAAAGTATAATTACAAATATTGATGAACCATTCTGTTTATGTAGTATGCAGAAAAGCTCCAAGTTTTTTTTGTTTTTTTTTTCCTTTAAACTAAAAATCAATTTTTAATTTTCTAGTTTTTCTAATAATTTTGTTTAACTGTTCATTACTATCTGCTTTCAGTCAGTTTCACAATTCTGACACAGAACTGCAGTGGGAAGTGGTTTGGTGTTTAGTAAAACTAAGCGAACAACCTGACGCTCGGCATGAAATAAAGCAATTGGGTGGCATTCCTTTATTGCTTTCACTTTTACATTGTGACACTTCACATAATTCTCAGCTGCATGTGAGTTTTTCATTACCTTTTTTTTGTTAATGATTATTTTGAGAATTGTTATCAAACAAATGATTATGATTGATACTTGTAGAAGGAAAAAAGATTATTGAATGAAAACCATTTTAAAAAAACTACTGACATGTTGGAAAATAAGACTTCAATTTGCCTCATATTTCCTATATTTAAAAAAACATTGGAATAAGGAATTTATAATTATAAACATACTTGATACAATTTCTCCATATATGTTACTTTTTAATCTTGGTGATTTTTTTTTCTTCTGATTTTGTTTTAAATACTTTTACTTGAGTAAACAGTTACTCATTTTCCCTCTTAATTGATCTCCAATTCCTGTTGAATTATTTACTGCTTGAATTTACTGTTGAATTTAAATATCACAAATGAATTTCTTAAATGTACATGAAACAGATTGATTTCTTCTAAGACATTCTATCATTATTCAGCTTCTACTAATGAAAGTGAAATAACAATGACAGTAATGAACAATTCTGGTGGCCTTTTTTTTATAACTCTGCTTAAATCTGTTTATGGTCAGTCTTAAAACAATTAATTTGCTTGCTTTTCTTAAAGGCTTCAAATAACTTCATATCAGTCATATAGATGTAAGTTGTTTGTGTGTATATTTCAGATTTTTCTTAAAAATTACAAGTTAAACCCATAAAACCCTGGATATTCTGAGTATCATCTGGGAAAGGTTTTTATACCATTTATTTAGATCTACACGCATTGTTGATCCAAATAAATGTACATTTGGATCTAGGCATATTTTGAAGACTCAGCACCCTACAACAATGACAAATTCAGCAGCAGACGTCTTGATACTATCAGTGCCAATGTGCTTTTCTTCCAAGTTTTAAATGAAAACCAAGAGAAAACACAAGCCAAATGCAAACAAGACAGATTTATTTAAATGAAGGATAAATGCATAAAAAGAGAGGCACAAACAAATGAAAATTGTTTGAACTGATTGCAACAGCTCTTAGGGAGATGTTATTAAATATACTTTAATGTTTAAAAAAATTATTCAGTATTATTATTGTTTAGGTAATAAGCATTGTAACAAAGCACAAATTGCTATATTGCTGTATATAAAAGGAATTTTCAACAATATATGCATTTTTTACATATTTATGTTTATTTTTTAACTTTTATCAAAAATGACATTCTTGTACATGTAGTTATGGATAATATTATATATTAATTACTAATTTTTTTAATTAATAACTATTTGTGCTCAGTTGTTGACATTAATAGCTATCCACTGATGTGTTAAAATTTTGGAATAATGCAATAATAAAAATTTTAAATTTCATCTCTGATAGATTTCGCAACCTGTAAATTCATCATGGCTCTGTAGCTAACATCAGTAAGCAAATGTCTGTTATATATTTTCAACATAATTAAAAGTTACAATGTAAATTTCAAAGGGTAATGAGATTATTTTGTAGTAAGTGATCAAATGATCAATATAGGCCATAATTAAGTCAAAATAATATAATAATGAGTAGATATTAATAACATTCTGGATTTTAATCAAATCAAAGTTAAAATAAAAAAAATTTGTTAGAGTCAATAGTCTGTTATATGAAAATTTTAATTGGAACTTTAATAAAAGTGTATTCCAAAATTTATTTGAGTTAAGAACATGGGTCACATGGTTGTCTTTGACTTTATTTTCAATGTCGATAAGCAGCATGCACGTGTGTGTGTGTGTGTACATGATTTGAAAGATTCTTGGATTAAGTATTTTTATTATTCCACAGTTTTGGGAATTGTAATTTTAATTTTGTTTTAACAATGTTTCAGTGAAACATAATAAAGAAATACTTATCAACTTCTGAAAAACATCCACTGGTATAATCAACTTGAAAATCAACTGAAGAATATGACAGCTGAAACACTTTGTTGGAAGCATGATAATTGTCTATAAATATATGGAATTAAGTTTAAAAAGAAAATAATCTATACCTGATGAATTTGAATAGTTTTATCAAAGTTTGTTGAAACTAATTACAACTGGATCATTTTGTCAAATGTAACCTCATGTTCTTGTCTGAAACTGGCTTCAGTCAGTCTATTCCAGTTGTCAATCCCTGATTATTCTCCCTTAATTATGAAAGAAGACTTTCTAAATCACAATGGTCATGGGCTTGGGACCTATATCAGGAATGGGTTCCCATGTGACAGAGAACTTAATGACAAGGACCCTGCTTTCTCATAAATGTGCTTTTGTATGGCCTCATTCATAGTATATTCTTCATCTTTGCTGTATATATATCTATCAGGATGATATAGAGTCTTGATATTTGACCAAATAACTGAGAAAATTACTGTTATCCCATGAGATCATCTCTCAGCTAGCATCCATATAATGTTCATGAGGAGTGGTTAGTCCACTCAAAACTGATGAAGAAGGTAAACACTCTCATGACTTCTTCATTTGCATACAAGCTGACCAAGATCATGGATGAGCCTACTTGTGTTCTTGATATAGCAGACACCAAACTTCTGGCCCTCTTTCTTACCTCCTGTCCTGGCAAATGTTTCACTGTAGTGTTACCACCTTGGACTCTTCTGACCACACACTGATTTGTGTCAAAAGTGATGCAAGGCATCCTTTGATGTCCCATTTCATAGGATAATTTTTCAGTACTCCAAAGCTGAAATGAGATAGCTTCAGATCATTCATTGTAAACATTTCTCTCTCAAAAATAGATTTACCAGAACAATCACCCTCATTTCTAAATGAATTCTATCTGACAGAGAGTTTTGTCCCTCACAAGATATATCAGCAAAGGTTGAATAACCAGCCTTGGTTCACACCTAAATGTGCTGCTGCCATTTCTCACCATAACTGCTACTACCATCTTTAACACTGTAAATAGTGTAGTAAAACTCTTGCTTCATTCAGAACTGCCTGCTATCATTGCAAGAAAGTTATTGAAAATTGTTAAGATTAACTATGTGCCGACTGGAAAATCATGAAGAACATTCTTAATAGAGGCAACCCATCAATGCCTACTATTATAAATGGCCCTGAGGTCATCTCATCTTCATCAGATAAGACTAAGCTCTTTGCAATTAACTTTGCTTCTAATTCCATGTTGGATGACAAGGGTCATCCCCTACCTGACTTTCTCCCTCTTACAAATCACAAACTTTGTGATTTCTCTATCACATCCCTGGAAATGTCCAGCCACATCAAAAGCCTTGATTGTACAAAACCTGATAAAATATCTTAGGTTATTCTTAAGAACCTTAGCTCAGAGGATTTTTTGTTTATTTTATTTTTGACTACTGGAGAAATGTTTCCAAAGTCTATGAAAGGTGTCAGCTGTTTTCAAGAATGTGTGTGTTCATCCTTGTCACAATTTATGCCCTATCAGCCTCTTTAGTGTCCACAGCAAATTCTTCAAAATGGTTGATTTCTTTAAAAAAATAAACAACTTCCTGAGCAACAAACAGTATGGATTTCATTTGTCTAGACCTAATGTTGATGTTTTAATTATCATTACACACCATACTAGTAAAATGTTCAATAATAACTTCATCACAAGAGCAATTACTTTAGATACATTAAAGGCTTTTGACAAGATATAGCATTGAGTGTTGCTACACAAATACACCACCTGTGGTATCTCTGGAAAAGTCTTTGTAATTATCAAGCACTTCCTCTCAGGTAGATTTATATTCTGATGCCCATGATATCAAATCAAACATTCCCCAAGAATCTCTCCTCAATCCTATTCTCTTTTTGCTTTATACTAATGGGCTGCCTAAGAACATAGGTTATTGCACAGGTGGAAATGGGTAATGAAGGAGACAGAATCTTGTTGTCATTGTTACTGTTGTGGAGGTTAATTCTTTGTCTGCTTCGGCAAATGTAAATTCAAGTAAAAATGACTATATTTGAGTATGGGCAAATAAATGTATAATTTATTTACATACATACAAAACTAGTAACTGTTGCTGCTACTAATGCAACAGGGAGAGAGAATAGTGAAATTAAACATTGCTGATGGCTATTGTTTCTCTCTGAGCATGTTGATATGATGGCTGGTTTGTGTCACACCCTTCAGCTAGCAGGTGTTGATCTCCGAATTGGCCTGTGTTGAGTTTGTTTTAATTAGAGAATATATATCCGTTGTTTGGATCCAGATTAAGATTTTGGTTTTTGGAGTGGGAGTGGCTCTGACTGGTCAATAAATTGTTTATCTTATTTTGATTAAAGTGGATGTATGCATGGAGCCTATGCACAGAAAACATATTTATGTAGTCTATTTTGTATCATCAAGCAGTCAACATCTGGTTTGTGTAGAAACATGTAAGAGGTACGACAAAGTTATTAGTAAATATCTATGCAGATGATACAACAGTGTCTGGGGTGCATGTTTAAAATTGAAAATGGGAAGAGCCCAGCAGCTGATACCTCCCCTAACCTCTGACCTAGCTCAATGGGGGGAAAGACTGGCTTGTAACTTTCAATACCTCCAAATCCAAAGCTCATTATGTTTCATCATCATCAATTAGACCTTCAATTTACTTATTTTTCAATGCACTTTCAATGAAACTCAACTTCATCCCAAACCACAAATGGAACTCATCAGTACAAACCATTGCTAAAGATGCTGGGAAAATTGTCAGCTCCTTGTACCACCACAAAAAGTACCTAACACCTTTTACCATTTACAAGAGTCAGATCAGATCAAATATGGAATATTGTTGCCATAACTGGGTTGGAGCTGCACTTTGCAGCCTTGAAAGACTTCAAAAGCATTTACATGTCCTTGTGGGGTATAATTTATTTTCCACCCCACAGCTTTCCACCAACACAGCATTGTAAGCCTATTGCTACTTCCATGGCAAATGTTCTGACATGCTCCATTCTTTAATGCCACTAGCTCAGACCTTTACAACCAAACCATTTTCTTGTTGCATCCATAGGGTCAAATCACCCCCATTCCCTAAGTATTCCTTTTGTAAGAAGAGCATTCCACTTCAAAATCTTCTTCCTAAAAACCACTATTTAGAGGAACAGATTCCCTTATGGATGCTTCCCAGAATACTATAATCTTAACCTCTTCAGTCGTTCTTTATATGCTTGTAATCTTCACTTCTTACACCTTCCTCTTACGATCATATCACACACCCCATTCACTATCTTTCTGCCCTGGGTACCTCTTTTGTCTTGTATTGGGTGGACTATAATAATAACAAAAAAAATTATTGATTACATTTGAAAATATCAGTGATATTGTGCTTGCTCAATATTTGAATGGATAATTTGAAAAAATTAACATACTATAAACCAGGAAAAATAACTTATTCCTATTTTAAAAAAAAGAAAATTATTATAAGAAAGATTAATGTTATTATTATTAAAAAAATTTAATATGATTAATTTACAAATAAACTTTAACATTAATTTAAAAAAATACTTTTTTATTAATTTGTTTTATACAGAATGCCAAAATGCTGGAAATTAACTACTCTCTCAAATCTGGTAAGTAAAATCTAATTTGGGTTCACACTGATAATTGTCTGATAATCCTAAGCTTATCTTGACTGATTATCTAAACCATCTCTGCATCCCATAAAATCTTTAGTTTTCATTTTATTTATGTTTGCTTTTCATTGATTCTTTCTTCTAGGAA
The DNA here is from genome assembly GCA_963932145.1 of Acanthosepion lycidas. Taxonomy (NCBI): domain Eukaryota; kingdom Metazoa; phylum Mollusca; class Cephalopoda; order Sepiida; family Sepiidae; genus Acanthosepion; species Acanthosepion lycidas. The sequence goes on along the minus strand of OZ010585.1, from coordinate 2,693,477 downwards.
TGTCTATGTTAAATCAGAAAAAGTCAAGTGCCTCACATGATACACACTTGGATGTTTGTCTCTCTCTTTCGAATCATGACTGACTAAGCAGCAGATTTCTCACAGTAGGCTGACGTTTCTTTCTATGGTAGACTGGTTGCCAACTAAGGCTATAGTCTATCTTGCTATTCTACCCATAGCTGGGGGAGAAGAGATGGATTCATATTTTTCCCAAGGGTACTTGCATAATTGGATGTAATGAACTTGACTGGAATTTGAACACATCTCTCCGATTTCTCATTACAAGCCATTATTAATTACAGTTTACACTGCACATCCAATGTCAGTGTCAGTCATCAGTCAAAATATAAAAGTCATAAAAAATGTTTTCTGAATATCAGTGTATGTCATTGTTGAATTCTTGGGAAAAGTATAAACATTTTCTGGAATCATGTCAGCACCAATGCCCTACTCTGAATCAAACGTGTTAGATGGAATTCACCAGTTTGAAGTATAAAACACAGAGTTTAGGTTTTAAGTTTTTCTTATGCCCAATAATCTCAAGTTCCTGAAACTATAGCTATTGTTCAAGTTGATATTTTTGATATTTCTTTGTTCTCTTCACCTTCAGTTTGGCTCTTTGTTCAAAAATAGTTAATAAATAACAATCATGTTCAAACATGATTCTGCTTATAACAATGATTTCAGATATTTTATTCCAACCACTCATTTTGCTGTTATAGAAAAACTTAGGCAGAACTTAAATAGCATTAAGTCATTAATGTCAGAAGGGAGAATCACTTGTATGTGTTTGAGTGTACAGATTTGTCTGGAAATGGTCCAGCTATTCAGGTTTAGTGAAAAACATAACCAACCTAGGACAATGACACCTTGGTTCACCTTAAAGGCCAAATCTGATGAGTGATGTGATGTTTTGCCAAAAAGCCCTGCATGAGATCCTAACAATGGACAGGTGCATTTTCATGATCTATGTGACAGTTACAGAGTACACATACTTGCGCAGTGGCATCTCAGTGCCAACTGAATATCTCTGATTGGAGAGTTTGTCTGTTCACTTATGCACAGTAAGATCATCCCCTTCCCAGCACACCTGATTGGTTGACAACTTAAGCCACACAACTAGTTCTTAAGATATTTAAAATACTTAGATATTTTCTCTACAGATCCTGTGAAAACATAAGCTGTATTCATTGAAAACTGTTTTTTTTTTTGTTTGTTTTTTTTTATTTTGCAGTTTGACTGAAAAATATGTTGTCGGGAGTTTTGAGGTGAAATATTGTTATTATTCAACAAATGATATAGATTAACATTCTCACCTTTGTTGTTTCAATCATTATATTTTGCCTGGTTGATTCAATAGGCTTTCTCTGGTGAACACCACATTTTTTTTAATTTAAAAGAAAAACTTGAAAGAATTTTTTTTAATTGTTCTTGATATTCCTTGTCCTACCTTCTAACAAACAGAGCAATCCTTATGCTGTATGTATCGCAACCAAAAAGAAATTTGCAAGAAATAAAAACATTTCTGCACCAGATGAATAACACTTAACAATCAATGTTCATATCATTGAGACAATAGAGATTGGCAATATGGGGATAATGTTCTTGGTTAGAACAGATCCTTGAGAAAAGGTTCAAGGATTCAATTACTAAAATGTCATGATTTAAGAAACAATGATCAAGATGTTTAAATAATATGTGAAATTTTAAAAGATAAATTTGACAAATATTTGACTTTAATATTTAAAGCATTAACGGTTTTCTCTTTATTTTAGTTGACTTATTAATAAATCATCAAAAGTAATGTAAGTTTCACAAGAATATTTGTTTTGGGGGTTGAAGAATAAGAAGTAAAACCCTCTGAGCAATTGAAATTAATTTATGTGCACAGGAAAAATTCTACATTAACAAACTCAATAACAAAACTTTTTATTTCCAAATTTAACCATGTATTCTTGTAAAAATATCTGCACTAAGTTTTTAAAAAATATTATCATTCATTTTCTTTGTTTATATTTTTCATTAATGCTGTTATTTTTCTGAATAACCCATTAACTTTGTTCATTTTGATACCTTTATTTCTAGAATTGATAGACTAAAAATGTCTGATTTGAGTTGCTATTTTTCCATTGAATATTTGCTGAGTTATTCTTTGCTTAAAACAAACTGTTTTGATATTAAAAGTAAAAACAGAAAACTTCAATATTTTTCGTTATAAAATAAATATTTTCTTCACTTTTATAGTGATATAATTAAAGAAGTTTAGTACAAATTTTATTTTTTATGTGAATTACTTCTTATGATTGATAAATTACCTCCCTTTACTCCTTTTTTTTCTGTTCCTTTGACAAGTGACTCCGTCTTGATAGACCCTGATCAGTTCATTCACTATTTGTTTGTTTTCATATATTCCTTGTTGTGATTATCCATAACTTACCTAAAAGACATTTAATAGTAATATACCTTAACCATTTCTGCAATTATAATTTCTCTGCATGTCAGTTACTTTTTGAAATTTTCTTTCTCTTTCTCTCTAGCCTGCTGTGCTGCTTTGACTGAACTTGTGTTGAATGATACAAATGCTCATCAAATTGTCCAGGCCAATGGCATATACATTTTGGGACAACTCATTCTACCCAGACCTTATAGTCACAAGAAGGAAGGAAAAGCCATTGAGACACTACAGGTAAATATTCTCATGCCAAACTTCTTTTCTTTTTTTTTTCTTTCACTTCTTTTTACTATTGGAATAAGCCTTTGTTGTCAACAGGAATACTTTTTAGGATTCTGCCGGCCAAACTGAATGCCTATCTTTCAGTAAGCTGAATCAAGCACAAGATTGGATTTGTAGATTTGTTGGAATCCACAACCAAGGTTTTCCAAACCTTTAATAACAACAACAACACATCTTTTAAAAGAAACATAAAAAAAGGTTATTTTCTGAAGGAAAAGTAGAAGCAGAACATTTCTATATTTTTTTCAGAAATATACATCAGCAATAAAATATTCAATTTTCCTTACAGTGATGCTTGTTTTATAAAGTAATTCAGCATTCTTAGTTCAGTGTGAAATATGTGAACAGGCTTACTTTATGACAGTCAGCCTAATGTGTTTGTGAGTTCGTAGACAAAGGCTTAGTATGCGGTTTCTGGCTAATCCCTTCTATTGTGTGTGTGTGTGGACAAGGCCTTAGTCTGCAGCTGCTGTCTCTCTTCCATTGTGTGCATATCCGTGAGTACATGTGTGTGTACACATATATAGATCAAACTGGCTACCACTTGTTTTGAACCTCAAGAAGAAGTATGCTTCTATTTTTATATCTGTAAGAGGATTCAAAATCTAATTTCACATAGAGGCGTGAACTTTTTTGAATACAAGGATTTTATTGGTTAGAAAATAATTTCACACTGGCCTGTGAAAATCTTTTTCTCAAATTTGCAGGAATGGTGAAAGGAGTTAGTATTGTTATTTTCTAAATGGTCCAAAAATAACATGTGGCAGGTTCACAACTACGTCCAACTACAACCTCTTTCGGTTACTGTTTGCCAAGTGTTTAGTGTCTTACAGCTCATGAAAGACTAATGTGGCAAAGACCCATTTAGGGATACACAGAGACCAGGTAAAGGCTTCTAGCATATACAAGGAACTGTCTGAAATCTACTGACTCATACATCTCATGTCTGCACTATCTTTATTAGAAAGCAACTTCGAGTAATCAATAATATCACTACATCACAAAGTGTAGTATCAGAAAAGATATTGAAGTTCAACTAGCTATAAATTCTTTATCTATCAGAAGAAGACTGCTGCTTCTATAAGGGCACAGCTTATTCAAACAAAAGCACAAAATAACATTTAAAAAGCCATGACAAGATATAGGTTTTTCATTTTTATTTTTAAATTTTTCAAACACATCGTCATAGATACAAGTGGATACATTATAAGTTATAGAATAAAATATATTTTATACAATAAAACATATTAATGTATTTCATTCAAGTGAATTAAAACTTTTTCTTTGAGAGTTCAGTGCAAATAGGAAAAAATAATGTTCATATTTCTAGAGTTTGCTAAAAATTAACAATACATATAAAGTTACTGTTGGAAGTAGAACTGGAAAAACTTGAACACCCATGATATCAGAAGCATGAGAGAGCACAGAAGTGAAGTGACACATTCAGTTCTGTGGAACTTTTTCCCTACTCACTTAAAGAGTTCAGCTTCTATTATGAATCCAAGGGTGGTGGGGGTGTTTCAAGGAGAACAGGTTTTGTTTTTGGCACAAAGCCTTCTTAGTGTCAGAAATATTTTAATTCTTTTTCTTATTTTCTATTCAGAAATTATGCATGATCCTCCTGTACAGGAAAAACAAATTTTTATCACTTGTATTCTAGCCACAAAAGCGTCAACTTCCACTTCCATATAAAATCTCAGTGGCTTGTGAGATTAGCTTACTGATCTCACTGTAGTAGGACAGAATACACTTTAGACGTGTGTTCCTTATTAATTCTCCCCCTTTGCTAATTGCTTAGCCATAGCCTAATCTGAACAAGGGTTAAGGTACATAAGGCTGGCAATAACAAATACTGTGAATCTTGGATAATAATAAATCTGGCACAACCAATTTTGTCATTATCACACAATTCAACTTGGTCAAATACAAACAATTATAAGAAACTTTATTTATGGAAGGAGGCAGTTTTTTTAGCATTGATGAACAGGAAAAAAATTTTTTTTTACAATTTTGGAAACTCACCTCACCTTATATTAGGTTGGTGCAAAAATAATTTAGTTTTCTAACATATGTTACTATGTGAGAAAACGAAATTATTTTTGCACCAACCCAATATAATCAACCTTCAGATAAGACAAATACTCCCTACTAAATATTAGAAAGTCTTGCACTTCTCTCTTCTGTGACTGGAATGAACCTACCCTCCACCATTTTTATTAGAGAAATTCCTTCTTTCATCAACCAAAATGATTTTTTTTATGAATTGATGAGCCTTGCATTGAGTGTCACCCTCATATCATAATCACTTCATTCATAAATGCCTTCTTCTCTTCATTCCATACTGCAAAATGGTTTTAATAGCAGAATGAAAATGGGGCACAACATTTTCAATTAGCAGTTATTTTTCTCTTCTTTATTAGTCTAGCTACAATTACAGCTTCAGTCATATTATAAAATTCTTTTCACCAGAATCACTCTTTGACTCAGTTGTTTCTACACCATAAATCCTCTGATACGAAATTTTCTTGTTGAAATTCTTCTTATATTAAAAATAGTCTTTTTACTTTCATGATTTTCATGTTTCAAGTTGGAAATGATGATTCCAAGTGTTACTCAAAAACAAATTTTGTTACTCTAAATGCATCATTATGAGTGAAATATCTTTCATGTAAAACTTTCACAAAAGTTCTGCTTGTTGTAGAAAATTTTTTTTTTGTTTTGTTTTGTAGAAAAATTCCTTCCGTACATTACGCTTCCTGTTTAGTGTGGAACGAAATCGTCGCTTATTCAAACGGTTATTTCCTTCTGAGCTTTATGAAATGTTTATAGATGTTGGACATTACAACAAATATTTAGCCAACTACCAACGTTTGGTTGAAAAGATCTCAAGTCTTCCTGTAAGTAGAGATTTTATTGAACATTAAATTTATTGCAACTCTCCTTTTCCAAAGTTCACTTCTTTGTTGCTGAGTTTTAAAATAATAATTAATACCTCTTATGCCTTATTCCACCTAAGTTAAAATAATTCATTGTGTTTTACTTATATCTAATAATTAACTTTTAATTACTATATTCCCTTCTTTTCCATAAATTATTCAGCTTAATAATAGCTTTTAAAGTGTTTTTAGATTGACTCAGTAAATAGAGACAGAAATTTTAAATAAATGATTAATGCAATATTATATTTAGAGATATCAATGTAAAAAATCTAGATAAGTTGATCTGGAAATAATCTTCCTATTTTCAAGTTCAATGTAGAAATAAAGTAGAATTTTAGCAGTATTTTCAGTTTCGCATAATTTCACCAGGAGAAAAAATAATGGTAATCTGTTCAATTCAAGAAGAAACATTGACCAAAAAAAGTAATAGCCTTCGCTTCTAATAATAACATCTTATCTTAAAATTCATTTGTTAGAAGTTACTCTGTCATAAAGTAAAAGATTTTTATGTAGACCCTATCCAAAAATTTACATTTTCTCATAGACATCTATTCTTGATCTTGGATCTTTTACTGATTTTGAAAACTGGTAAGTTATTCTTTAGACTCTATTTTCCAATAGCATTACACTATTTTCTCATATAAATAGTCATTATCAAAATACCAATCCATCAACACTAAATGATACCAACATTAAAATTTACCTCAATCATACCCACTTTGATAACAATTTATCAAGTGAGATCCAAATAAAGTAGTTATTTTTACTTTTAACATTATGATGATGAAAATCAATTCTCTTTCTTGAAACAATGTGCATCAAAATGAATTCTTAAACCCATGTGCATGAAAAGTAGGTCACATTATACAAAATAATAATAATTTACTAGGGCATATTGAAATAAAACTTAACTTCCTTGAACCTCAACTTTTAATTATTTTTAATGGGGGTCATATAAAAGTTGATTCTGTTTTGCATGAGAATGATAGTTTTGTGTAGAGTCACTTAAGTTGTGCTTAAAAGCAATACAACAGTACATTGGGTTGACTATCAGTGAAATCACCTATTTTTCAGCCTGAAACTATCCAAGTGATTAAGAATAATGTCCTTGAAACTGACCAGAATAAGAGACCTGACCAATACATTGGTGATTATGCTGTTTTTGAATTGCTTGGTAGTGGAGGATTTGGTTCAGTATACAAAGTGAAAAAGACGACTGCTGGACAGTCCTTTTTAGCCATGAAAGAGGTCAGTCTTTTAATCTTTTTTTTTTCTTTTTCTTTGTCTCTATCCATTTCTATTTTACACTATGACCCTGCAGGACAAAGCTGTGGATTATTAGTATTGTTGCAAGGGTTGCTCTGAAAGTAATACCTCCTATTTTATTATGTTGGCTCACAATGGGGAATGATGAAGTGAATGATGCCAATAGAATTTTCCTGACTTAGAAATGATTTAAAAATTGACAGTGGTTTGCTAATAACAGTTCAGAATAATGAGTGATGTCCTAATAGCCTCAATGCATTTTTCACAATTCCCCATTGTCCCTTCTCCATACTTGCAATTAGATCTCTTTCTGATTAATTCTGCATGCTGGCCAGATATGAATGCGATGAAGGCAGGGGACAAAATAAAAAAAAGTTGTTCTCCATGCATCACATCCAGTCTACAAAGCAAGCACCCCGGCAATGAAAGCAACACTGGACAATCACAGTTCCTGCCAGTAAAGGAGATGCCCCTGGGGACTACCAGATCTGCTTAAAAGCAGGTCTCAAAGCTGTTGAGGGCCAGGAGGCCAGTGGCCAACACACAGGGTTCTGCTGCTGACATCACTACTGCCACCTCTCAACATAAGCACTCCTCTCAACAATCATTACCACTCCCAGGCTTGACTAACCACCTCAACTATCCAGCTTTAACATAACATCTCAACTTTGACACCACCCAGCTACAAGTCTTCATTGTCGCCGATGCTGTCACCTTGGCAAATACCAGTCACACCAACTTGAAACCACCTCACTACAAGGCATTCTCTTTGCAGTCATCCCTGTGGCTCTGTTCTATAGAGCAGGTCTACCAACTCCGACACCACCTCAGCAACCCACCACTGTTACTTGGACATAACCAACTCACCACAAGGCATTCCTTTTGCAGTCGTCATCGTGGATCCATTTTATCGAATAGACATACTAGCCACGCCAATCTGACACCACCTCAGCAACCCACTGCTGTCACTTCGGTATACCCATCTCACTACAAGGCATTCCTTTTGCAGTTGTCACCACAGCCCCATTCCATAGCCTACCAACCACGCCAATCCCACATCACTTCGTCACCTCAGCATACCCAACTTGCTATAAGGCATTCCCTTGGCAGTCATTACCATGACCACATTTCACAGAACAGGCTTACCAACCAATGAATCGACCCACCACCATGACCTTGGTAAAACCCACATGAGAAATAGGTCAACTCCCAGCACTACCCTTACATTTGATCACCATCCTGACAACTGGCTACTGAAACTGACATTCCACCTATTTTTTGACATCTCTATACAACACACTATATATTAAATAAATGTTGTTCAAAAATATAATCCTCATTATTCCTTTCCTCTCACAACGAAACACTTATTATAACAATACATAAGTTTTCTATACAACTTTGGTGTTTTATCATGTGAAGTTAACAGTTTTTAAATGAGAGCTGTCATCTAAGAATGAATGATGTTATTTTCCTTCTCATATACACATGCTGTTAATTCTTAAACCTGAAAAAGACACACTGACTGTATGAATTCTTTAGAACCCATACTATTTAAATGTTTTAGTTTGTATATTGTCTGTATCATCCAGTTAGAATTGCCACCTTTTTAACATTATATAGTTATCTAACCTGTTTGTATATTTCAAAATGTAAATAAAATTGAAAATTATTCCACTGTATCTAAATGTTTGATCTCATCTGTAAAACATAAATAAGAAATTAACATCCATAAATTTTTATCATTTCAGAATTATTTTGTTGTTTTATTGTTCGTTTTTCTTTTTCTAAGATTAACATTGAAAGCCCTTTGTTTGGTAAGAATGAAACAGAAAGATGCAACAGTCTTGGAGCAATGATCAGTGAATTGAATATCATCCGAGAACAGTTGCGACACCCAAATATTGTTCGCTATTATAAAACATTTAAAATAGGTAAAAAGAACACATTTCTCATTTCTTTTTATTCTCTTGCTATAAAGGAAACTCTTTTAATAGATTAAAGATTTATTATATATACAGATTAGTTTTATATAATGCAGAATTTTCATGGAGTCAAGTTGATTACTTTTTCTTTTTTCTGCACCATTGTCTAATTTTAATCTTCAAGTTTTAAATCAAGACATGAAATTGGATCCAAATGATCTTCTATTTGAGTACATATTTTTTTCATTCGCATGTATGTATACTTTTCCTTCAAAAAGGTAAAAGTAATTCTATTTTTCATTTGAGTGAAAAAGAACAGATACCTTCATTTGATTTTGAGAAAAAGACCAAGAAAATTTGTGAATTATTTGATATAGTTCTGTGAAACATGCAGGAAGACAAAATTCTTATTAAAAGATGAAAAAATGTTATGCTGTTGATCTTAAATATTTGATAGTTAAATAAATATTCTTCACATAGCAATAATATCAAGCTGAATCAGTATCCTGAACCTTCCAGGATCAGACTTTAGAGATTGCTACTGCTTCTTGACAAGCACACTCCAACTCCTTTGCAATTGTGTAAAGTGAAAAGAGCAAGAACTTCAAATGATTTAGCAGAACACATTTTTCCATTGACATGCACTTGATAAAAACTCCTCTTTTTAAACCACTGAATTTTGACAACCTCTTGCCTTTTAAACTTTTTTCTTACTTGGGTTATCAGTTTAATTGATGGGAGTAAAATCATTTCTTCTGTCAAGGTTTGCATGTAAAATGAAAATATTCTCTGATACAATCTGAAAAAATTTATCCAGTTAAGATCAGAAGTAGAAATATATTTTTAATTATTTAATTTAATCTTTTTTCTGCAAGTAGTCTTTGAATTCTTTTTGAGTATTTGCTCTCTGGATCATCTTTTTGCATAGACTTATTATTGACTAAGCTTAGTTTAGTCTAGCACAAGGCCATAAGTATGGAGCACCTAGTAAAGACTGAAGTAGTAATGGTCAATGAGGTTACTTCATACTGACATGCTCATTTTATTATATACAGCTGGTTAAAATATTTTTTAAACTCATATGCATATTTACACTTCCTGATGTGTGCATGTATGTGTTTGTGTGTGCATGTGTGTGTGCGCACGCATGTGTGTGTGTGTGTGTGTGTGTGTGTGCATGTGTGATTGTTTTGAATATGAACATAAGATTTATTGCAAACAATTTTTTTTAATATGATGTAGTAATTAAAAACCTCTTCTGTCTCCAGATCTCAAGCTGTACATTGTTATGGAGCTAATTGAGGGAGCTCCACTGAAAGAACATTTTAATTCATTGAAAGAGAAGAAATTAAAATTTGAAGAGAACAGAATCTGGAATATTTTCATACAAGTCAGTCACCTCATAGACAATCTTTTGTTCTTTCTTTCTCTCTCTCTCTTTTTTTTTTTTTTTTTTTTAAAGAAACTTCAATGTGAACAAATGTTCTTGCCTTTCAGGCCATCACTCAATTGTTTGCATGGAAAAATATTGCATAGTCTTACTTCATTAAATACATTGCAAAATATTATTAATGGATTACAAAAAGAAATGCATTTGGCTTGTGTGTAATAATTCCAATGAAGATCCTACATATATTCACTAAAATAGATTGCATGCATTTGGATTTATACTATTTTTCTTAAGAATTAAAAGAAATGTTAAACTCTATATATTAGATTGGATTGTTTATTTGCAAGAATAATTTGGCAAAGTTTAACAAACATACTCACAAAAAGAGAGAGTATACAACAATAGTGGTATCAAGAGAAAAATTGTCCTTTTGACACACTGTTTTTGTTTTGCAAGTAACTTTGTTAAACTTTGCCCAAATTGTCAAATACTGATGTAGATTTCTAAATTCAAGCGTTTGTATGGAATCCTAAAATGGAGGAATTGCTCTCACTTGCATCAGTAATGCCACAAAATTTGCATTTCCTGTTTAAAATAAATCAACTTATGCATCAGAGTAACAATAATTGATGTGTAACTCATTGTGGCATCTACTTCTGAAGAGATGATTATTGAATGTTTCACCATTTTTCATCAACAAAATACTAAAACTTATCACTTCTGAGTACTTACATAGAAAATATCTTCTCCACCAAATGATCTTATCAACAAAGTGTTGGGCCAGTTGACTATGTAACTTGATGGCTTATTTAATGTTGAAATAATTTTATAATTATTATTATTAATAATAGTAGTAGTAATAGTAGTCTTATATTTGTGTCTGTAAGCATTTACTTGGCAGCTGATGCCTTTTTAGAACTTTTTACAATGTGGACAGTCCTCATCTTTATCAACTGCAACGAAAATGTGCTCTAATGCAGATGCAGTATTTCAAAAGGTTTTAAACATGCTCTGGTGTTGTAAGCTGGTACCACTGCTTAACCACTTCCCCATGTTTATTACACCACAGCAATAATGCATTCAAACAAAAGGAAATGCCATAAGCATAACCATCACACCTGGTAGCAATAAAAGTTTTCTATTTTATGCTACAGGTCAACAGACATGGGTGCAGTTTTGGGTTGACACAGGCACTGCAGTGAACATCCTATCTTTTCTGCCACAAGATAAAATAACTCTCTCACCTATCATGTTTTTAGCAGCTAATTTAACTTGCATTGCTATATACAGCCAACAATCAACAAGGCAAAAAATAATATAAATCAAGCAAACAATATATGCAAGACAAATCAATAGTAATAAGGCAAAAAGTTCACAAACTAAGAATTGTGATTGACACACAAAAACAAGTTCAGATAAGCAAACGTCACATTCTGACTTCAAAACAAAACTGACCAGGAAGGAGTCATATGAAACCAGCCTGTTTTATTGACTAGGAAGAAATCACAGCATGCATTTGTGTATGTCTGTCTATAAAAAGTGACAAGTATTTTGCAGTCATTCCTAAACAGATTGAAATCAACACAATTACAATTCTAAGTTTATAAATTAAATAATAAGAATTTTCTGATAGACTTACATAATAGTTGTTTTTATTGCTTTGTTAATGTGTGTGTGGTTATATCTGCTCTTTTATGGCTATAGATAAGAAACTGATACCTACATGTTTATTCTTCAGATGAGTTAAGTAATCAGTCATTTTTTTCCTGTTATAGAAATCATTTAGTTTACAAAATAAAATAATGTGTTTCTTTTTACATTTTGTTAGCTGTCTTTTCATTTATTTATTTTTTTTTTTTCAAAACCACTATTTTTCAGATGTTACAAGCTTTGCGGTACTTACACAAGGAGAAAGGCATTGTACATCGAGACTTAACACCAAATAATGTCATGTTAGGCGAATGTGACAGAGTTACTATCAGTAAGTTTATTTTGACAATCAGATTTGAATTCTCATTGAAGAAAACTTTATACAATTTATTTTTAAATTTCAAATTTTCAAAATTGTGATTTTAAACCCACAAAAACATCTTTCCATATTGGTACAGATTAGTGAATTTAAAAAAAAACTATTTGAAACTGACAAATGTGATTTTGAAGTGGAGAGTTGCCCTGGTAGCAAATTAGCAAATGATTGGCTCTCTTTCTCCTTTTATATGTCTATTAAATTTCATTAAATTTTGGCACCTACATAAAAAGGCAAATGAAACCAATTTTTTTCTGTTTTTCTTTTTAAACTCTTGTCCATAAAAAGTGTATTTCTACATTGTTAAAAGCTTTGGGTTGGCCTTGATCATCACTAAATGGAATAATTAATGTTTTTTAATCACAAACAAGTTATTATTAGGTAATAAAGTAGTGCAGTGTCTGTTATTGGTGCAAAGTTAATAGAATTCTGTTGTCATATTCTTCTTCTTATTATTATTATTATTATAAGAAAGAAATGATTTTGTTTCCATTCACAACAAGAGGAAAGATACATTAATAATCTTATAAGTTAAATTCTTTTTTTTGTTTTTAATCATTTCGCCTCAAGTAAGGCAATAAAGCCACTAAGACAAAGGATAACTGAGTGTAAGAGAATATGAGAAAAAGAAAACATTATTCAGGAGAGAAAACAATAAAAGGAGAGGAATGAAGAAGACAGTAGATAACGATTGATATTGCATTTAAATTTTTGATTATCAAACTGTAATTGGTCTGTAGCGAAAATTACTGAAGTCTTTGTCTTTTCCGTCTTCTTCTGCTCAGTCTTACGCCGCAGTCATCACCAAAACGAACAACACGTGTGTCTTTTGCACAACTCGACACCTTTTTTTTTCCTTACCCTCGCAAACTCTCAGCTTTTATGCCCGTGAGGCATACACTTATGCAAATGAATACTGGTCGCGCACGCACACTGCCATTTTTGTGTCTGCCGCCATGACGTTTGCCTCGTCAAACGTTCATTCATTCATTTGTTACACTCCCCCCTGATCCTTGATGATCACAGCACAGGCAAGGTCGCGTCAGTAATCTCCGGCATGTGCTTCATTGCAAGGGTGGTTCTGTGGTTTCTCTATTTTGTGCTGTTTCTTGGCTAGGCAGTGTGATATACCCAGTGTCATCAGAAGTCTCATCATCCACTTCACCAGACGGGATGACATTTGTCCCGGGTTATACGTCCTTTATATAGTGTGGGATTTTGTCAACATCAACGGATTGCAGGCTAATCCCCTCTGTCACTGTTCCTTCTTGGAATCTGGAAGTGCATCGATAATTGGGTGTTTTGACCCACACAGAGTCTCCCAAATGGTATCTGTTTTGTTTGGGGGCCGGTGATGTTGGTATTGGGTCGATATTCCTTTTCCTGACCTCATATCTGTAGATTCCATTGGCAGGTGCCACCCCATTCTGGCTGCAATCCATTTAACACTGCAGTGGCATCATTCTGCAATACCGTTGCCTGCTGGCACATAGGCACACCGAAATCGCAGACACGCTCCCCAGCTGGCTGCAAACTCCTTGAACTCACTGCTGCAGAACGCAGTGTTGTTGTCTGTCAACAATTCCTGTGGCGGACCGCGCTCAAAGTGTCCACTACCTTTATGTATTTCAATAATCTGACTACTTGTCATCTCATCACTCCTCACGGCACATGCCAGAAGTACAGGCTCAGTCGTGGGATTTCATCCTCTCGAGCCACCTTTGCGGTACCCGGGTCATGGGGTCCACTAAGTTCTGGCTTGATGGGATCAGAGTAACGTCTATGGACAACCCATATTCTTCTACCAGCAACTTTATTGTTTCCAATCGTCATCATACGTATTCGGGTCTTTCCAGTGAGTGTATCCACTAGCCAGTGATAAACGCACACTGAGTGTCTTTAAATGCATGACTTTGCACTGCCATTGCAATGCCAGATTGATGCCTTTCAGTACTGCATCAAGTTCAGACATGTTAATGTGCTGGCCGTCATTTGTGGATCGCAGCCAACACGCATCCTCAAACACAACATCATCACGTTCCAGGAGTACGCCGGTTGCCAGGGAACTTGCATCTACCCATACATTGACATCTTGTCCATTCGCACACCATAGGCCCTGCAAAGGATCGCTCTGCTTCACCCTGGTTATTGTTTCTTGGATCATTTGTCGCAGTGGGGCATTCACTGTGGTGTCATCCCATCCTCGGGTCACAGCGTTGCCCTTTCACTTTATAATTCCTGTTGCTGCTCAGAGCCACCCACACACTGGCAGATGCCCAATCAGCTTCCCACATAGAGAGAAAACGGTACGACGTGTCACAACTTCTGGGATATCCGGAATCGCACTCCCATGCTTCCACCGCAAAGTGCCACGCTCCCACCAGACTTCCAATCCAAGCACCTGAGCACCATCTTCAAGTTGCTCTGGATCCTTGCTTTCTAGCCCAAACCGGGAAAAATGCTGTCTTACCCGCTCCACGCGCACCACGCTGTTGTTGATGTACACATCATTTATGTATGCCAAAGTTGCCTGTTGAACAGTCACATCTCTGGATAGAACAGCCTCCATGATCGACTGCATAATGGTGGGGCCTACATTCAACCCAAATCCCATCTGATTATCTTTGCCCTTTAACTCTCGGGGGACCAAGCTCCTTCTCCAGGTATGGTATCAGCCGTCCGTTATGAATCCAAGTCTGCAACTCGCAATTATATTCCTTCTGGATGTGTTTTTGTCTTCTCCGTCTTCTTCTGCTCATTCTTACATCGCAGTCGACACTGAAACGAACAACATGTGTGTCTTTCACACAACTCGACACCGTTTTTTTCCCTTACCCTCGCAAACTCTTAGCTTTTATGCCCATGAGGCATATGCTTATGCAAATGAATATGGGCCTCACCCCCAGTTTGGTTGTGCACACGCATTGCCATTTTTGTGTCCGCCGCCATGACGTTTGCCTCGTCAAACGTTCACTCATTCATCTGTTACACAAACTTGACTGGAAAGCAAGAAGTCCAAAGACAGTTCAGCAAGCAGGAAGTGTGACAGAAGAAACAGTTAGCATAGAACTTATGGTTGCATCTAACTGTCATTTCAACTGCAAAATGATGAGATTTTGCTGCTAATCTTGTACTGTGCTTAAATTTATATAGTCTAGGTACCAAAGAGAAAAGTTTATCAGAACAATTAACATGAAAATATTTATAGAAAAGACAGAAGCTATGTTATGGCAATGAAGCAAAATTTCTTTTCTATAGTGAAAGGAAACAAGCATGTTTGACTTTAAAAGTAGAGCTTCAGAAAAGATCTGTTGTGTCAGAATGAAGAGACAAACATTTTTAAGTCAGAAAAAATCAGGCATTGATAAAGTAGAAGTGTATAAATAATTGTGTCATGTTAACAGTATGACTTTGCCAGAATTTTATTATTCCAAATAAATTTTTCCTTTCAATAGTGAATTTAAAGATTTAATTTTGACTTTCTCTTACTTTTGTGAATTTATTTTACATTTTATTTGATAATTTCCATCTCTAGTTTTTCATTTTCTTTATTTTTTATAGCGGACTTTGGTTTAGCCAAGCGAAATAAAGGTAATCAAAATGGAATGATGTCTATGGTGGGGACAATCCTATATTCCTGGTAAGCAGTTTCTTACACATATTTATCTTGAAATACTTTATTATTATTATTATTATTATTATTATTATGGATCATATAATACCAGGCAATTGCATTTGCATGAAATTTTACACACAGACACACACATACATAATACAAGTGTACTGAAGGATATCATAGCTGCATTTGAAAATAATAAAAAGTTTTACAAAATTTATATTCTTTTAACTTTAATAATTATTAATTACCCAGATTACAAATTGGCATGTTTTTACAAGTTTGAAAGAGGCATTAAATAATTTTTGCTTTTAATTAATAATTTTAATTATATTAATAAAATCTGTTATTTAATATTTAGTATTTTTGCACATCTAATATAAATTAATTTAATTATTTAAGGCATTTTCACTGATCAACTTAAATTAATATTTATGTTTTAATAAAAGATATTTTTTATAAATGTTGTCATTGCTTTTATCAATATTTTGTTTAAAATTTTAAGAATATAATTTATTTTCCTGAGAGATTTGCCCCTTCTCATCCCTTTTTTTTTCTTTTGTCGACAGTGACCTTCCAGGTTAATTTATATTGATTTTTAATTATCATTAATAAAGATAGTGAAACTAAGATGAAAAAATACTCACCAAAACTTAATCTGGAGAATTAGACAATGTTTCATTTACTTTTAATAATATATTTAATGTCTACTGATATTTCTACTATTTTTTTTCTAATCTACTATCATTGTGTGTCATAGTCCTGAAATAATAAAGAATGAACCCTATGGAGAAAAGACTGATTTGTGGGCTCTTGGATGTATTGTTTATGAAATGTGTACTTTGGTGCCACCATTTTACTCTTCAAACATGCTAACCCTCGCAAAGAAGGTAAGTTAAGATAACAGCAAATTTGCTTTCATGTACTTTTATTAATCAGGTTTTGTTAAAACTCTATCTCTCATTAGGAAATCTGTGTGCATGTGTAGCATTGTTTTTTTTTCTCTTTTATGTGCTGCACACACTTGTAATTTGTTTTATAATTCCTCTGGCTATTGCCCTAATATCCTGAATAAAAGTGTTTTGAATAAAGATGAAAATAGAGCTATACTTTTCATTCATGGTTTAAATTTTAACTGTTATTTTTTTCTCTTTTATTTCTCCAGATTGTTGAGGCTGACTACAAACCTGTTGCTGAGGGTCTTTATTCAACTCAGTTGTTAGGGGTAATTTCAAGGTACTCCCTATTTCTTAACACTTATCTCCCAGATTTACACTCACACACACATATCAAATGAAAGCTTATAATCATTCTTCCAGTTGAGAAGTGGAGGATATTCATCCTAGAAATGATAAATCATTTTTGTCTTTTCCAATAAGTTATTTCTTCATCTTCAATTTATTCTTGCTAACATTCTACAAGTGAATATTTAAAGATATCTTTAAACTGAATCATATTAGTTATTAAAAGTCATCTTAAAACTTCAGAGAATATTTGGATTTAAATTTGGAATTCCTCTGCCCACTGAAAATAGGAAAACTGAATATAAAGACTAAGAATTGAATCAATCCAAGACAAACAAGAAACAAATTAAAAATGCATCCAATATCAAAGTTAAAAAAAGAGAAAACACATTCAAAGATGTTTTAAGATGAAATGAAAATTAACAAAATTTCCAGTGATTTACAGATACCATTCATTGCCATTTTAGATCATTGATCTTAAATATCTTCTCTAATTTTTCTTCTCAGTTGTCTGTCAGTTAAGGCTGAAGATAGGCCTGATGTGTTGGAATTAAGTGCCCAAGTAACAGACAAAATGCTTCTCCATATTGACCTCCTTCAGGCCAGGGAAAACGGATTAAAGAAAAAACTAGAAAAAGAACGAAGAAGAACTCAAAAGTAAGTGATTTTCTTACTTCTCCTTTTATTGTGGTTTTATTGTGGTTATAAATCATTGAAAACTGTCCTGTAATTTAGATTTAAAAAAAATAAAAGAACAATTTCTTACTCATAAAACTTTAAATTCTCAAATGGTTAGCTAAAAAATTACTTGCAAAATACTTACACTCTTTCACTGCAAAAATGCTCAAATATTTAATCATTTTATTGTACTGTTTTGGTTGGAGCATTTTCAAGGCTTATTAATGGCTTGTATAAATTTCATTTAATTTTGTCTTGGTTAAAGATGTTTGATATTGAGAGAGAACTGATCAAAAAAAATCTTCAGCCCAATAAATTTCTCTAACTTTCCAAACCCAAAGTTTGTTTTTTGGATTTCCAACATTTATGTTGATATTGCCTAAGTGAATGACAAAATTAAACTTGGGATGAATTGAATAAAAACTTGTGCAAAGGCAACTGACAGGAAGAAGAAAAGATTTAATGGAAAACAGATCTGAAAAACTAGCACTTTCTCTTCATAATGTTCTTAATTCATAATCTTTACTATCAGAAATAATATTTTGTGTTAGAATGGACTGTATTCATTTTAGGATCAATCTTGAATTATGTTTGTGTCATAATATTTCCAAAAGTTGTATGCTGATTGGACACTTGTATTTCAAAATTTTCATTGGTTGAATATTTAAAAATAATAAAATATTAATTAGCGCTCTTAAACCTGGTTAATAAGAATTTCTGCCCACTTTTTATTATATACTTCTCTTCTTATCCTTACTCTCTTTTGTCATTATACCCATCTTGATTTATTTACTACTAGCAAAGCTACCTGGCATCGTCCGGAATTTAAAAAGTTAGAAATCTATAACAGCAATATAACTTCAAATTTATTTATTCAAACAAAAATATCTTTAAATAGTTTTTACATTACAATACTTCTTTGTAGAGAATATTCTTTGTCTTGTGGAAATTAGTTTTACTTTCCACACGTGAATAACCAACATACAACTGCCCATGAGAGAAACAGGATTCTTCTAACTGTAGTCCAGTAACTGATACAGTCTGGCTTTGTGCTTTGTTATTAAATATAGCAAAACTTACTCGTTATCCAATTTTATGAATAAATAGCCTTTTTTAAGTCTTTTGTTCAAGAGTATATTATACTCTTATAGGGATTTCCACTAATTTGCTAAAAAATGACATACCTACAGTTTAAAATTAATTTAAAAAATGAAAAATTGTTCTTGAAGCTTTCTTTTTAGCTTTAATTCAAAGGTAAAAGAATAAATTTACTGTACCCAGTAAGTAGAATACTTTCTTTGGTGTATAAACAAAAGTTAAATTCTCCATTTTTAAAAATCTTTTAAAAATAAAATATACATTTTTCAAAGGTTATTTGAGTAAAATTAGAAAATTTAAAATTTACTTAATCTAATTTGAAACAAACAGTACTTATGTTTTAGAAGAAAAAACAGTAGAAAATAAGAAAAGCATTCCTCAACTACGGTGATGGTATTGACAGCTGATGTCAAAAATCATCAGTTGGATGAACAGAAGTGATAAATTTTACATATTTTAAGTGACCTTATTTAAATACCCAGTAATTTTTACAAATTAACAAATATTTTAAGCAATCTAATATTTCATTAATTATTAGGTACTTTAGCTTTATAGCCTTACGTTTGAAGATGATTTCTGGAAAAATAATACTAAAATTTAAAAAACTGTATAACAATAAAATAAATTTTAAATTTCATAATTAAGATAATATAAAAATTAATATAACATAAAATTTCATAACTAAGAGAGGTAGCTATAATTTTTATGTATATCTCTTATGAAATTTTATGGTATTTTATTTATTATTAATTTTTATATTATCTCGGTTAAGAAATTTTAAACAACTCTTAAAGCATGTGACATTTTAATAATAATGTCATGTATGAACATCCATATATATAAAAAAAGGCATGTTTATACATATCCAGAAACAATGTAAAATTATTTTTTAAATACATATTTGCAGACTGTAATAAGCTTTTAGATTTATGATTAGTAAAAAGTAGTTTTTCTTAATAACAGTACATTGAAAATGAATTTTAAAAGATTTATCAACTTTATAAATGATTGTAATTAAAATTGTAAAAAAAAAAAGAAAAGAATTCTTGTAAAAATTCATTTTTCATCAGAAAATTTTATTTGCTTCATACAATATTATCCTTAACATATATTATTCATAAAAGCAATTAAAAGTTTTCTCATTCAATAATGTCCTAGTTTTATTGGGTTCTGTATTTGAAAATTCAGAGCTGATTTTTGGTAACTGGTCTTTCGATTTTAGGTTGTTTGTTTTTATAATTATTCCTGTTTATATTTTTTTCTTTTATTTTTGTTTTATTTGGTTTTTATTATGCTTTATCCATCATTAATTTGTTTCATTTTTTGATCATTTTTTAAATTAATATTTTAAACCTCTCGTGGACAAAAACAGTGTGTGGATTTTATTGAAGTTTAGTATTTACTGTTCTCCACCAATGTTTCTTTATGAAAAGACATGTGCTCAGCCATTGTACAAACAAACATACATAAATACAGACACAATCTTTCTTTTATATATATATATATATATATATTATGAAATGAACAAAGCCCGACAATTATTTTAAGATATTTTTATGTTTATACATTCTTTTTATAGATACAAATATTTAAGTAAATGCTCTGTTTATAATAAACAGTACTAAACAACATTTACTGGCCTGAATGTTCGAGAAATTTTCACAGAAAATATTTGTCCTCCGAAAGGATTCAAACCTGTATCCTATACGGAACCGTCATTTAGCTTGACGTGCATTAACCAATTTGGCTACAGAGGAGCGTTCAGTTAGCAATTTACTGTAGTTGAACTTCAATCTTCTATGAATCTCTCACATACATTCATATCTGCTCATGACGTATCAAATGTAAACAAATGACGTCATACATTATGAAATGTCTTAAAATATATATATATATATATCTATATATATATATATATATATATATATATATATATATAATCATTCTTTATTTGTAAGCTCTCATAACCAAGTAATAGAAAAGGCACCTGATTTCAGCCAGTTTTCTTGTTCCTTTATTTTTTTTTCTTCCATTTGTCATCATCAGTTATTTTTTTATTTCTTTTGGATTTTTATATTATTGTCCATCTTTTCACCAATGTTCATAAAATCTTTTTTTTCTTTTTGAGAACTGATTCATTTTGTTTTTCTTGCTTTTTCAGGTATGTTTTTGAGGCAGTCAGTAACCAACAAAATTACCAAAAATTGTTCCTTGCTTCTCAAGAACATTTTGATCATCAGGTCAATTCCAGTGCCAATTCAAGCGTTAAGGTAATTAGAATTAATTGCAAGAATTCTTTGTCCAAAAAAAGAAATTAAACTGAATAAAGTTGAACAAATTTGCAAAGTCATCCTCAAAACTGAAATTTACTCTTGATTCCACAAATGCAAATAATAAAAACATTTTTAAAACATTTCTTTGAAGAGAAATTGTCAACTTTGATATTTTTCTCACATTTTTTTTATATAGCAAAAAAAATAAAATTTGGGTTTTTAAATATATATGAAAATTCAAAGAAAAATGTCTTTTATATATTATCTGATATTTTTCTTGCAGGAAGATGACTTTACTGATTCCATTAATTGTGACTGTAATTCTGTGTGTAGAAAGGAAAGGCAATTGTGCCAATCAGAATCTACAGCTGTCACTGCTGCTGATGCTATTCCTGAAATTGATGACCAAGGTAAGTCCTTTTAAAAGTACAAAAGTCACATTTGAATATTTTTGGATTTACTTAACTTTGCTTAGTTTAGCACAAGCTGATGACACCTACTTTTGAATATCAGCCACATTTATAGATTAAGATATTATTGACATAAGTTTTTATAACAGAAATTTGAATATAAAAGTTATTTGAGAGGTTTCAAAACAATCTTGACAGATACTTTCCTGGTGGGTTTTATTGATTGAGATATACACTTAATATATAAAATGTGCTTATACATATATACACTGCATCTTACATTATTAGCTACTTCATGTTTTCTTAATGTATAAGATTGGAATGTAAAGGTTTATCTGTGCATTTAAGATGAAAAATGGTCTGTTCTGTTTACATGTAAAACCAACAGCAGTCATTTGTATGAAATGTCCTGAATTTAAATTAATAACCAAATGGGTCATTTTTGAAGCTTTCAAATTGATCATAAGGCTGATTTGATGAATAAAGAGAAATGTTTAATAACTTCAGAGTTTGCAATGATGGAAATTGCCAAAAGGATCAGAAGATATCAACAAACTGAGAAGTTTACCAAAAATCACAGATAAATCTGATAAGCTTATGTGTAGTATTTTATCTAACTTATTTATAAAAAAATGATAAAAGTCCATCTTTGTTAAACTTTGAAAATTTTAAGCATTATGGTAATTTCAAAAAGTACCAGATGTCAAGTCCAAAATCAAGTGGCAAAGTATGTGTGACTAGGCCTCATTTGAAAGACATTCATAAAGATATTTAAATGAAATGGTCAACACAATACACAAAGACTGATTTTTCAACTATTCTTTTCACTAACAAATGGACCAGACATGAAGAAAAAGGCAAAGTAAACACTGGCAGAGTTCTCACACACATAGATCAAGACATCAACAAAACTGAGGTGATATGATGTTTAGAGGTCAATTAATAGACCCATGGAAAATTTCAGATTTTATTACAAGGATAGTTTGGGACATATTGATTATTTTGGAGGCACCTGTGGAATCATGGTTGAAGAATTCAGAAGATCTCAGAAAGAAAATTAGTTTTATGCATGTCAATTGCTCTCCATCACATTTGACAAAGGAAACTATTGAACATCTGAATAAAATGGATTTTCAAAGGGGCCAGCTTGTTCATCTGAACTTTACCTGATAGAAAACTTGTAGTGCATTCTGAAGAGGAATCTTTACATTGGCAGACGTAACAGCAAAGATGAATTTTGGAATGCTATTCTAGATGCTGTGCAATCTGTTTCACATGAAGAAAATCAGCAGTTCAGGAAATCAATGAATGAATAAACAAGTAAAACTAGTTTCAGCACATTGAACATAACATTTCATGTCAATGTTATCTTTATAACTGTCAGCATTAAACTGTTTTCATATTTTTCTTCCAAACATTTACAAGGATTAAATTTGTGTGTGTGTGTGTGTGTGGAAATAGTTTTAGTGTTTCCTACTTTGTCAGAATGTGAAGGATAATGTGACATCAAGAAGAAAATGATAATCATAATGATGATGATATTGGACAATAAATAACAATTGTACATGAGTGTCATTTTCAACTTATTTTTCCTCTTTCTCTCTCTCATATATACACACACACATACACACACACACATATATATATATATATATATATATATATATATATATATATATATATATATGGATTGATATGAGTTTGTGACCCTGGGTTTCATGCTATTTTGTCAATGTTTTGTCTGACAATCGCAAATGGTGTGAAACCCAGGGTCACAAACTCACATCAATTCAACTAAATATATTAGCTCTGTCACTGATATTGAGCACTTTCCAATAAGTACCACACATATATAATACATAAATAATATATATAAAAATTACATATATATGTTTATATACATACACATTTTATAATTATTTTTATACATATATATATATATGTATGTATGTTTATATAGTTTAGATATATGATTGCATATGTATGTGTATACTAACCACTAATATTATCATATATATATATATATATATATATATATATATATATATATATATATACATACAATCTGTTTTGTGGCAGTAACCTTTCTTTTAAATATGTTTGACAGACAATGAAAATTTGAATTATTTTTACTTTTTCTACTATTCTTAAATTTTTCTGTTTGGTGATGGTAAGGGAATGTAAAATTGTCTGCAGTGTCTATTGTCACAAACACTTTGGGCCACTTCTTTAGCCATTTTCAAGGAGTTTGTTGGTAATTGTTGATTTTTTTTCAACAGTTGTCTTTTAAGATGTAATTGTGTGATGCCTATTGTATGATAGTAGCATTTATTCTGAACTACCAAGAATGATAAAACATTGTAAGAACCTAGACACAAATTTACTATGGATGAACTAACAATTAAAACCCTTTCTAAACATTTTCGTCTTATTGAATTATTTTTATTTTAATTAGAGTAAACATCTTTTATGTCAAAATTGTGGTCAGTCTTGTTACAGTGAGCAACTACACCATTCTTGACAGATCTTTTATTATAAAATGTGGGATATTTAATAAGAAAGATGATGGAAAGAAAAAGAATCTAAATGAAATTGGCTACATTATCAACCCAAAAGACGTAAAAAAAATTTTTTTTTTCTATATTTAAAATTCCC
Organism: Acanthosepion lycidas; assembly: GCA_963932145.1. Lineage (NCBI taxonomy): Eukaryota > Metazoa > Mollusca > Cephalopoda > Sepiida > Sepiidae > Acanthosepion > Acanthosepion lycidas. The sequence goes on along the minus strand of OZ010585.1, from coordinate 2,669,223 downwards.
AGTAACTTTCATTCATACGCATGTCTAGTTGCCTCAATGTAAATAAGCCTAGTCCAATAAAGTCCTAAGGGACGAAATATGTCACGCAAAAACTTTTTTTCACTTTGTCGTACATCCTTCCTCCAAAACTGTTGTTGATATATAAATATTTATATATCATTATCTTCAAAAAAAACATTTATAAAGATGTCTTGCTATTATTTATTTATTTTTTTACTTATTTCAGGTGCCTGGACTTGTGATGAAGATCTGTGTGTGAGTTGTAGCTGTAACAGTAGCTTAAATCTGTGCCCTCAAGGTGGAGCCTGCTGTAGTGCCAATGCAAGTCAAAATGATTGGCTGAGTGACAGCAGCCCAGATGCACCCAGATCCTCTACAACTAACACTAGATCCATTAATGATTCCAGGGTTGACAGTAGTTTCTCTTCATCCAATGACAATTGCCTCCTCCCTGCTCACAGGCATCCAAATGTTAATGGAGCCACTGTCCACAGCCACAGCTCCTTGCCACGGTATTCACCAAACTCAACTACCTCACAGAGTCGAACAGAAAGAAGTCAACGGCAGCAGCAGCAGAAAGATCCTTTGAGTCCACTCTCCTTGCTTATTCCAAATACAGGTGAAAATTAGAAACAATTTAGTAAAACATGCAACACTTTTATTAATCTATTACTTGACTTTGCATTACTTTGTCATCTTACATGTGTGACTTTTTTTTCTTCTGCACCCACATGAATTTTCCATTTTCCTCCAGTGTTAACTTCAGAATAGAGATATTAACAATGGCATCTTGAAATCAGTTTTGATGCTTTTATATTAATTTGCAAAGGACATTTAATTTTGACTTTATAAAACTTGTTATGAAGTCTGTCTTCAGAAATTTCTTTGAATTTATGTTAATTATTTATTTTCTTTGAACATTTTTTTTTTTTGTTACTGACATCTCATTAATCTTCAATGTTACACTTTGGAAATAACTTCAAATTGCAAAAATTATATATTCCTCCTTTAACCGAATTATCTCTTTGACTGTCAGTATCTCAGAAATTTTTTCTTTCAGAAAACCTATTGAAAAAATTCAGTTTTGACAAGGTTTCACATTTCTTGCTATTTTGGTGTTACTCTTTGCAAAATGAACAACCATTTTTTGTTTACTTTCTTTCTTCACATCAACTGTGCTTTCTGGTCCACATACATTTATACTCTCCATGATTCCTGTGAAAACAGCAACATATTTTCATACCAGAATTATTTTAGAACAAAAGCCTGTCTACTGTAAATATTCTATAATAGTAAAAGTTTACTCTTGTCTTCCTGAAAAATTCTTTTACTTTTGGTGTTGGTAGCTATTTGAGAACTCAGCATTCTTTTCTGCTTTCAAAATTGTGAACAGTTTTACTTATGTCCATGTTTGTAACATATTTTCCTCAAATGAAGAATTTTTATATCCACAGTTTTTTCTTATGTTCTGTTTGTTGTTTTCTAAATTATATAAGTATTACCTGTTTATGCAACACATGTTATCACAGGTAGGATTTAATGTTTATGTGAATACTTTCATCTCTCTTAAGTTTACATAGAGCAAATGTAAAAATTATTTGATACCTTGCAAAAAGTTTATTTAAACATGCCTGTACAACTTCAAAATTAATGAAATTTGGAATAAAAATAAATATTAAGGCAACAGATGGAAAATTTGTTTTTAAATTGACATAAGACTGACCACTGGAAAATTGAGGTCAAAATTCTAAATAAGAAGAGCAAAAAATTTCCAATACATTGAAAAAGAAAATGATTAATGCTTGGTTACACATCCTTTACAACCAACGACTGGGTTCAAAACTCATTGTAAACTATTCTGCTTCGTCTCATCATGATCCACTGACTATACCTTTACTAAATTGAGCTGTTTTAATAAAACTTCTAATAGCAGAGAGGAGGAAAAAAGAGATATAAATATGTATAATCAATAAATAGTAACAATAAGAGTAGTATGCACTAGACATCTGACTCAAAAAATTTCACGAGCCAAGAAAATTGCTCTCAATATAAAATCTAATATAAATTAAATGACAGAGCAGTATAAGATTAATAAAATATATGAAATTAAAATTGATGAAAAACTCATATTTTGGGGTTAAAATGCTCAATAAAGCATATGTAAATATAAAAGCAGACATTGAAGCCAACACCCAGAGGCGACAGTATGTTTCATGCTAGACACAATCATCAGGCCATGTGGGTTGTGTTTTTACTTGACTGTTTATATATACAGGTGAGTGATGCATAGTGGATAGTCTATTGTATTGCATCATGGTCATTTTGGTGGGTGGTATCAGTTGTGTTTTGAATAATTCTCAGGACTATTGAGTGGGAATCATTGTGGATCCAAATGCAGTTTGGGGGCTATTTATAGCGTTGTTAGTTAACTATTTAATTTATTATTGATTATTTTATTGTTGGTTTTTATTACTATGTTTTCTTGTGTTTATCTGTATGTATGTGGTTTGTTAATTTGTTTATTATTTACTTAGTTTATTTACTTATTTATTTTATTTTTTTATTTTCATCTAATTCTTGTTTGTTTACAGGTTTTGGTTTTTAAGTAAGGTAGTAAAAGATTATTTTCATGTCTGCATTTTGAGATAAGTTCTGATCATTTATTTAGTAGTTTGTTTTGGTCTGGGAAGGTAATTATAGCTATTTTTTTCCCTCCAGACAAAGTTAAAGTTTTTGGATTTATTATTGTAGGCTGATGCTGTTTTCCTTATTTTTCATGTTATTTTTGGCACAATTTGGTTATTGTTTTTAATCTCCCAGATATGTTTAGAAAGCACTGTGCTGTTTGTATATTTACTCTTTGTCAAGGATGTTTTGTGTGCATAGTTTTTTTGTTTCCAGAGTCCTTCAGTTACTCTTATGTATAATTTTTCTTGTTATTTGCTGATTTTACATTGGCTTGGTATATTACATTGTTCTGCAACCAATTGCCATTTAAGGGAAATTCATTCTTTGTTCTGTAGCTACAGGTGGGTTTAATTTGTTCAGGTGGTTTGTTGATTATTTTCATGTTGTGCTTTTTTTATTATTTGTGTTATATTCACATTGCAACTGTAGCTGATTTTTACTATGTTTTTGTTGAATATCTTGAGGAGAGTTCTTGATGGGGTTGAGAAGTGTTTACGTATGAGTTTAATGAATATTTTTCCTATGTTTATTTTTACATTTATATTGGAAGTTGGGTTGAACCATATGTTTCTCTTCCTGTTGGCTTTTTTGTGCTGTGTGGTGTGTACGTAAGTGTTACTGGGAATCCACTATCATTTAGGGCTGTTTCCATAGTCTTTCTTGATTTCATTGAAGATGGTTTCACTCGAAGAATTGTCAGAAAACCTGCAGTTAATTGATTGTGTTATCTGCTTGATTATTGATAGAAGGTTGGAAAATGTGTGCATATACAGTGGTTTATCATTGGGTTTTCTGTATGATTTATATGTACTTTTTCTTATGTTGAAGGGGTCTTCTAGAAAATCTACATCATTTAGGTTGGTTTTTATGTGAATATCACATATTATAATTAAGTAATTCATCGAGTCTAGAAGAAACCTCAACAGAATGCAGAAAGCACTGGACGGTTACGTTATCCGGCAAACGTCATACCAACTGTTCCAACAGGCCTCAGTGACGATGAGGTAGTGAATCAGACTCGATATAGTGCCACTTGATCACATATTCCATGGTGGAACTCATCCGAGTTTCTCTTTAACCATAGGACTGTACCCCCATGAGCTACAACTACTATCCCAAGCTGCTCAGTCCATAGCATTAGAAGTCGGTTCAAGCAAGGATATACAAGTGATAGAAATTAGGAGGATTCGAGATAATTATAATTAAGTAATTCATCGAGTCTAGCCCTGTTGGAACAGTTGGAGTTGTAGGGTAAAAAAATAAAGTTAAAAAACCTGCAAATTGATCAAGAGACTCAATTTACGCTTTAGTATATTGTGCCATGGTTTTTGTCTGTGTTGCATTAATTGCCAATTAGCTGGGCTAAAAGAGATATTTACACAGGTAGGAATTGCTAACACTTCACATTCAAATGTGAGAATGTTTCTTGTTAGAATAACATCAGTTGATGAATCTGGTATTTTCATTTCCATATTTAACTTCTCTTCTACAAATTTCTTTGGAAGATGAAAGAGTTTGATTTTATTTTTCAAAACATGATAGAGACACCTTTCCTGTATTTGTATAAGTTCAATTTACACCAGTTCTTGAAGAATCAGCTTTGCTCCACTGATTGGTGTAACATGCTTGGAAAACTAGATGATCTGGTCTTAGCTGACTTGTAGCCCTGAATTTATGAAAACCATTTTTTATTAATGACAACACTCTTCAAAAAATTCCTCATTTCTATATTCAGCGATGTTGGGACAGTAACAATAATTGTCAGAACAGTATTCTTCATCTCTGAATGATCTTCTTCCCAGTTTTTGGCCTAAGCCACAGCTACAAATCCATTCATCCATCAAAAGGATAATGGGATGTGTATTACTCAGCCTTACTAGTAAACCCTGGGCAAATTCCAAGTTCAAATCTCCATCTTCTAAATAGATATTAAAATCATTATTGATATGTGTGTATATACAAAACTGAATCCATATTAGAAACATTACTCCTTTGTTTTGTTTTTTTTTAAGCAGTGAAATCAATTGAAGAGTCTGGTTCTCCATCTCCTGGGAGTCCAGCCCAGGCTAATCATAGCTCTCCTTCTGAAGCAACTCATCTTGGCATATTGAAACTTGATGATTCCAGGAATTCCAACAATTTTTATTCCTCCAGTGGTTCCCCAGTTTCCAACCATATTGCTTGTGGCAACCAACGAGGAAGGCGCACTGGTAAGTTACAAATTCTTTTGGTTTTTTTTACATTTTTTTTTTGTTTTTTTCAATGGTTTTAGTTTTTGTGTGTGAGATGAGGGAGTTAAGAATTCTTAGAAATTTCAAGAAAAAATAAGGCAAAATGCAGAAAACAATTTTTTCTCAAGCCAAGAATAAAATTATCCAAATTAGTGCTGAAAAGAAGGCTTTGAAAATTTAATACTCACAGGACAAATCAAATGCAAGGAAAATCAGCAAATAACCTTCTTGATAAGTTTCCATAAAAGAGAAAATATTACCGAGAGCAACAAATGACAGAAACTGGTGCCTGAAGAGACACAGCAGATGGTGACAGGGACAGAACAGCATATTAGGCTGGACAGAAGCAGAAAAAAAAAACACTCTAATAAAGTTATAAAATGTATTTGAGATTTTATTCCAGCAATGCCATAATAAGAGAGGCCTAAGTAAAATTCATGTTTTATTGGGCTCCTATAAAATGAAACATATTGATTTCAAGTCAGATTCTGTATTTTTCGTAAATATATATATATATATATATATACATACACCGATCCTCTCACATGGTGTCAGTTTTTAACACAGTCTCTGGTCAAGGCGTTCATGTGACACCATGTCATAACCCCACTGGGCTGACATCATCCACAACACTGGCCATTGGTCCTGTATGGTCCAGTATTACAGGTTAGACCTAAGTCTCCGGTTTCAAATGTCAATTCGATTCCACTCACCAGCCATGTTGTGATTTTTTATCCTGGGGAGTAGCTATCGAGTTGTAGAATTCTGAAAGCTCTCCATTGGTCTACCTGCAAGCTTGTTAGGTGAGAATTGGGTTAACAGCAAATAAATATGGCCTAGTTGATCCGATTTTTTTATATATATATATTAAATCAACAATACATATAATAATACAATTCTCATGGCAAAAAGTTGAATGTCTCTTGTATATGAACAATGATCAACAAAACAAAAAATACTTCATGTAATTTCATTAAAGGAGAGCGGTAGCTTCGTTTTAACCCTTTTTGGTCTGTTCTTAGTGCAACTACTACAATCATTGATGTTCTTGTCCTCAGTAATAGTAATAGTAGTAGTAATATTAGTGGTAGCAGGATTAGTGGTACTTATATCAACAGCACATGTTAGCGGGCACTTTGTTCCAATCTCTGATGTCACTTCTGCACTGTCTCTAACCCAACTCTGCTCTGCCTTGCTCTGCACTTTATATAGAGAACTGGTGATGTATTTGTTTTTCTAGTGCCAACGTACTGACATACTTTTATTAGGAACAGGTCGACCCATTTCCTGACACACTTCTAAATTAAAAACTTCACACTCATTTCATCTTTCAGTACCCTGACCACTGTCATTGTTCTAAGTTTGTCTATTAATAGCTCTGAGCAATTTTGATAAACTTACATGGATCCATGCTGTCTTGTTATCAATAAAATTAACCTTTAGATGAAGTCATTCTGAATTCTATTTTCTATTAATAATGTGATATCTTTTGTAGGCTTAAAGGGGAAAAAAGATTGCATTTCATTTTCTAAATAAAATCTGTAACATTTACATTTCAAAGTTTTTACAGCATTTTTAACATCTTGGTTCTTTTGAAAACGCCTTTTTTTTTCCTGTTTTCCAGCAAATTCTCCTTTATTATCATTATTATTATTTCGAGGGTGATATTGCCCCCTGACACACACACACACACACACACACACACATATATATATATATATATATATATATATATATATATAAATGAATCAGTCTTTTGAACAGGAGTAGAGGTTTATTCCAGGTTTCTTGTTTAGGATTGGATTCCTTCTAAAGTCCTCTTTCACCCTCACTGCATCTTAGTGACATTATCACCTTGCTTGAGGTAAATTGATTTTTTTTAAATGTAAGTAACCATCACTTATCTTTTGTTTCAGGCAGTGCTCATGCTGCAACAGCAGCAGCAGCTTCTCCTGCCACAGTTACCATTTCTCATTGCCGTGTCCGCCAGGTCAGTGACCCTATTCTCCAGTTGCTGCATCCCTTGCACAAGATTATCTACATAACCCAGGTATGTGGTTTCATCTCTCTTATCCAAGGAGCCATGGTTTTGCTCTGTTTCTTGTCAATTGTTCATCCTTGATGTTTGTGGGTATAAAAAAATAAGACTCCTTGTCATATTATTTGTCTTGATTGTTTCAAGAAGAAAATATTTATCATTTTCATCTCTTATGGCTGATGAAGTTCTTTATTTCCCCACTGATAGCGATGGCTGATCTCAGACAAGGAAGGGACAGTTTATATGATGCTGATTTTCAAGGCAAGTGGGCCATTCCCACTTGAAAGCTTCATGTAACTCTGTTTTCCTCTATTTGGCCTTGTGACAGACTTCTTCTATGTGCCATGTCCAATCAGGACATTGACAATCATGGCTCTCCACAATTTCCTGTCTTTTGTAGCTCTTAATAAATTTTTTCTTCTTCTTATCTATCCTAAATCTTGTTCTGTCCTCCATTTACACAAGCTTATTAGGTAGGTTATATACTGTTTTGCCCTGTCCCTCTTGCCTTCAGTATATCTTGTGAGTGTCAAATTTTCCAAACGCTCTTTCCCCTAAATATGTGATGGAAGGCGGTGGCTGAGGGTCATTCAATTTGGTAGAAAAAAAGGATCTGACACACCTGCTAAACCTTCACAGCCGTAAAACTTGGATAACAGAAACAAAGGAACATGCGTGCTCAAAGACTCCTCCTAAAAAGAGTATATCATTCACGTAGCCCCGACATGGCAAGGCGAATGGGTTTCCCCCTTGTCATGTCCCAATACTGGACTCCGCGGTGGGTAGGGAGCGTGGATGATGAACAAAAATAAAAACAATCAATGGAAAAAAAGAAATCTTCCAAGTGACCACATGTGGATAATAACTCGGAAACAGAAAATGATAGTGAAAACTTTCCACGATTTATTGTTCTTGAAGCAATAAGCAACAAAGCACTAACAGAAATACCTCCATTTAAAATCCAAAAAGCTATATCAAATATAGTCATACCAAAAAATGTAAAAAAACTACAAAATGGGACATTACTAATGGAAGTGGAAAAAAAGATATATGCAGATACACTAATACGACAAAAAGAAACTACAAGAAATAGAAATAAAATCCTACCCACACCAAACCCTAAATTTCTCAAAGGGTGTAGTAAAAAGCAAGGAGCTCTCCCTGTGCACTCTAGAGGAGATAAAAATAGAACTCCAAACTCAAGGTGTTACAAATGTCAAAAGAATCACAGTAAAGAAAAATGAAGCAGAGATACAAACTAATACCTACATTCTAACCTTCAACTCCCCCCCAAATTCCAGCAACAATTAAAATTGGATATGAAATTATAAAAGTAGAACAATACATACCAAACCCTCTTCAATGTTATAGATGCCACAAATTTGGGCATCACAGAGATTCCTGTCGAAACAAAAAAACATGTGGAAAATGTAGTGAGAAAGAACCAGAACATAAAGAAGAGAACTGTCCAAATGAGAGCCTATGCTCAAACTGTTTGGGAAACCACTCTGCCCTCTCAAAACAATGTAGTAATCTACAAACAGGAAAAAGAAATAATCATAATAAAATACAAAAAAAATATATCTTTCTCAGAAGCACGAAAAGAAGTTAAAAATAACATAAAAGAAAACACCTACGCCTCCATGGTACAAAAAGCAAATAAAATAAACAATGAAGATAAAATAAAAGATACAACTGAAATAACAAATTTATGTAAGGAATTAAAAGCTTTCCTTGAAGAATTAAAAACCTTTTTAATTGAACTTAAATCGGATCAAAATAAAAATAAAACTCAACAACCCAAATCAAATGGAATTAACCCAGAAGAAGGCAAAAAACTCTGGAAAGAAAACATAGAACAAAACTCCAGCGAACCCTCTTCTTCCCAAACCAAGAAAATGAAAAATAAACAAAAAGACAAAAAAGTGACAACAGAACAAGAAAACACTCGGTCAAGATCTAACTCAAAATCAAGAATCAATATACCAAATGAAAATAAATTTGAACCTATAGAATATATGGAAATAGAAGAGAAAGAATATAAACAAAATCCAAAACAAAACCCAAAATCTGACCAAAGGACACCACAAGCAGTTGAAGACAAAGCTTCTAAAAACTCAAGAGATGGAAAAAAACTGGAGAGGACAAATGATATAAACCTAGAAGGTAACTTCACCCCCCAAAAAATGAAAATATAACTATGGCACATAAGATCCTGCAATGGAACTGTCGTGGAATAAAATCTAATTACAATGACTTACTCATACTTATGTCACTATTGTATCCAGCCGTCATCTGCTTACAGGAAACTTTTTTACAACAAAATGCAAACTTAAAAATTAAAAATTATAAACAATACCATTATAACCACAATACAGGACATAGAGCTAATGGAGGAGTGTCAATATTGATTAGAAATGACATACCGCAAAGTAAAGTACACATTAAAACTAAATTACAAGCAATAGCAACACAAGTGACACTAGATAAAACCATCACAATTCTTTCCATTTATATACCCCCACAGGAACCAATAAATACAACAGAAATAAACAACTTAATGGAACAACTTCCTAAACCCAGAATCTTACTAGGAGACTTTAACAGTCATAATCCTATCTGGAATAGTAAAAAGCTAGATACTAAAGGTAAAATATTAGAAGAAATAATTAACACCCATAACTTATGTCTGTTAAATCATAAATCTTCAACCTACCTTAATCCCTCCAGTGGATCAGAATCGTCAATAGACTTAAGTATATGAGATCCAGAAATTTGTATGGACTATACATAGAAAATGCATAGTGACACATGTGGCAGTGATCATTACCCGATCATTCTAGAAAATCAAAAGCCTGCCAAGGAAGAAAAGATAGGTCCCGTCAGATGGAAACTGAAAAGAGCCAACTGGGAGGGTTTCAAAAACAAATGTAAACAATTACTGATACAGTCAAGACACAGACAACTCGATAGAATACTTTACCAAAACACTAATAACCATTGCCTCAGAAAATATACCAAAAAAGCAAAATAATTATAAAAAAACTAAACCCTGGTTTGATAAAAACTACCAAAAAGCAGTCAGAAACCGGGAAATAGCACTGCGAAAATTCAAAAAGGAACCCACAACCCAAAATTTGATTGAAATGAAAAAACTCAAAGCAGTAGCACGGAAAACTGTTAAAGAAGCCAAAAGGGAATGTTGGAAAAAATATGTAAACAGCCTAAATACACATTCCAAAACCAAAACAATATGGGAAATGATGAAAAAAATAGCTGGAAAAAATCAAATATCCCCAATAATACATCTTAAAAAGAACAACACTAAAGCAAAAAAGAGATAGCAAACCTACTAGCAGAGACATTTGCAGAAAACTCTAAAATGAATAAAAAATCAAAACCTACAAAAGTATAAACAAAAAGATATAAATAACCAACTAAATTTCTCATCTAAAAATACAGAAGCCTACAACAACCTATTCACCAAAGCAGAACTAATAGAAGCCATAAAAAAATCCCACAATACAACAGTAGGCCCAGACCAAATCCACTATAAATTTATTAAACAACTACCACAAGAATCGCTGAAATACCTTTTGAATATTTTCAACAATATTTGGACAACTGGGAAATTTCCCAAAATATGGAGAGAATCGATAATTATTCCCATACTCAAAGAAGGAAAAGAGGGGAAACAATCCACAAAGTTACCGACCAATAGCATTAACAAGCTGTCTATGTAAGACAATGGAGCGAATGGTCAATGCCAGATTGAGTTGGTTTCTAGAAGAAGGAAAACACATATCAAAATATCAATATGGATATAATAAAGGAAGAAGTACAATAGATCATATAATAAGACTAGAAACAGCCATAAGAGAAGCCATTTTAAACAAACAACATCTAATAGCCATATTCTTTGATATAGAAAAAGCATTTGATCAAACCTAGAAACATAGTATAATGAAAGATCTGCATAAACTAGGACTAAGAGGTCGACTACCAAACTTTGTAAAAGGATTTTTAACAGATAGACTCTTCCAAGTACAAATAGATGCTACACTATCTGATTATCAAAAGCAAGAAGAGGGAGTACCACAGGGAAGTGTACTCTCCCCGACACTTTTCAAAATAAAAATAAATGACATAATAAAAAAACATCAAACCAGGAATACACTGTAGCCTTTACGTTGATGATTTTACAATATATTACAGATCGAGAAACCTCAACACAGCAGAAAGACAACTTCAACAATGCTTACATCAAATAAACAAATGGACACTTGAAAACGGTTTTAAAATATCAAAAACAAAAACAAAATCTGTACACTTCTGCCAACTGAAAAAATGACATAATAATCCAACTCTAAAACTAGAAAATGAAGAAATAGCATTAGTTCAGCAATACAAATTTCTAGGAATGATCTTTGACAGCAAACTGACCTTTAGACCACATATCAATTACCTAAAAACAAAATGTTTTAAAGCTCTTCAACTACTGCGAACAGTAGCCCACACAGAATGGGGAGCTAGCAAAGAAACCCTTCTTAAACTTTATAGAACGTTGATCTGCTCCAAACTGGACTATGGCAGCATGGTCTACCAATCAACTAGAAAGTCCTATCTAAAAACAAACACAATGCACCATGAAGGCCTTCGGATAGCTCTAGGAGCCTATCCCACCTCACCTATAGAGAGTCTACACGTAGAGGCAAATGAACCCCCATTACAACTAAGAAAGGAAAAACTAGCAACTCAATACTATCTAAAACTCTCTTCCTGTCCTTCTAACCCCACACACGACTGTGTACTTACACCAAATCACAAAGAGAAATTTAATCTTAACACAAATAAAATCAAAACATTAGGACTCCGAATGGAAGGAATCATCCAAGAAAATAATATACAGTCTAATCAAATACTTAAAACCAACCAATCAAACATACCACCATAGATAATCAAAAATCCAAACATAATATTAAGTTTAAACAAATTATCAAAATCAAAAACACACCCCACAACATACATTGAAACATTCTCAAAAATAAAAGAAAAATATCAAATCTATGAAAGTATTTACACGGACGGCTCAAAAAACGAAGAAAAAACAGGCAGCGCAGCAATAACAAAAAAAACAATTATCAAAAAACACTTGCCAAATGAAGCATCAATTTTCAGTGCAGAACTTACACAATAAAAGTAGCACTAAAATTCATATCAAAAAACAAAGGAGAAAACTATATTATTTTCTCAGATTCATTATCTGTATTAACATCCCTAAAAGGGAAAAAACTGGAAAATCCATTAATACAAAGTCTCCTATATAAACTACATTCAATGGAAAAAAGCAAAAATATCATCTTCTGCTGGATTCCTAGCCATGTTGGCATCCAAGGAGGAGATAAGGCAGATACTGCTGCTAAATCATCTTTAAAAATGACAATAGATGAAAATCTTCAAATTCCATATACAGACTTAAAACCTAAAATAAACAAATATATAAGAAACAAATGGCAAAATTCATGGAAAAACCAAACCAGAAATAAACTATTTCAAATTAAACCTAAAATAGGAAAATGGGGAAATAATCTTGCAAATACTCGGAAAAAACAAGTCGTCATAACCAGAATACATATAGGACACACATACTTAACCCATTCTTATATATTAAAAAAGACAAATCCACCAAAATGCAGATGTGGAAGCCTAATCACAATAAAACATATCCTATTGGAATGCAAAATCATAATTAAAATAAGACAAAAATATCTCAATGGAAAAGGTTTAAAAGAAATTTTCAAAAATACAGACACAGATAAAATATACAACTGTCTCAAAGAAATCAAGATCCTCAATAAAATATAACCCTTTCAAATAGTGTATATGTATGTGTATATGTGTTTATAGACATATATATGCATGGATGGATGTAGATATGAAAATATACAAACAGAAACAATCACAAGAAAAAGCAATCCCCAAAAATACAGTAGAATATGAAACCCAACAGCCTTTCAACCTTTTATACAATATAACCATCTTAAATTCATAAATAGATAAGGCTTCGGCATAAAATGACCCAAATAGGAGTTGACATGCCGTTAAATCCAACATCCAACATCCATCCATCCAAACCCTCTTTCCTCATTATGTTCCCTAAAAATTTGAACTGTTTCTTTAAGGGTCCATTTTGTTTTTATTTTCTTTAAAACTTTGACGTTTCTCAATGTGCAATCCATGGTATTCTCGGTATCCTTATGTGGAACCTCATTTTTGTTGCCTCAAGTTTCTTCTTCATCTGTGCAGAGATGATCCAGCAGGAGGATTGATATTACATAACAGTTCAGCATTCTTTTCTTTGTTTTTTTTTCTTGTGATTTCAAAGACTAAACAACTAATAGACCCTAACCTAAAATTAAAAAATAAATACCAAACTTTAGAACTATAAAAAGTATACAAAAAATAAACTCATAAATAAATTAATTAAAATAAACTGAAATAAAAGCAAGAATAAATAACTAAAAATAAAATGTAATAAAATATTTGAAAAAAACATAAATAAAAAAAAGGATTATAAATAATCTAAATCATTTAGTCCTAAACACAAAAACTAGGGTAAAAACAGTTTCTTCCATTGTTAAAGAACATCAAAAAAAGGCATAATCTGAAATCATATCATTAAGACCAAAAAATAGAAGCTGTCCCTTCTTGCTTATAAAACGAAACAATTCAGAGACACAGTTGCTAAAAATCTAATTAGTTTATTGAAAATAAAGAATTTTGATCTAGAAAAAGGAATAAACTTTCTAAGCCAGTCATGATATTTGTAATAAGTATTAAAAAAAACTCCAACCCTCATCTTATTAATATCCTTAATAAAAAAAAAAAAAAGTCTCTATGGATTTAAAAGTATGGAGGAAGTTGTATTTTCTGAATATTGTTGATCTTGTTACCAAATTTTATAGAATAGTTGAGATTGATGAGAAACAAGTAAGAATAATAATTAAAGATTTCATTTTTTGCTTTGGTATAAAATTCCTTTATAAAATTCCTTTAGTGCTTTTAAAAAGTTGTTGTCAGACAGTGGTTGTAAATTTAATAACATTGAGATGTGCATCATTTGGATGAGATATTTAATATAAAAATAATGTCCTTGGCAACTGAAAGTCCCTGAAGAAATGGTATCTGTAACCAACTGAATGTTTAATTGTTGACATAGTTACTAAGATTCTTGATAATATTTCATGTGATATTTTGATATTATCCTTTCTTGGTTCATAATACTTTCACGGTTTTTTTTCTGGATTTTCACCTAACCAGTTCATTTTTAGGTTCTTCAATCCTACGCTTCCAGATGCCTTTCAAAGCTATCTCCCTGCATTGAAACAAGTTTCTTTATCAATTATGGTCAGAGGAGATAATTTAAATGTCATGCATGTCACAATACAAGAATATTCTTCATTGCAAATCTAGTGAGAAATTAAAGTTTGTGTTAAAAATAACATTCAAATTACTCCTGCTGAAACCTTGACAAATGCAAATGAAGTGTAATATTAAAAAAAAAAAAAAAGACATTATATTAGAGAATTGCACAGACCTGGTGGAATAATTGGACATGATGGAAAATTAGTCTTAGTTTGCCACAAGGATTTTTATATCATTGTCCAATACTTGTTACTTAGAGAAGATCCAAATACATTCCTGTATAAAATTTCAATCAAGTGGTGTTTCAAATTAAACAGCAAATATAATCCTGCTTAACACCAGTGGAAAGCAATGAAGAAATGTTGAAAGAAAGTAAAATGACAGTTGGACATTTTCAAGGAATAAACTTTTTTAGTGATGAATATCTTTTCTGGCAGGATATTGAGTCAAACTGGGAAATCTACTGTCAAATATTTTGGCAGGTTCCTATGATCTTTGGGTAAAAATAAGTCACCACTTTGTAGTGGGATTCAACACTTTTGCTATGAGTGTATTGATGTTATATAGTAAATATTTATGGGTTTCTCAAATATTTCTCCTGCAAACTCATTGGCAGACTCACGTGAGTCTGGGTAAAAAAAGTAACACAAAAAAAAGAATTTAAAACAAGCAACAATGCATGTTATTAACAAAAGTGATTACATATGCACACAATTGAAAGGAAAGGAAAAGACATTAAAACTAGCTATCAGAATGTGCTTATGTGTGTGTAACAAGCATGTCTGATAGACACGTGTGTATTTGTATGTGTGAGAAAGTTCAAAAGTCAACAGAAGACCAAAAGGAATCAAACACACCCTGTTGACAACATTCTTTACATCAATTACATCTGGAAGGAAGAGTAAAAAAGAGGAACAAAGAGAATATGATTGCCTTTTAGAAACTTCAAGAGTGCACCCTAGCAGGCATTTTGGCAAGGCCAAAGTGGGATAACTGTTATAATATTCAATCTGATTCTGATGACAGTACTGGTTGGATTGATTTCAGTCAACATAGAGGTTGGTCAGTTGTACTTGATGATTTGGAGATGGTTCTAATGTTTAATAGTGATGATTTCATAAAAACAACATGCTCATCTCTAGAGAAAGCCATCCCATTGCACTAAAAGAAGGGCCACTCCCTGATACCTGAGACATCCCAATAGGGAAGTGCTGACTGGGGAACTAAGCAATTTTTGTTACCAATCCCATGTACATGTGTGATTCCCATTTTCAATATATCCTTGTGCCATATTCCACTATAGTGAGTATACAGATAGATACATCATTTTACAATTAACCAGTAAACCACTTTCAATTAGAAACTAATCTCCTTTCTAATATTCTTCCTGAAAAGTGTTGTCTCCTGCTTAATCTTTAATAATAATATGTAAATTCTCTTACTATAGAACGCATCAACAAATCATAACCTGAATCTTATTTTATAAATATTTTTTAAAAACTTACCTATTTTTTTCATTAAGAGATTAATCTGATTTCATTTTCACTCCGTTTAGAATTCATTCAATTGCTTCATAGCATTTTCCACCAATTTTACAATTTTCTTTGAGGTTTTCCTTTTTATATATGATGTTATGCTGTTAATGAAATGTCAAGGATGTGGGGATTTTTACATCTGTGCATCATTTGTAACTATACAAGTGCTGTCATCTTGAAGCATTTGTTGCTTGAAACTCATAAGATCCTTGGTAAATGCTTTAGATTTTTATAAACTTTTACAAAATATTTGGTATCAAGATCTACCACTGTATATATGAATTTATATTAGGTTGGTTATCCTATATCAGAATCTGTTTATAAAAGGGAGCTATGCAGTGGACTGTGTTTCTATTAAAAAACATTTACTGGTTAACAATCAAGACACAAAAGCAGAGTTGTAGGAAATTCACTCATTCAGGTTTTGTTATATAAAAAATTTGAAGGTCTGAATTCCAAACAATAATAAAGAAAAATAAAGAAAACCTGAGTATGTGTGATAAATGAATTATTTATATTTACAAACATATGTACATGAATTCAAAAGAGTTAAAATGGAGTAAAATCAGTGAAGATTCACTGACCATCCTTGCTGTTTTTGTTGTAAATGATTAAAGTTGCTGGTGGGATAAGCTATGTAGCAAAATCATTTCTTGTGTTTGAATGGCTTGGAGACAGTTGCATCTCTGCTCCTAAAACTCAAAATCTGTTGGTTTTTATAAGAATTTTTTCCAGAAAGTAGTCTCAAGAAAAATAGGGTTTTAGTTTTCTCTGATTGGTCAAATATTTCATATAGTGATGTTAATTTCTAATCAATAGATACTTTGATTTACATGTTGTATCATGGAATCTTTTTGGCATGTCTGTAAATATTGTCTGTTATTGGATAGAAAATAAAGATTGAGCATATTTTAATAGAGTATGTAATTGTGTCGGAAATGTGGTTTATTTCATATAGAGTCACCAAAATAATGTCATAAAAACCAACAAAGTGGAGCATTTAAATAATTTGTACAAATTTAGTTAATATAATATTAATATATTTTTCTTTTTGGATTATATTTTTATCATAGTTTATACCTTTTGTTACATTAACCCCATATTTGTACCCTCACCTCAGATTTTATAAGTATATTTTCAGTACCTTGTGTATTTGCGACGAAACATATAAATCTTAATAACTTCTTTATTTCTTGAATATGCAGATTGTGAGATATATATTGTTTTTATAACCAGATGAGTCAGGGCCAGTTCTCGGAAAAGAACCTTCCCTTCTATCCCCATTTCCTACCTGGTCCCTGATGTGTAGGCCAAACATACGCTGTTTGACAGATAGGTGCGAATGATGTTAGCCAGGTCCATAGTCTCTGGCCAAAACGAACGCTGTTTGACAGATAAGTGCGGATGACATTAACAGGGTCCATGAATGACGCATACCTTTTTGGGGGGGCCAACACGTGACTCAACATATAGCAGTTTTCGTTTTGCACGTGTTGAGGTAACAACAACCTCACATAGTTGCTGGCTGTCAAAGGAGTTGGACGTCACCAAAACCAGTCTTAGCAATTTGCCATTAGAAGAAGCAGTTGTCACCAGAACCAGACTCGTTGTTTGATGCCAGAAGAATTAGATGCCACCAAAAACCAAAGGACTGACGCAAGAATCTAGATCAACATCGTCAACCTAAGTCAGCTACACTCCCGTGATTTTTCTGTGTATTCTCCTCGCCATCAACCCGGATTGGACGTCACCAGTCAAAAATTCATATTAGAACATTTTCAATCCCACCCTTTGCTTTCAGAGAGGTGTGTGAATATTCTTTTCAACAAACTGTACCCCAATAATAGTCAATCGATGTCGATTCCAACCATATGTCAGTTTCTGCATGTTTTTCCATATCTTATAATCTGCCATCTCCGTATTCATATGTATTCCGACGCATTAATATCTGTTTAATTGGTAACTTATCTCCCCATCCCTTGTATTATTTAGTTTTCTTTTTCTTTTTTTTACATTCACACTTTGTGTATTCTATAAATAAAATCTTTGTATTATATATTCTCGTGTTCTTCTGTTGTTCTGTGTCTGCGTATAGTTCATTTTCTCTCTGCGTTTACCGACGTCCAGAATTGGAGAATTCCCCTCCCAACGTTCTTTTCTTTATTTTTATATCGAACCTTGGGATCTCTTACTTATTTTTTTTTTATTTTCTCCTTGCGTCCCAGCTATCGTAGTCCCAACGAAACCCCGGGCGTAACACTTTGATAATAGACCTTCTAGCCATAATACCAGTACACTGAATACAGTTTAATATTTTGATTCATTTTTTTATTAATACATGTCTTTTAAGGCAGCAACTATAATGAATGTCAATAAATAATATTTAACAAAAAAGATAATGTTGGGAATTTTGTTAATATTTACAATATTCTGTGAATGTTATTGATAAAATGAATGACTTCTTCATTTCTATTGACTCTACACAGTTACCGCCACCTCTCCATCCTAACAAAAAGAGACGGGTGATTGAGCAGTTTTTCAAGAGAGCTCTTTTTTCTTCCCAGAGTACATCTGACAGCCTCAAAAAAGAACTAAAAAAGGTTAGTAGTTTACAACATTTATCCAGAAAGATGCTACTTGTTGCTTTAAGCATTTTCCAGGTTGAATTTTTCATTTGAGGCTAAACCCACTTCACAAAATCAATGTTCTGATATTTATTCATTGAAATGCCAATTTTGGGTTTTAAAACACACTGAGAACTTTTCAATAGCCCTTCATATTTCTAAATTTATTAATTTTAATGTAATTCAAATTTAAATTCAGTTTGTGACCTATCTACACAAGTCGACCCCTTCTATAAAGATTTAGGTAGGCTTATACTCAGGCTACAGAATAGAGACATTTTTACTCATGAATATGTGCCTTTGTTTCTCTACATGGCAACTGAACAAAATAAAATCTTTTAAAGAAAGTAAAATATACTATAAATATAATGTATTGCTATCAATTGCACTTGTCTTATTGCTCAGGCTGTCAAAGTCTGAATCATCATTTGAACAAAATTCAATTATCCCTGCCCCACCTACCTTCAAACTCTTTACCAATATTCTATATTCATAAATTTATGCTTGGTTTAGATATGTGATCATCTATCAATGACAGATCACTAATTTGGAATCATGTTGCTAGATGGAAGCAACCAGTTTATGCAATTTTCAAAATGTATCCAAACATAGGAGTAAAAAGAACACTATATGGTGAGTTTCTAAGTGCAACTTAGATGTGGCACAAGGCTGAAAGTACGGGGCACCCAATGAGGATCGAACTCACTACTCATTTGCAATTGTTCTAGTGAGACAAGCTTACTATTACAACATGTCGAGGTGCCTCAAAAAGAACAATTTATGTCAGCTGTTCAAGTTACTGTTTATGTTGCTATAATTAAAAACCCTAATCTGACAAGCCATAGTCAGTAAGTTTGGGTATTTGAGAGCAAAGGGCTTGCCTGCTGACTGAAATAGTATCATTTTTATTTACTGCACAGTAATTAGTGCCCGAGTCCAGATATAAAAAAGCATTTCAAAATACTGTTTTCCTACACCGATTGGCCCTCTCTTTCAAGATTAGTGCTATACAATCTTTACACAGAAAATTAAATCAGTCATGTCTTATGATACCTGCTTGGTTGAGTTGGAAGCTGAGTGATTTGTGATGTGCAGTAGAGTAACACAAATTATGTTGTAGTAATCTGTACCCACCTATTGACAATCATCTTTTTTTTTTCCTCTCAAAACTGTTTTTATAAGCCAAGCAAAGTTAACTAACTTTGTTTGTATTCAATAGGTAATATGAAAATTACAAAATTAAATATTTTCAGCTGTTGAATGGTTCACCTGAGCTAATTGATCTTGGATGTGGATTAACAGACGGGCATTTTCAAGGGCCCAATACATTAAATTTCCCTGGACATTCCTCTGGACAAATGGAAAATGGTCAGAAAGATGGGAACGAAGGTAACTGAGCTTGTTTTTTCTTCATTGTTATCTTTTACTTGTTAACTCATATTTTAAAAAAATACACTTGACTTCCTTCGTATTTAAAAAAAAATACAGTTATGGCTTTCTTTGTGGATATTCTGGATTGTAGATATTTTGAGTTACTATCACCACCAAAATAGTAGCCATTGTTGTTTATATACATCTAAACTTTTAAAACAATTGCTCACAAAATTAAAGAAAAAAATTATATTTTCATCTTAAGTATATTCTTTCAAAAATAAAAAAATAAAAACTCTGATTAAAAACATTCAAAACTTGTGGATGGATTGAACTGAAATGTTTTGTTAACGTCCAGTTTGCAATGAGCACATCAGTCATGGTTAAATTTAATGAAATAGAAAAACATGTATGTCTCTGCAGAATAAACATTCAGGATTGCCATCACAATACAAAGTGATTGTGCATTCAGGAAGACATTCAAGGTCTCAAAAACAAAGGTGCTTGGGTGAAATTCCATGGAAAGCTGGGAGTTATCAAGTGTTCAAAGCTCTTTGAGACAACATACAATTTGTCAACCCAGAAATCTCTGAAAGTGCCTTCAACTTCTCCTAAAAATAAACCATGACAATATTGATTAAAATAATTTAAAACTTTGCTTAAGCCAACCACTATGCTTACATAGAAAAATCACCTTTTGCCAAGCATGAGACACTCTCTAATAAACCTCTGCACTATACAAACAGAATATGGTGGTCATACTTCACTAAGACAGACCAATTTTGCTGAAATGTTGGCAACTTCAAAAGTTTAAAGCGACTCATGGCCCTACCTGTTGAACCTATTTCCTAGTGTGAACAGTTCAGAGACACACCCAGATATAGTGTCCAAGTACATTCACATGCTCTTCAGCACAAAGCACATAAGACAGTAGACTGCATTCAACAACAACAACCAATTAAAATGAATGCTATACCAACATAACAAGAAATATCAGAATAGCTATCAGGCTGCAGAAATATTATAAAATTGCAAATGTCGATGACATAGCTCCAGTGATCTGTAAACATGGTTACTCTGTTCTGCATACAAAACTTATTATTATTTTAAGTTATTTTCTCATTATTGATACAGTTGCTGGATTATTTCTTCTCAAAGAAGTGTGCAAACCAGACTGATTTAAAATTAAATAAATAATCTCTCATAATGACTGGTTTATATCTTGGAATAAAAAATTTTCAAAAGAAAATAGAAAAACAAAAGACAGATTCACACATTGCCTTGAAAAAATGGTCTTGGAAATCTTTTCAGTTTTTTTTTTTTTTTCTTTTCTAGTCTCAAACTGTGAACTGATTGACTGTGATATTGGAGTGACTTATGAACAAATGCAAGCAATCATTGAAGGAGCTCTCATAGAAAGTGGCTATTACCACATGCCTTCACTAGGGACACAGTTCTCCTCAACACCAACCAGAATGAATTCCTCTTCTCGAATACCAAATACAACTACAGAATCTCATACAAATTGAATTTCCAAACCAATGCAAAATTATTCAGATCCTAATATCTTGTGATTGTTATTTTACTAATAGTGCTTTCGAAACTTTTCAAAGTTAATGTAGATCAGATATACAATAAAAAACATAATTTTTTATTACATACACATGCACACACACACACACACACACACACACACACAGAGTCTCTCTCGTTCTCTCTCTCTCTCTTTAGTCTCTCACTTTCATTCTCTCTCTTGTCTTTCTCTTTCTCTCCAGTTTCAAAACTCAAATTTATCTTATCCTGTGTTCTATTTTTTCTTTCAAAATTTTTTTGTTTATATTTTTAAAAATGCTTTCCTATTTTTATGAAAATATCCTTTTAAAGAAAATAAAAATGATTATTTTTCCTAAAAATAGGAAAACATTTTTTAAAATATGAACACAAATATTTTGAAAGAAAAACTAGAACTCAGGATAAGATAAATTTGGGTTTTAAAATAAAGCAATCATTTTTATGATTTTACTGAACATAAAATCTTTAAATGAGTAATTCTTATTTTTCAAATCTGGATTTGCTTTCTTTTATATAAATTCTTTTATCTAATGTTCCTAAATGCAAAGTGAAATCAGGAGGCATTCAACTTTGAATCATTTTTCAAATAAGTGTCAAGATAGAAACATCAGATCAAGGTTTAGTTTACATTTCAAATTTTTTCACATCTTAAAAAAATCTAAGAAATTTGTTTCACTTGATTATTTTTAATGTCATTTTTTTTTTTTAAAAAAAAAAAAAAATGGGCAATTCACAGAGAGAATTTTACATTTTAGCACTTCTAAACAATAATCCTTTAAATACCTGACTTATTCACTTTACATTTTATTATGCATTCATACATTGTATGTTTATATTCTCATATTAAATTTTGCAGACAATCATTTAAGATGAAATACCTTTCCTTGTTGCACTTGGCAACAGAATCAATTCAATAAATGAAAAAGAATTCCTCTTTTGTTTTGGTAACTTGAATATTTTTATTGGCAATCTTTTGATAAAGATATTCTTTTCAGAATAAAAGTTTCCTTTCATTCGATGTTTAGATTTTATAACAGTTAAACAATTAAGCTCTTCTACGAAAATCAATTCAATTTTAACTAAAAATACTTTGCCAATGAAAATAGTGTTTTTTTTAAATAAAGTTCACACAGAGTAAAAACAGAAGGAATTACATTTTATTACTCTCATCAATACTGCAAAAATTTATTAGTCTTCATTTAAAAACTTAAAGTTCACTTAAAGTGCAAAGAACAAAGAAATAGTTTGAAAATGGTGAAAAATAATGTGTAACTTCCTTGATATTTTCTTGGCTTAGGTTTATTTATCACAAGGCTGAATAGGAAAGATTGTGTTGCACCAATCTTCTAAGGTGGTGAATGACTACATGGTTTGAAAAAAATTAAGTATTTCTTTTTTCATTTTTGGCTTTAATGTTATTATTTAATATGAGTAGAAAACATACAACTATTTCAGCCGATAGAGAGCCTAAAAAAAAATTCTTGCCGTAAACTTACATCAAATTCTTTTGGGTTTATATTTTTTTCTTAATTTCTGTTAATGTTCAGTTCTTTCTCTCTTTTTTTTTTTTGCATTCTTCAACTTCAAAGTCTTGTTCTCAAAAACAAAAAACAAATTCCCTAAAAATTCTTAATATAAAAAGAATTAAAAAATATATTTTCGAATTAATCATTACTAAATTACTTAATTATTAAGAATTTTTATTTTTTTAACTTCAATTTGAACACAATCCTCTTAAAAATGTTAGTCATGTGCTCAGTTTTGGAACAAGGCCATAATTATGGAGTATTGAGTGAGAAATTAACTCACCAGAAATGGCTTTTAAAATCCTGACCAGCCAGATTCACCAATATTGTGTATCTGTTCCATAAATATTAAACTCCAGCAATGAAAATTTGAACTGTCAACCCCACAACATTGTGCCTCTTGAGTATCAAAATTCTGTTATGACTTATGTTTAGTTAGTTATATAATATCATGTTACCTTGGAACTTGTGACTTCAATAGGCAGTTGGCGGTGACAAACAGTTGCGGGTAGGGATGGACATTCTTTTCCAACATATGCTTGTTTCTATACTTATCTGTTCTGTAGAATAAGTTGTTCTTTCTTTAATTGCTTGATCTTAAATGATAGAATAAAGATAACAAATCTAGTTTCCTTATTTTCTGATTGTGACTCATTTACATTAGGAAGAGAAAAACTTTATATTTCCTCATGCCAGGCATCTGTCTCTCATAGACGACAGGCACAGGATTACTAAAAGACATTTAATTGGTTTTATTTAAAATAAACTTGCCAATTTCTATCTCAAGAATTACAGAATGAACTTCTTTTATTTTGCAATTTTTTTTAGAAATTGTTGAATACTTTCCACTCATACCAGTCAACATTCAAACCAGGGTTCAGCCAACTACATTTAAAAGATTGGTGCAACACAATCTTCCTATCCTCTTTAACCCTTCTCACTAGTGACCATTTGGTCTTGTGCCAGACTAAGTTATTTTCCTCTCCATGTTATCTATACCTACCCTACTTCTTCTCCCTTTCAATCTTCCTTGTCATACATCAGTTTCATTCATCCCTTTCTAGTTTTACTTTTTTTTTTTTCTTCATTGGTTTCTTCTTTCTTGTTTTCCTCTTATATTTTTTCTTCTTTTCTCATTTTTTTCACTCCCAAATAAAACAAATCTTTGACTTATTTTATCCTCTGTTTATATTTTTCTATTAAAAATTATATTGAAATCAAAAGTTTATTTTATTGCTCCCTTTGGCTTTTTGCCTCAAACCTCCCAGGATAAACTGTGACTTTTTCCAAATATAAAACTAAATTTGTTTTTTGATAAAATGGAAAAACTTCAATTCATTCTCATTGTTTATAAGAAATTCTAATGAAAATAATTGAAATAAAAAGATGAAAATAAATCTATGAATGAATTCTAAATGAAAGTGACACTTAGGATTTTGCATGAAGAAGGTTTGTCTCAGAAATCATTGCAGCAACTTCATGTTTCTGCAATCAACCCCTAAGCACTAACCCTAACCTTGTCGATAGAGTCTTTTCACTTTAATCTCTTTGTTTATTTCTTCTGGAATCTTGTATCTTTCTGTTGTTTTCACCATTAATTCAAGCTTCATTGATGACATGAACCTAATCAAATGCCTGGAAATTCTTCTTTTCCTTTTAATGTAGTCTCAAGATACATGAGAAGATGTTCCAAAATCTTCTTCTTCTTCTCCTTCTCCTCCTCCTCCTCCTTCTGTCATATTACTCTACATATCTCCCAAATACAAATAAGTAGATACGGAATGTTTGTCAATGTTGTTGTGTCAGTCATTTATTGCAAATAAAAACAAAATCCGTCCACACAATTTGTTATAATGTTATGAGTGAAACAGTGATAAGCGAATCTCTTGTTTATTTGAAAACTTTATTAGTTAACATGTTCTCCTTCTTTACTTACTGATGTAAAGTAAATAGAACAACAAACAAACAATATGACTAAAAATAAAACCTTTTATTCAAATTTTAAGAAAGTATTAAAAAAAGATCAAATCCGTCCAATGTTATTGTTTTTTGTTTTAATATATTTACTATTTTTCCAAACATAAATCAAGACATTATCTATGTATCTACATTGTGAATAAAATGTTTTTGGTCTGATTTCAATTGTGTTGTTTATACATCATGTTGCAAATTTGACAAACATATAAATAGATGAATGTAGATTATTCAAGATTCTTGCTTTTCAGTCCCATACCAGCAATGCTTATTTATTTCAATTTGTGAAAATATTAATCTCTACAATAATAAGAGAATAATCAAATTCCAGCCAAAATTTGAGGACAAATTGAAGAATGATATCAAAGATTCACATAGACACTCCAAAATCAATCTTAAACCAACAAAGTTTATGTCCAATTAAAGAAACCAAAATTGACCAAAATATCCAAATTATTCTCAACCTTTAATTAATCTCAGAAGAAAAACCATCAGATTCTGTCTAAAATGAAAATTTTCTTTCTACTAATCAAATAATGAGACTCACCAATTTGGCACTACAGTTGCAATTTCAGGTCTAAAATTTTACAGCAAAATCCAAGCTTTCTTTTCCCACACAAAATCTATTTTAATAATATTGATGTGTTTGCTTTCTCTCTATGCTTTTAGTATTTGCTGTGTGAATATTTATAGAATCAACTAAATGAAACTTTTGACATTTATTTAATGAGTTTTACCTATGATAGCAGAATTAACATAAACACATAATTATTAATAAACAAGAATTTGGACAAGTTTGGTCTTCAGAAATTTAGTTACTAAAAATTTTTAATTCTTAGAAATCTTTTAATATAATTGCATCCACAAATTGATTGAAGTCATTTTTACAAATCTGGAAAGAGTAATTTCTAAAATCATTTTTTTTATTTCCTGCAAATTGTCACTGATTACTGTTCAAATGCAAATAAAAGGAGTTTTTTTTTCCAAGTAGACAAGTCAGCCCTCTCTACTTGATAATTCATGAAACAAAATCTTCCCTGTATCAAATTGACCTTTTGCTGTACAAATTTTATCCAACTAAGAGAACCTAATAAGAATTGTCCTTGAAATGGTCTCATTCTAGCAATCAATTGAATACTTCTTAAGTTTATAGATGGTGATGATGGCAATGAAAGTCATGGGTGTTTTGGAACAGCTAAATTATTTTACTAATATGATGTTAGAAAAATATCCAGGTCATGAGTTGTTAATAAATAAAAGGTTCAGTGTAGGCTTATTAACTGGATGAGCATGGGGAAGATTACAAAAAATTATCAAAATTTGGAAAATAGAATTTGGAAAGAAATAAATACAAACTGACAACTTCAAGAAAAAGATTAACAAATTGAAGTTCTTTTCTGTTTATGAACAAATTTACAAAGATACATATTTTAAAAAGCATGAATCCATGACACCTTAAGCTGCTTTTCATTGACGGACAGAAAGTGATGAGGAGTAAGCTTCTTTTAATAATACACAAGTGAGCTTTAGCAAAATTTGCTAACTGAAATATTTGTGAATTTTTCATTAGTTGTTGTTTGAACTTGATAAAAATCAGGATTTCAAATGTTGATTCTCAAGGTTAGCAGCACCACCACCCCTTACCTCACACACACACTTGAAAGATTCCCATAATACAATTTTCTTGACATCTAACAAAATAATTTTTTTCCTGAGAGAAGAGAGAACCTCCATTCTTTTATCTCAAATGTTAAGAAAGATGGATACAATAACAAACAAGACTAAAGACTGCTATGTGAAATTTGAAAGTTACAAACATTTGTTACAATAATATAAAACAAAATAAAAATTTTACAAATAACAGATTTGCACAAAATTTTCTTTTATGCACCTTATTATGAACAAGGCAAGATAACAAAATTTTAAAATAATTGGCTCTAAATAATGAAAGAAAAAACTTTGAGAAGGTGCTACAAAAACTGTTGAAAAAAGGAAGAAATTACTCTTAGAAAAAGAAGGTGCACTCATCTAAATAAATAAATGAAAAAAACCCACTTTAGTTTTTCCCATGAGAGTCTCTGGGAAGTTTAATATTTTTGCAATGTCATTTGATTTTCTTTTTGCTTGGCTTCCACATGTTTCTATGGGTCCTTTAATGATCTTTTTGAAATTTCTTTGTTTTTAAAGTTTCCTTTTCATGGTTGGTCTAAAGTTTCTCTTGTTCTTCTTCTTTTTTCATCAACATAGTTTGTTTTTTTAAGAATGCCTAAATCTTTCTGCCCTTCACCCTGCTGGCAACATTTACACAAGGAAGTCTAAAACCCTCCCATAACTAGTCAGTCTGCTATCTATCTGATGTCCAAGTCTTTCTCAATTTCTCAGGTGAGATATTCTTGCAATTCAATGATTCTTTCAGACTAATATCCTCATAATATTTATTATTTTTATGTACATCCCTCTCAAGAAACATTCTAATGAAATTTAAAAATGAGGACATGGATGTGTTTTTAAATAAAATAAATGGGTATGTTTTTGAATTAATGCTGAAGCAAAATATAATCTATGAACACTTAGTGACAATTCTTATTGAGTAAAAAAAAGAAAAAGTGACATTGTTTTTTCTTTTGGGCTCTTTTTTTTTTCCAACTTTTTTTCACAATAGTTTAACAAAGGAAGTGACCCTAGTTTTCATGTTTTGAATGCCAAGAATTAATTGTTTGCATTTCACAACCAGGCAGGAATTAATGTCATCTGATCTGTTCATCAGCAAACATAATGTGGGATGAGATTATATGCCAATCCTGTGGATAGCATTCTACAAAAAACAAATGAGATGACAAATCTTTTTCATTTTCTTCTGGCAATCCTGATTGCAAAAATCTTGTGTTAATAAAATCCAATTCTTTAAATATTTCATTTTTTCTGACTATTATCAAGATGAGGGAAAATTGTAGATGTTGTTCAGTTTGCAGTTTTTGGTTATTTTTTTAAGAATGGTGTCTGCTATTTATGATGGCATAATGCATAAGACAAAAGATACATGCAAAATTCTTCATTCTTGTCAAAATCCAAAGAAACATCTGTAATGTTATAAATCCTGACTTGGCATTTCAGCTTCAGTTTCTTCCCCATTGCTGTAACATAGCTTGCCTGTGCATTTTCTATAAACAGTTTCATAGTAATTGTTCTGATAAACTTTCCTCCTTGCTACCTTGACTTCACAAATTTAAGGGCAGTACTAGATTGGCAGCTAGGTCTCACCATTTAAATGTTGAAATTGTTAGATGTAATCAGAAGCTGTATTTTAATAGTTTTTTTATCTCACACTTTTCACTTATGGAAGTCTCTTCCAGCTTGCAATTCTGTCAAATATGGTCTTCAAAAATTTAAACATGATGTCAATTGTCATTTGTCTCCTTAAATTCTGGTCTTTTATTATTCTTTCTCTCTCCTCAATGTTTTTTTTTTTCAGTTTCTTTCAATCTCATTAACCCTTTGCATCTTAGTGGCTTTATAGCCTTGCTTGGTGTGAAATCATTAAAAAGAATTAAATATATTTTGTGAGTGGCAATATGAAATGCTGTCAATGTCACAAGGGGAGTATTTTGAAGATGACAGCAACCAATAGTAAAGGCCTACGGTCACATTACATTGAAACATTGGTTATGCATGATCACTGAAGTTGATCAACGTCAAGTAAATTCAAAAAATCTTTGAGTTTGTATCCACTAAAAACAGATAATTACCAAACTTTGCAAGAGGTTGTAGTCAGCTGACTCAAAAATGCTATGTCAGTTACACAAATTTATGGCTAGTGACACTAAAGAGATATGTGAGATGGTTACAAATGAAAAAAAAACACACCAACAACTGAAATTACATGTCAGCATGTCAATAACCTTGTACTTCTTTTTCTCCTGTAAATGGTGAGATATTAACTGAAAATATAAACCTTTTTCTATATCCAACATGTTGATTTCTATGAATACATCAAATAATTAAAGTGTTTAATATGAATTTGAGGGTGGCATAATATGAATGTGAGGGTGGCATAATAATTATGAGTTCAATCCTTGACTCAGACTTGGTAGAAACAAGCCAAACAATAACTAAGCAGTGCTAAAAAGAACAAGACAAGAGATCCCAAGATATCAACTACAGGTGGAGAAAAAAATCTAACCCAGTAGATTAAATAATGGTTCAGTTCAAAATTCTCTGAAGGTTACCTGGCTTGACAGATACCTGAGGAAGGCCAGAGAGCACAATGGCTGAAATGTTGTGATAACAACAACAAAGATGAGGATGTTTTTTGACTTTCAGCATTCCCAGCCTTTACTACTTCCAGCTAACATGGGCCCTTACTTTTGGCTACTACGGACACTTATCTTCCTGCACACAGACTCTGACTTCCAGCATTCCAGCCCTTCATTATTTCCAGCCCTTACTTCAACCTAACTCACTTGGTTGATCGGCATTAATGGACCTGCTTACAACAGCCCTGAACTTCCAGCTACAGCATGGTCCCTACTTCTGACATTACTATCTTGATCTAATTCACTTGGTTGATTGGCGTTAATAGACCTGCTTAATAGCCCATGTTATATGTTACCAGGGTGTCCACTTCAACAAGAAAAAAAAAGATTTAATTTGGCATTTTTGTCTTTCCGTATTTTCAGGAGGTGTGGGTAGGCAGGCAATATAGACAAGTGCGTCAGTTACTGACAGGAGTGAAAATGAGAAGTTAACTAACAACTTAGTCGCTTGACATAACTCAACTGATACCCCGTTTAAAAATGCCGTTTTCATTAACTGTAACACCAAAAAAACTAAACCTTTTTTGTAAAAAAATAAATTTCAAGGTGGCCTAAATTATTTTTACAAGATTTTAAAATTGAGATTTAATTTTTTCGTGAGTAAACAATACGCATCATCGCACAATCGAAGCTTTCTTTTACTACGAAAAAGGAAACTAAGCCTAAAAAAATCAGTTTAAAAATTTAAACTGATTTTAGGCTTAGTTTCCTTTTAAACTTTAAATTAAATTGAACAAATTTAAAAACCGGAAAGTTTATTATTTTCTTATTTTTAAGATTAATTTTAAATATTAGTTTAAAAACCAAACAAAATTATACGTTAACAGTAACAGTAACACTAACAGTCACTGTCTCTAACGGAAAGTGTTTTTTTTTTGTTTTGTTTTTTTTAATTGATTTTTTTCAGTGTGTGACTCTAGCTAACGACGAAGTATTACTCGCTCGACTTTTTATTATTTCATATTTGAAGCTGTAAATGCCGAAGAATCAGAACCTGAGTTTTCTGAAGAAAGTTACACTTATAAATGGACAAGACAATTAGAATGAAAACTTAAAAATTCCAATTACTTTCTATTTCACTTGTTAATTATTACCATAAAACGAAAACTACATTACAATACTGACCAATAAGCATAAACTTAATTTTAGAATAGATTCTTACGAAATAAAAATAAAAGAAATGAGACAGAAAAATGTAACGGCTTTTTTTTTTACCACGTTTTTTTTTTTTACCACGTTTTTTTCTTTCCCTTTTGTTAAGTTATTTAATCAGAAGCAAAAAATTCAAGTCTTCTGTACACAAAATAAATAATGTTCCTAGGAATATGTTATATTTCCCGCGTTAGAATTTTTTTTATTAAGATTCGTTAAAATCAAAAAGTAATACAGGAGTTGATTTTTTCTTTTTTTTTCACTCTAGCTATCTGCTATCTTATCGTAAAAAAAATGAAGTAGACGAGTGGAAAAGCAGTTTTTTGGTTTGTTTTTAAACACTTTTGTTTTTTGCTTATAATATAGTTTATAACGAAATTTTAATTTTGAAAATCCATTTTGCAGCAAAACCTAAATTAACAAAATATAAATGCAGCAGAAAACAAGGCTCGGGTAAAAAAACACCAAAGGCGCCAAGGCTAAAAGCGCTTTTAGCGCCCACGCGCTTTATTTTTGATTTGCAAAGCCTCCAAAGTTTTGCAATCAAAAAATAGCAAAATGTTTGGCTTGACTTTGAATAAATTAATAATGATAGCAATTCGATGGAAAATTAAAAACTGATGGAAGAGCAGTTTTTGTTTGTTTGTTTTTTTAACTTTACGAGACAATTTTAGCGTAAACTCGACTGAAGAGAAGCAGGTTTACACTGCAGTGATTTTTTTTTTTTAGCTAACAACGGAAGTGAGATCATTCATGAATCATGTCAGAATAGGGCACTGACTGCTTCTTCCCCCCAAAGATAGAAAGAAAGGCAGGGAGGAAAGCAAGAAAGTTATGTAAACTTTTGATTTTTAAACAATCTCTTCCTTTTCACATTTCACTTCTCGGGATCTTATTAAAACAAGAACTGCTTCAGCAAATAAGTGGATTTTTAAAAATTCTCCATGACCGGCAGGTGAGTCAATGTTTAATTTGATTTGATTTTAGAAAAAACTATAGAAAGATAACCTGTTAAGTTTTTAGCGGGGATCACAATGAGTAATTGTTAAAAAAAAAAAACCGATCGAGAAAAAAAATATAAGTAATTAAAAACATTGTCTGTCGAATGAATTAAAAGAAATTGCATTAGAAATGTTGAAAATTTAAGGGGGCGGGGGGTTAAACTAACTAAACATTTTATAAGTATCTGTTTTAAAACGAAACTTAAAAAAAAGAACTACTTCCTCAGCCACACACTTTTTCACATCTACTAACCTTTCTTCTTTGTAGAGAATGAGTTAATATTTTTCTAAAATTCTGAAATTAACTTATAAAAAAATATTCTTATCTTAATGTTGAGTTTTATTATTTTTATTTTAGTTTTTAATTTTTATTTATTTTTACAGAAATAAAAAAAAAAATTAAATAAAAGCTTCGTGAATTTTATTCACACGTTCTAAAAATGTTGAAGATTGAAAAAAAGTCATTCATAAACTTGTGATTTATGCTTGGGTTTTTACTTCGTTTCCTAAAAAGGGCAAAACTACGGAAAAAAATTGATGCAAAAAGAAGCACCTTGTCTTTTACTGTTCACACACACACACCTACGCGCATTTTTCCACTCTCGCTTTCCAAGTGATGAATAATAAGTCGACCTTAAGTATAAATTTAAATCAAGGCACTTGTTAATAGCTTTCTCTTTTTTTCTTTTTTTTTATCCATTCTGTTGTTTTAAAAGAAAAATTGACATATGAAATATTTTTTCAGGTTGCAACGAGAAAAATATTGAAACTTGGATTTCGGGTTTTTATTTATTATGGACGACCAATCGGGTTTAGAACGATTTTTTTAACAACTGCTTTTTGAGGAAGTAAAGATAGCATTTAAAAGGGTGTATTTAGAAAAATACTTTATTTCACATTTAATGATGATGATAATGATAAAAACATCTAAATCATTTGTTTGAACTTTGAATTATACTTTTTTTCAGAATTGACAAATAAAATTGTAACGACTTACTTGTGTGTGTGTGAACAGAAAACATACATTTTAGATTTCCATACTTATGCGCCAAGTTAAAAAAAAAAGTTATTTCTTAAGAACTTCAAGCCTCAAACCTTAATCTACGTTAAATTAAATTTAAAATCTCCTAATTGACATAATCAATCAAATCCCAACAAGCATGTCACGCGTTCATGCAACCAAAAAAGACAGAAGCATCGTTTTTGTTTTCGTTTTTGTTTTTTTATTTGTTTTTTATTTTTTTACTTTTCCTTTCTTTATTCCTGCCAACAGAATAAAAAAATCATCACTCACGAAAAGTTTTTGTTTCTTGAGGGGTGAGGTAAGAAGGGATAATGTATTGACACCTTTTATAGCTTCCTTAGGCTGCGGCACTTGTCAAAATCGAAAAAATTAGTTTTATCAATTTAGAAATGCTCTCCTCTTTAATATCGATCCTCCCTGAATTTCACTGAATTATTGACCTTAGGGTGTTATTTACAAAAATATCAAATTTAACATTTACGTTTTTGTTAATTTACTGAATTTTTAACCTTTTTAAAACTATTTTTATCATTCATTCATCTTTCTTTTATGTGATTTTTCGGAAGAACATACACAAATATTTTGCATTACAGGTTCATAATTCTTTAATATTTATAAATTATAACTTTATTAATTTATTGTTGTTCTTTACTTTAAATGTATTTTTGTTCTTAAGAGAAATCTTCTTTTTTTTTTTTTACTCTACCGAAAATCATATTTCTAGGCCAAATCTCTACGTCTGGACATAATACTACAGTACACAGATCTACCATTATTGCTGATTGGTGCAAATTTCATTGTGGTCTTTGTTTTATAAGGATTATAAAAAACTTTTATATTTTACGGCCAATAAGTGAAGCACAAACAAGAGACGCCTACAAATAAATCTTACTAAATTTAGTAGATACGAAAACCTTTCTTTTTTTTTTTTTTTTTTTTTCTGCAAACACGGTTCCAAATTAAATAAGTGGTTTCTAAAACCTGACTGGATAGGACAAGTCACGTGATGCTCTCTCTACTACGTCGGCGCGGGTGAACTTCAGATGAAACCTGGAAATAAGTCAGGGCATGGTTACTGTGTACATTCCCGTGCAAAGCTGAGATAGGATTCGTGAGCCGTGCACCAGCTGTCAAACAGCGATAAAAACGGCTCACCAGGAGCAGTCAGCGAACAGATCTGCAACGATAGAGTCAGTGAAGGACAGTCGGCGAAAGACAGCGAACTAGACCAGGCCTTGATCAACGACATAGACACAGGTACTATGACAAAAAGAAAGCACATATGTCAGAGATGATTTTTCTACATACAACGCCACGAAGAAAGTCCTATAGCCCCTCCCTTTGTTCACTGTGTTTTGAAATTACTGCTACCGTACGCAATCTGTCAGCAGTCACACACGTTTAACGTGTGCTTTATTCACACACGCACATATTAGTGTACCATACCAATTGATTTCCTCACTTGTAACAAAAACACTTCGAAACTTTGCAGATTCACTTGCGACAAATCATTTCGAACAATCGAACTATTGATCTCTTCATGGCCACAACGAACATTGATTTTTTTTAATCATGTGTATCTGATTGTATAAATGTTACTGCCATATTTAGCTTGGTCTTCTTTTCTGGGAAGATCATTTCTCCGCGTTGTTTATAATTTTATGCTTTATTTGTGGACACAACTCTGATTGTATTTTTCCACCTAAAATCCGGGTAGTCTGTCCCCACAGATTCGTGTCGATTGAGTCACTAAATAACTTTTTATAAACAGGACTTGATGGTGACTGCTCCAAGATAAAATTATTGAAAGAAATAAGAGCTACTTTTTCCAAAGGAAGAATTATGAGATTTTGGTCAGAAGCAGTGGAACGGACAGAAGTACTAGGAAATGCTTTCTGATCACAGTTACTGATATCGATCTGCCGGTCCACTGGAACTAATCATTCAGCTCAATATATCAATTGATGACGGCTGAAGTTTATCATAATAAATCATAACCGATTTTGGTGGTTATTTAATTTAATTTAATTACCAAGAATGTGTCTCTACATTATATTCTGTACTCTCAAACTATGGAAACACTGTAAGAACTGCAAAAGGATTGGCCAAAAACCAGAAAGTTACTTCATTCATCGTAGGAAAGAATTTAATTATGGTGGGGGTGTGGTTCCATCAACAAGAGATTTTTTCCTGTGACTTTGTTAGCAGAGAATATAACTAAATCTTTACTCGAAATAAATTGCATTTATGGCGATATTTCTCCTTTTAAAAGACATGATTTGTGACATTGAAAGGCGAGGGCTCATCATACGATGTTGAGGTATTTAAAGTTAAATTTCTCATCAGAGGACTGTTGTTTGTTTTATTTACTTTTGGTTGAGTTGTCCGGGAGTCGTCACGTACAACACGCGATTGATCTCAGCAGTGTCTATAAGATACCACATCACAAACGAAACTCCATCATGGAAGTAAAAGATAAGATTTCATTCAAAACCAACTTTTTTGCTAATAGTCACTAGTGTAAACTCCCCCCTATTTTCCACTTGTGCCATTTATTACTTAAAAATTCCATTACAGTGTGACCCGGATATAAGAGAGATTTTATCTGGTCCCGAATTAGAGCCTGTGTTAATGTAAATAATAGACCAAACCCGGATATAAGAGAAAATCCGGATATAAGAGACTTCTCCGGTCCCGACAACTCTCTTATATCCGGGTTACACTGTATTTTGTGTGAAAAATGATGAGCAAGTGAGATCTATTTACTTCCGCTTTAAAAAAAAATATGCGAAAAATTTTTGATTAGAATTAAAATATAAATTAAATTTATTTACTTATTTTTATGATTTATCGTATATTAAGTTCTGGTAGTGGTATTAAAAAATAGTGCTCGGTATTGTAATAATAACGAAGCGATACAATGCCAATGGTGAGGAAAAAACAAATATTTCATACATTAATTAATTCTGCTACCCAAATACAAAAAAAAAGTCAAATGTGCTTAAATTTTTAAAACCAGCTTGTTCATAAATGGAGTTGAAGGGAAAAATGTGATTTTAATTTAATTCTCGAAAGAAACAATAATTTTTTAAAAGCCGTATTGTCTTTTTCGATTCTTTTCATTAATTTTTATATATTTTTTTAAATTTTTTGTTCAAGACGAATAAAAATAATCCAACAAGCAGAAAAGAAAGCAAAATAAAAAGTTAAAAACGTACGTTTCTTTCATTTGAAAGAATCTTCTTCTCTATCAAGACAAGAACATTCTTTATTTCTCTGGATTTTAACTCCTTTTTTCTTCGTTATTGATTTAACCTCTTTATTAGACTTTCTCAATTCTCAACTGTTTGTCATTGTAAATGTAACTTGTTAATATGGAATCCAAATATCCAACCACCTTCTCCTTTTTGGTACCAAACATGGGAAACAGTGTAGAAACTCCTTACTTCTCTTATTTATATATAATTTATAGAAATTATAAACGGATGTTTTATTACAAAACTTCTTGGAAATATTAGGGGGGCGCATTCTTCCACCCTCACCCCCTCTTCAACATTTCATGTTTAATTTTTAATTTAGTGGGGATGTTCGCAAATTTTTTTATCATTAAAGAAAAATCTCATAAAGATGTTATAATTTGTTATTTCAGTAAAAAAAAAAAAAATTGTCTGAACATAATGGTAAATTCCTCCCAAAATTCAATAAAAAAACTCAAAGAATAGATCTTTCTGACAACTTGAGAAAACATTTTCTTTTCAATTTTAAAATCTAAATAAGATTGTTACCCAAACTGAATTTGGTGTGATTGCATAATAAGGTCAAATGTCTTTATTTACCAAGTTTAGTATAGTATGGTACAAGGCTATAACAGTGAGATTCCCTAATGACGGTTAAACTGACTACACACATGAATGGACTGCAAGATTGATTAACCTTGTAGGTGCTCTTGTCCATTGTGTTTTGTATTTAACAATCTCAGCACATCAAATGATTGCATTCAGTTTCTCACTTGAATTCTGATATCAACACCGACAACTCTCTTAGACCTGAAAAATATTTACCACTTAGTTGATTGCCTTGTGGCTGAAGTAGTTGTTTCATCCCTTACACCCTGTGGCTATTGTACAAAATCAGATGAAAACCAGCATTTCAAATGCTGATTTTAAAGGTAAAGGGGAATAATGGTGCAGCACAGATCCACTTTCTACAAATTTGGCCTTTGGCTTGACTAAGTTTTCTAGTTGTTTTCAGCTGATTTTTTTTTAATTGATTAAATACAAAAATTTGATTTAAAAAAAAAAATGTTCATCTCACAGTGCAGCATGTTGGCATTGAAGTTGTAATAAAATCTTCTTTTCACTGGATAAAATGATGT
Organism: Acanthosepion lycidas; assembly: GCA_963932145.1. Classification (NCBI taxonomy): domain Eukaryota; kingdom Metazoa; phylum Mollusca; class Cephalopoda; order Sepiida; family Sepiidae; genus Acanthosepion; species Acanthosepion lycidas. The sequence goes on along the minus strand of OZ010585.1, from coordinate 2,632,374 downwards.
CTGACTATGGATTTTTTTCTGTTAAGTAGTTTTACTTTTAGTCTATATTTTGGGGTCACTTTTGGTGCAGACACCTATCCTCTATAGTTCTCCGCATAAGAAGTCCTCTTAAAAATTCTACAGGTTCTTGCTACTGTTCATAAAAAATAAATATTTGTTGCTGTGAATTTGGGATTTAAAAGAAATGATTCTGGCATCAATCAGCATTTTCTTCTTTTTTTTTTTTTTCTTTTTTTTTTTTTTTCTTCTCATTTTTAGTTGTAAAAATCAAGTCTTGGGACATTTGAGATGGCAGGAATTATTCTTGAAAAACAATTAAAAATCTTTATTCTACAACAGGTTTTTGTTTTCTTTGAATAAAGGAAGAAATATCACTTACCTGAAGACCATCAAAGAAACTGAGTAAATGAGGAGAGAGTCAAAGCTAATAAATATTTGGGTGCGGGTGAGCAGTGTTTGTTTTTGGCTTCTCTGTAGTAACATTAGTTTCAGAGTACCAAGCAAGAACTAGTATTCTGATTGCCAGAATTAAGCAGAAGCAATGGAAAAAGAAGAGAAAAAATACACTTTCACTAAAGTGAAAGAATGGATGGAGTCTGAGGTATCACTTACTCTGTAGCCTCACTTTTGTTGCAGGAATTGGTAAGTACATGATATTGTTATTCACTTTATTTAGGCCCAAAAAAAACATAAGTTTAGATATGATTTCAAAATTTAATTTCAATTGGCAGAAGGTGTGATTAAAAAATATGACCCCATAGATTTATCATATCAACAGTTAATGATTGTCACCAGGGAAGATTTTACATCTGTATTTATTTTTGTTTTTTCTCCTACATGCCATATGTAATGGTCTAAAATTGATAGTACTTTTCTAGTCAAGAATTTAAATTCAAGACCTTGTGTGAAGTCACCAAATCTTTGGTAATAGTACTTCTCATTTGTCATACCACTTATTTGACTGGTATAAGACTTAAAATTGCTACAGATGTTGCTTCATTACTTTAAGATATAATACTTAAAAATATTGTCAGATGTTTGCCATAGATCTGTGGTTAAACTATTTTTAAGAGCCTACTGAAAATGTTGGGAATTCAATCACCACAAGGTGCCCACTTATTATAGTCTTGTACTGAACCAAATTTAAATCTACTTACACAGAACAATTCTTAGCAGTTTCATTAACTCAAATTTTTGTATAACAAAATATTATTAGCTTGTTTGTAAAATAGCGTTTGCTTTTATAATCAACGTTTATTCCTGAATGAATGGATTTAAACAGTGTTTAAATCAATCAAAATAAGAACCCTGAACATTTATACATTTCTGTCGTCATGTTACAAGGTTATTTATGACTTTACAATAAAACTGAAAATTTGGCGGTCAAGACATCTTTGAATGCAGATTCTGCATCTTCTTTGTAACAGAATGTCTTTTGGCTTAAAAAATTGTGAAGACACTTAAAAAAAATTGGTAGTCAGTGGGTGCAAGATCAGGGGGTGGATATGGTGAAAGTGGTAAAGTCACATATGCCAAGTTGGTGAGCATTAGTGTCAGCCTGGCAACATGGTGACCAAGCATTGTCATGAAACAGAATTGGACCTCCGTCCATTAACCAGTGTCGATTGCATTTTGCTTAACTGAATATGCATTTCATTCATTTGCTGGCACTAAACTTTGGTAGTGAGGCTTTGGTTAGATTCCAGATATCTATAATGAATAATGCCAATGACAGACCACTAGACAATGACCATAATCTTCTGTTGGTACAGTTTCAATGTTAAAAAGTGTTTGGGTGCTTCATCATGATCTAAGCATTGAGCTGATCATTTACAATTGTCATAAAGGATCCACTTATTACAAGTCACTATTCGATCAAGAAATGGATCATTCAAATTTCACAGATGCAGTATTGAAACACTTCCAAACGTCAAACTCTTTGACTTTGTGTGGAGCCCATTTATTGAGTTTCTTCACTTGGAGTTGAGAGATCAAGGGAATATGATGGATGTAACAAAGTCAGATAGTCTGAGTCTTGAGATGGTCGGATAGTGTTGAAATACTGACCCCTGGAACATTTCTCTGACACTTTGACGTGGGTTTTCAGATGTTAATTGTCAATTGCAGGTGGACATCCTCTGCCATCTTGATTTTTAAGACTCGTATCCCCACTGTGGAACTTCAGATTCAGTGCTGTATGGTTTGATCACAAGTGGATTCTTCATCCCATACTCTATTAATGTGGGCAGAAAAAAAGCATTATGATCAACTCCTGCAAAAAAGTAAATCTACTTTCTTTTTTCTTTTCGTGTTCCAGATGAGGGGGTATATAATGTTTAAAGTTAAATTTTGAAATATTAAAGAGGACACTTTAATCATTTGGAATGAGTAATCTATTTTTGAGCAACTATTACAATAAATATATTAGAACACAAAAGGTTTATTCTAAAATCAAACATTATTTTCCAAACAACCCAATACATGAGTGTGTTTTGAGGCTTGAATATCTTTATTGCTTTTGGCATTTGCTGTAGGTGGGGACCCTAAGATAAGAATTTCTCATTCATTTATACATAAAATGGAGTATTTAATCTTTGAGACTTTCAATTTTTTTCATCTTGTTTTAATTTGTTTTTGCTGAAATGAAGTAAAAGGTGCGTTAAGTTTTCTACTGTAGGTTGGTATGTTTTTTCTTTTTGCCCTATGTAGGTGGGGGATATCTAGGAGTGGACCTGCTGTGTTTATCTGTGTGGGCCAAGATCCACATTTTTTTATACCAGGATGGGGTAGAAGAAAAAAAAAATCTTTTTTTAAAGGCTTCTTCCTCTGGGTGTGGGCAAATCTTTCACTCATTTTTTTTTTTTTTCTGGTTGTTATTTTCAATTACAAATTTTGTTGTAAGTTAATCTAAATTTATTCAACAAACTATTTTTGCATCCCCCCACCCAATATTTGCTGTTTAATAACAATTAATAACTGTAGTTAGTTTGGGAGTTAAATACTTTGATAATGAACATCATCTTGTGAAACTCTTGTAATTTTAATAAATATTGATTTGGCAGGTGGTTGGGTGATGGATTGAATCAGTCTGCAAAATCTCCAATTATTTAAGTAAATGCTCTGTTCTTTAATTAAACAATATTAATTACATTTACCAGCCTAAATGTTTGAGAAAAATAAGTGTATCCATAAAAAATAAAGTATAAACAGAAAATATATTAAATATTTGTCAGACTTAATCTATTTCCTATGATGTCATTATTTACATTAGGATACAAAATCAGAGCAGATATGATAAGCTGAGAAAGATTGGCAAACATGTGTGTTTAAAAGCAATAATTCAAGCTTTCCTTAACCAGAAGTTCTCTGTGGCTGAAAGGTTATAGCATGCCAGACATTATATATATATATATATATATATATATATATATATAGCTCTTCAGGGCACCTCGAGGTGGTGTAATGGCTAGCAAGCTTGTCTCACTAGAACAATTACGACTGAGTAGTAAGTTCGATCCTCACTGGGTGCCCCCTACTTTTGGCCTTGTGCCACATCTAAGCCATGCTTGAAAAATCACTATATATAGAACTCTTCTATGAATTGAGCCCTCTCAGCCACTGTATTTGTTCAAAGAATAAATACACAAAAATTTGCCTTCCTCTCTACCAGGTGCTGATAGCTCAGGGGTAAAATCTCCAACTGATGTCAAATCAGTCATTTCGATCCTGGCTTGAAGCAATCAGATTTCTAGCCACACTGATGAGCTGTGAAACAAGTCAGTCTGTGGATGACTTATATATATATATATTGTCATCCAAAAATATATCTCCTCACACACACATGTGTATGTGTATACATATATATATGAGATAATGATACATATTTTTATATATCAAGAACAATATTTGGGAAAAATGTATGACAAAATGGAAAAAATTATCTTGTGAAACATTTTTTCCTTTAGGACTTTTGTTATGTTTTGTGTGGCCAGATATGCACACAAACAAGAGATAGTGGGTATTTTGAATTTAAATTTTTTTTTCTTTTTCTGTTTTAATCTAGCCAATTTCATTTAGATTCTTTTTCTTTCCATCACTTTTGTTAGTAGATTTTGGACACTACGATGAAATTGTCTTGATTGCTAAGTCCTCTACAGTAAATTTTTACCCAGGCTCTTACAACATTTCACCATTCCTGGCAGATCTTCTATTATCACAGTGTGGGGTAACAAATAATAAACGTGATGAAAAGACAAAGAATCTAAATGACATCAGCTAGATTAAAAAAAATATATTTAAATTTAAAATTCCCAGCATCCCTCGTTCATGCACAAAGTAAACAAATTTAGTCCAATGAAGCCCTAAAGGATGAAATTTGTGACAAGAAAACTTTTCCATTTTGTCATATATTTTCCCTATATATATATATATATATATATATATATATATATACAGGTAAAATAAGAACAAATGGAGTATAATTCCACTGTACGTAACATTTAATTTAAAAGAGGGCTCAATACAGAGTAGAGCTAAATATTATTTATTTTAGGATATTAAAACAAACAAAAAAAATTGCTACACAATTCCAATTATGTTTCTCCTAACATTGCCTAAGGAGACACCTTTGTAGTGTCGAAACAATTGTAATTGTGTAGTGATTTTTAACATGTTTTTATTTTAATATCCTGAAATAAATAATATATGTGTGTGTGTGTGCACGTGTTAATGTGTAATGTTAAATATTTCTCCTGACTGTTGCCGAAATTGAACTACATATTTTTATTTTTGTTATTTTTAGCTTCTGACAAATGTTTCTTGGAGTTGCATGTTATAAAGAAGAATTTCTTGCTATGGAATTGCATCCTTTTTATAAAACTCAATAAAATTTCTTTTTATTGAATTCAAAACTGTGTAGATTTTAGAAAGCAACAGTTCACTCAATGCAAACTGTATGAATGAATTTCTTTCTATTTCTGAAAGAGAAATGCATGAGCATTTATACTGTACTCCTGTCTTGACATCTTGTAGAGCCAGTCATTTATAACTGGTAGCAATATATAATTGCTGTTGGGGTTTTTTTTGGGGTGGGGGGGTTAATATATATACACAAAGAAGGCTGAAGTGTTTTTCTGCCAGAATGTCATTATTAAAATCAACACAGATAAGGAAAGAATAAAAATCTTCCATTTCTGAATTTGAGAAAACCCTTAAGCAAAGTAAATACTTCAGATACTTGCATTAAAACTGGAAAAAATCTGTCTCTTCTGGTTGTATCAAGGAAACTTACAACTATTTCTGTTTTATTTATTTCGAGTGACAGCCATGAATGTCCTAAAGTAATATGGGATGGTTTGACTGACTTACCTGTATACCTACTTCAAAGTAGTTGAAATGTTTCTTTTAATCTAGTTTGAAGTCCCTGATTGTTTCTAAGGACATATTAGATAAGGTCTGTTAAAAGAGAAGCTTTCTTGTTGGGGTTTATTTTTAAGGTGACTTCACCATAATTGTATGAAAAACATTCTTTTTCTGGCCAGCCAATATGTACATTTAGTTAACTTCTCTTGTATCTTAAACAAACATTTTTTTCTGCCATGATTTACTTATTGCATTTGTTGACTTTAACTTGAAACTCCTCTCCGGATTTTTCAAAACCCATCTCATGTGTCAAGGTCAATTTGAATGTTTTTCTATACAGGATCTTTAAGTAGGTCTCTAAATATTTCTGTATTATGGGTACACTGTGTAAAGAAGAAAACAATCCTAGTAACCTGTATTGCTTAACATTTTTGAGTTGCTTCCTTTGTTTTTGTAATGCTGCAAAATATTACAATCAAATGTCATCATGTATAATTGGACAAACATGGATTTTTTTTGATTTTTTTTTATACTTGTTAACCATCTAGTTGTTGATTTAAGTTACTTTTGTAATTTGAGTTGAAATTTGCAGAATATCTTTAGAAAATATTAAATGATACATTCAGCCTTAGTAAGATATTCAGCCTTAGTAAGATATTGAAATCTCTCTATAGAATGGTTTAACAAACAAAAGCAGATGTAGAAAGAGACCAGCTTTCAATTTGTCTTGAATATGTTAATGACTCTTTTCAAAGTTAGTGATTATACCAGATGACCTTGTTAGAGTCTCTGAGATGTTATTAATAGAAATTCTAAATTATTAGAAGACATTTGTGACATCATTCTAAATTTATCTCCAGTAGAATTTGGGTTGTAGCCCCTTATCTCTTGACTCCAGAGTTCCAGGTTTTTCTTCTGCAGTCATTCAGCTTCTTTTACTTTACTTCCTTGGGGTTCTGATAAAGAATGACAGGAATTGGTTGTGGGGCAGGAAAAGGTTGATAAGGAATTATGACTGGCAAAAGAAACCTAATTCAAGGAAAGTATCCTTTCCCTCTCTGTTCTTCTAACTTACTTGCATTTCCTCCTCCCTTACTGAGTTTTCACCCCTCCCACAACTCTTTCCCATTTACTGAAAATGACCTTGATGCTAGCAGTAAAACATCTGGGGGTAGATTTTCAATTTCTTTTCTCATATCTCTCTTTTTTTCTTTTTTTTTTTTCCCCCTTTTTTCGTTTTTTTTCTTTATGTGGAACATGTTTGGTACACTTAAAACTAAACTGTTTTACATATATCTGTGTGTATTTTTTGATTCATAGGAGATGGAGAGCTTCTTTTTCTTTTTTCCTATCCTAATTTAGTCAAGTTGATTTCATGCAAAGTCTCTGCTGTGGATACCGGTACCTTTTTCTTTTCTTTTTTGATCCTTGAAGCTTAAAGGCTGCTTGAATTGTCCTTTAGGTGTTGTGAAATCTTTAAATAAATTAAGCAGTCTTTAATAAAACAAAGATTAATCCTGAAAAATCAGTTTCAGATTATCTTTGAAATGCTAAAACAAACAGATAAACAGACTCTATTATTTCTCAGTAATATTTTGATAAGACTGAATTTTTAGGTAATTCTTAAATTTGCATTTAATTCTCTTCTATTTTTTAAGTCATTTTTAGTTGCCATATTCTGCTTTCATTAAAGATTAGAACTTTTCTTGAAATCAGTAAAATGAAGTTCATATATACAACTCTCCTGGTACAACATGTTTGAACTATGAACTCTTGTGGAGCGAAAACAATCAAACACCAAATGATTAAAAATGATTTCTGAGTCAGAAGACTGCGCATTTCTTCTGGTCAATAAATTAATGCTTTGAAAATAAATATTTAACATTTTTCAATCAACAAGTTGCATTCCCACCAACAATAACAAATATGCTTCATAATCCTTTGAAAGGTATATAAACAAAATTTCTAAACCAGACAAGCCAGTAAAGAAATACAGATGGCAACAGTTGACAACAGAACAACTTAAAAGAAATTCCCTAACTCATTCACCTGTCTTCCTCACAAAGCTATGTGACACTTACACTTTCCTCCTCATTCTTTCCCACACATACACGTGAAGAAATCGCATCTCCTTTCATCCTAACAACTACAAACAAGGACTGTAAGAACTTTAACATTCATACATGTTAAGAAAAATTTAGTTGTAAAAAAACACAAAAATAAAAATATCTTATATTTTTATATTTAAACACCTTTTTTGCCTGTTTTCTTTGTTTGGGGTTGATTCAAATCTGAAAATCTATTACCCACCCATCTAGCATTTTTAATCCCCAAAATATGTTAGAAATTTTGTAATACACTTGTTAGCTACATCAATTTGTTGTATATAATTCTCTCTGTATTCCAATCTTAAAGTTCCTTGAAACACAAGTGATAAATTGTAGCTTTCAGTTTCTTTGGGATGGGAAACTTTGCACTTATAACATTTTAAATCTGTTTTCATATTTTGAACATCATTTTAAAATTTTTCATTCCCAGACTTAGTTCTCTTATCTGAAATCTAGTTGAGATGTTACAGTTCTGTCTATCAGATATAAATGCCATCAAATAGTGGCAGTCATTGTGAAGCTTTTCACTCACTCTCTTTGTCTCTGTCACTCTTTCTTTCTCTTCTAGTGTTGCCTTGAATGTTACATTGATTTTGAGCTAGTCTCTCTACTATATAGCCATCCAGAACCTGGTCTACTGATGTAGACCTGTTTCCAACATTGAAGTATCACTGATATTTCCCATTCAACATGCACAGTAATTCTCCAAAGTGATCATTCAGTCACTCAACAGTCCACAATCTGACCCCTGAATCCCCCCCCACCCCATGAAATGGCTTTAATTAATGGAGTATGTGTGCATCTCTGCATCATGGATTCTTTTTATTATATTGAACATTATTATAGAATACATTACTGCCTCTGTCTCCTACAGTTCACTGGTATGAATGTCACTATGTTCTAATGTGACTAAAGACTCAAAATTTGATCAGAATATGAGTACACACACACACACTCTCTAGTATGCACATTCTGTACCCAAATCAAAACTAGCATTATCCTACAGGGTTTCAGTTTTATTTTTCCATGTGAATCATTCACACACACATACAAACACACAGCATTGTCTGCACACTTGTTTGTAACATTTGAATTGTCAATTTTGTATCCAAATGTGCCCTTTTATCAGCAATTTTATCCTGTTTTCCACAAAGGTTACGAAAAAGTTGATGACAACAATTCTTTTGAAGGTGGAGCCATGCTAACAGGTCTTTAAGGATTTTCAAAATCAAAATATGATCATAAAATACAATTCCATGTAATCTCTTAAATTTCTTGAATTATCGCATTTAATTGGAACTCAAAAATGATGAAATGGAGATTGGGACTTAAAGATGATGAAATAAATATTCTAAAAGTAAGATTATGATTAAATTTTACCAAAGTTCCTACAGATGACAAACTTAAATATAGTTTGCTTAAGAATTTTTTTTACTCAGATATGATTTTTTTAAGAAAAAATTGTATTTACTTTTATTTGTATTTATTTTTGAAGCAAGCATCTTTTTCTTTTTTATTTTGACCTCAAGGTGAAAAGTCAATGTGTGATGAATGCACACGTGCCAAATATTAAAATAAGGTCTTTTAAAAAAGATAAAATTGTTTTGGCAGTTTAATCAGAATTTTTTTTTTATGTTCTTTATGAGACATGAATCACTTTTCTGCCTTGTAAACACGCAACAGACTAGAATACTTTTGTCACTGCTTAGTGTTGTTATTAGTATTTGAATGAGACCAGCTTTAGCAGAAATAAGCGTATATAATCACACATATGTGAACCTCATAAAGTTTTGACTTTTGACCTATATTGACGTTACATCTCAAATAAGGTACTAACAATTTGGGCTTATTTTCAAGGTAAGAGCTTCTTAATGAAATCATATGACCAATTAGAAGAAAATTTTTATGCTTTAAATCAACATCCATATTGTGCATGCATGTGTGTGTGTGTATGTAAGTATATATATATATATTCTTTGGTAAGAACGTATCACTGCCTGTCAGTTTAGAATTGCTTTGTATTTGGAAAGTCAAATATTGTTCCCTTTAAAAATAACTTAGTCTGTGTGTTTATCCAAAAAGAATGAATAATTGACATTATTGCCTTGCTTGGACTGAACAGATTCAAAAAAAAAAAAGAAGGAAAAAACAGAATTTAAAGTAATAAAAATCATCCCAGAAATAAGTTTCTACAATAAAAATTGTACTGAAAGATGATTTGGACATTACAGCAGTGATCTGAACTTTTTGAGGTTGTCAAATAAAAGGTAAGAAAGTATTTTTTTCTTGTTTAAAATCCCCAAATAATATTTTAATTATGACAATAATGTGTATGAAATGAGAGTCAGGTGCAATAAAATGATAAATAAATTCCTGCAGTGATGAACTGGGTGGGTCTAAAAATATTTGTTTTCCAAAAGACAGAGGGCCTACCCACAACTGTATTTATTACTGGAAGAATTTTATAATTAAAATTATTATTTTTTTAATTTTAAGTAATTGGTTGAAATTTTAAAATAGTTTACTGCACAATTTAGACATGAACATATCGTTCAAAAGCACAATAGAATTAATTAATCCTTCAGAACTGCATCTTGAAATACTTGAATGTAATTGAATAAAACAAATGATAAAAAAAACACATAATCCAAAAAAAAATACATAAAATTGTACAATAGAAATTTTAATAAAAAGTATGAATACATGAGCTGTATTTGAAAGACAATTGGACAAGAGACACTTAAACTAATAGATTTAAGGATTTCAACACCGAAGAGCTGAAATCAAGACACTGTCTATATAAGGAAAATACATTTTGCTATCAGTGAATCTTTCTCACTGCAAGATTTCCGAAACAGAGTTGAAGGCCATGACATCTACATGATAAGTTAAATAAGGACAAAAACTGGATATGGTGGGGAACTAGTAACTCATGTGGGATATTCTATGGAGAATTTAATAGCATTGCAGACAAAAATATCTGAATATGATTCTACAGAAGGCATTTAAAAATAAACAAGATCTCTTGTGGAAGCTTCAAATAAATGCCTTGAAAAAAGTTACATGAAGATAAAAAAAAAAACTGACAAAATGGAAGAAAAGAGCAAATGTTGTTTGTGTAGAAAGTGAAGTAAAGGAGGAATAGAAAGCAAAGTGGGTCAGACAATAAGAGAATCTGAAACTTTGCATGACAGTTTGGGTTCAAATATACAGACAAATGTTTTGAGAACAAAACAACTGTTTTCAAAAATATATGTGAAATATTGTGAGAATTTTGAATCTGTTTTTCTGTTAAAAGCTCAGCATAGGCATCAAGAGTTTTGAATCTGTTTTTCTGTTAAAAGCTCAGCATAGGCATCAAGAGTTTTGAATCTGTTTTTCTGTTAAAAGCTCAGTATAGGAATCAGGAGTGTGTTCTGCAAAACAATGGATATGGCTATTCCTAGACAGCAGTCAAAATTCTCCACTGTGAATTAATAAAGAATTAATATGGATAATTTAATATTTTTTAAGTGTTTGTAAATTTCACTTAAACTTGGGCATGCTTTGAGTTCAACATTTCTTTGATGAGATTTATAGATATGCCAGTATTCTTCTTCTTTTATGTAACATGCCTTTTCAGGATGTGAGCAATAAATGCCTCTCCACAACTTCCTACCCTTACTTCCTACTCTAAACAATATTTGTCCATTTACTAAAATTTTCAATCCTTATTCTGCCATCCATTTACACAAGGTCATTATCATTACTTGATAATTTCCATTTACCTCTATTGCCTTCACTATGTCCTGTGAGTATCAAATTCTCCAAACCTTCTTTCTTCATATGTCCCAGAAATTTCAAATGTCTTTTTCTGATTCAAAGTACAAGTGTCCTTTTTATTTCCCAAAACTTCCTAATTGCTCACATGTTTCATTCCTGGTATTTTCATAATTCTTCTGTACAAGCACATCTTTGTTGCATCCATGAGGAAAACTATTTATATTATAAAATGTTAAGACTAAGATTCCCACTTTTTCTCATGTCCGCCAATTCTCTTGCCCACAATTAAAAAATAAAATAAAAAAAAATATTCCTTCAGGTAGCAGTGCCTTTTATGAGAATGATAGTTTCAATGATTACGGCAAAGAAAATATAATGGGAGAGAGGCTTATTTTTCCATTTGTATTTCCCCCATTATGGGCATTATTATCGCCATGATATAATAGCATTGTATTTCAAAGATGTAATGGAATGGCTGAAAGGAAAAGGAATGGCAAACATGCTTTGTTCTCAGAGAGAATTTTATACCATTAAGACATACACAAAAGTGTATAGTGTGTGTGTGTATATATATATATATATATATATATATATATATATTATATATTTATATATGCATTTCCAATGCAGAAAATAATATATATCTACATAGCAAGCAGTGTGTAAGGAGAAACAAAAAGGAAAGGTATTATATATAATATGGAAATTCTTCTGTGCTTCTGAAGAAGCTATGTTTAGGACACCAGATTCAAATGATTCAGATTCATCTACTATGTTCAAGGTGAGGACATATTCTATGAAAGGGAAAAAGTGAGTCTTGGGTTTTCATAAATTGAGAACTGCGAGCTGGAGTTTCTTTCTATATCTGGGAAAGATATATTCTCAAAAGAAAATGGCACCATGGACTTGTAAGCTGTAGCATTTACTGGAGGAGGTAGATTTAGCCACAGTCTGGGCCTCTTAGCCAAGACTAAAAAAAGTAACTACTCTGTTTGGCAGCCGTAAACAAACTGGGTGACTGCCACTTTTGTCACTGTATGGAGAGACATTATTAAGCAGCCATCATATGACCCACGTGACCTATCTCCCCCAAATGGAAATAATGACCTTCTGTATCCCTACAAAAATATCATCTTTGAAAGTTTGAAAAAAATGCGATTGGAGGATCTCTCTATAGGAGTTCGAAAAGGAAGGAAACAAAAAAAAAAACATATTTAAAAATTTACCTTTGTAATAGTTTCTCGTAATAGTAAAGGCATAACAAAATATGCCCATGCCATGATTTTCATGTTGTGTTATATATATATATATATATATATATATATATATATATAATTATTTATTTAAAAAATTTATAACATAAATATGTTATAAAATCACTACAAAAATAGCCATTTTGTTTCAACAACCTCGGTCTTGTATATATATATATATATATATATATATATAGCTTGTCAGATTAACAACCCTGTGTTGTCTTCTAGTCAATCTGGATTGTCCACAGACACCTGAAAATCCACAACCAGTGAGCCCAAGAGACGCAAACTTCCAACAATAAATGGCCTACATTTGACGTCTGTGCTATAAATCCTGCAAATCGCTTGCCGACTTCAAGAGCGCTAATGCCTGTCAGTGGCGGTCATAGGCGTTTTAATGAGTCAGCAGCAATCAGTCACTATGTCTTTACAGTGGTACTGAAAAGTTCTTGGCTTAACCAAAGTGTTCTTTCAAAATAAGTTTGCTGTTTGGTCAGATTTTAGGAAGTGGGTTAGTCCGAGAATTTTTAGTATCCTCTTTTCCTCTGTGTGTACATAATACAGACTTACATTTTTTCGTTTTGTTTTGTTAATAAGATATTTGTTGACTTTATATTTTTCACCTGTTAATCACAGATGTTTTTTTTTCTTTTCCTTTTTTTATTACACACTTCTGAAGTGATGTAGATAAACATTTTACTGTCTGCAAAACTGGAATCTGCTGATATACAAATCTTGTTCTCTCGTCCGACTGTAGCCACAGATAAAACTAGAAATATATGTGGAATAACATCCGGAATTTTTTCAATACTTTCTTCATCCTTTTCCTCCACTCCATTCTTTTTCCTTCCTTTTTTTTTTCAAATTCAAATTGTATCAAGGATATATAACACTCATAATTCACACTCTCCTCCATATTCGGTTATTTTTAAAAAATAATTTTTTGAACAGTCTTACTTTCTCAGTGGAAAATAGAAGTGAGCTTAAAAATCTTTGAGAGAGAAATGGAATTTTGAGCTTTTTTTTTTTCAGAGGAAACACTAAATGGCTGCCAGTAATGTGGAGCAGAGTCTCTCTGCTAGTTACGAAGAGTAAGTAAAACATTCATTCTTTTTCTTTTCAGTTTTTAACTTTTTAGTTGCATTTTACTGGCATTACAATAAACTTATCACTTCTGGCATTTTTTCAATCCTCATAAGACATTTCTAGCAATGTTTCTCATTTTCAAAATATTTACTATTGTAAACTTTTCACAGTCATTTTATGCGCACACGCACTTGCGACTCTCATTCAACAAACAAAAAAAGGCTCATTCCCATTGTTACCCCATTGTAAACTTTATGAAAGAGAAACAAATGTCTTTACTTTAAAAATTTTAAAACAATTTGAAGATTTTCGTAATAGATATTTCTAATTAACAAATGTTATATGTAGAAATAAAAATTAAGTTGTTAAAGCTGAAATAAATTAACTCTTTCACAGATTTTTATTTTTGTGTCGAGTAACAAAAAAAAAAGCAAGTAAAATTCTACACAATGAACGGCTAATTCAAATTTATTGTTAATTATCAAATTGATTTAGAGATGGTCATTTTTTTATTCACATTTTACTCAGCCTGCTTTTTGTTTGTTTTAGACTTTTATTCTTTCACTCCAGACTTTTTCCTTAAAAAGATCAGAAAAAATGTCTTCTCTTGACGAAAAAGATTATTTTTCTATTTGAGAGTAAAACAAGCAAATCCTGATCTTTTGTTCACAACAAAAATAATAACTTTGGAATAAAGATTGATTCGTTATAACTTTGTTAGCAAAATCAATGATTCTAGAAAGCTGAAAAATTAGCAGCCATTTTTGTTATGTAATAAGTTTTTATTTCATAGCGACTTTCATTATGAATTAAAAAAAAAGTTTTAAAAAGGTTTTTTAGAAAGACCATGTGAATGACCAGATGACAAAACTATTATTGAATGAATTAAGCTAAAATTTGTTGTACTTTTTGACCCAGGAATGTGATTGGCATTTTGGGGATAAACTCTTGCTGATAATATTTTTTAATGTTGATAAATAATAAAAAAGCAAGTTTTTAATTGTTTTTTCCTAGCAAAAGTTTCTTATTGAATTGAACCTTTTTTCCCATAAAAGTTAAAATTCAATTTTGTTTATTCTCAAAGGATTATGTTCCTGAAAGACATCAGATGAGTCTTTAATTTCCTTCTATTGAAAGAAATTCTCAAATTTGTCACTTAAAAATAAAAACAATCTCTTTGCTTTATTTCTCTGCCTTCTTATTTCAAAAGTACTTTTTGTTTTTCTTTTCCATCCACATCTCAATAAAAAATACATATTAATCATTTAATCCTGTTTTTTTTTCTTCTGCCATTTGCAATTTGAATTAAGATTTTCAAGAATTGTGGATATTTTTTTTTAACTGTTATCATTTTGGAGTTTGATGAACAAATGTAACATAATTTATATTAAAATTGGTTCCGTTTTTATTCCTGTTTATTTAAAATAATCTTATAAACCTATTACAAAATGTTTACTTTGACATAAATGTTTAAAAAAAAAAAAAAGGATATAAGTGTTCTTCAGTTTTATTTCTGAAGCTAAAAAAATTTCTCCCCCCCCCCGCCTCCAATTTGGGTCACTTTTCCAAAACACTTAATGAAGAAGATTAAGTGTTCATTGAATTGCCTGATTTTCTTTCAACAATTTCAATGGCTGTATGTGGATTTGAGAATACTTTATACTCTGTGGTCCACTTCCTAAATCGTATTGAAATGGATTCCTGTTGTTCAGTTCTCACTTGTTTTTATTTGAAATTGATATTTGACAATAACTTGTATACGTGATGTTTCATCAGAGTTGACAAACTTTTAATTAAATATTTTTTTTTTTATCAGGACCATTAAAGTTCCTCTTGAAAGAGACACTTTTTTTTTCTAACCTTGTCATAAAATTAGGGAAAAGTTTAATATATGTACCCCCAACCACAAAAAATGGTCTTGGTCTCAGTAACCAAAATTGGTATGATGCCAAAAGTATGGGTTTTGGCTCTTAACACCATTTCTTTGCAATTTTTATTGTTTTATAGAAATTTTTTAGAATTTTAATAAAATTCAAACATGTGAAACTATATTTATTTATTCTGTTTTTTTTTGTTTTTTTTTTTTGAGAACTGACAATGAAAGAATGAAATATTGTTTATAATGTTTATTTTATTAGATTTACAAGAATAATTTTATATTTAAAGCTTATAAAAGTATGTGAATCAATTACAATGCATTAAATGTTCATTACCATATTCGTTGCCAATGAACTGCCTGAGTGCTACAATAAGCTCTTCATGTGAGCAAGAATGAAGGCTAAGTCCAAGACTGATCAGCACCGAGGTAAAGAGGTGCAGAAAGTGGCACTAGATGGGCTTGAATCCATCGACAGAAAGCAGCAAATTGAAGCCTTGGTGCTACCAACAAATGGTTTGCTGCCCCAACTTCTGTGGCCATTGTAGGTATATGATATTTTACTCTGTTTCGCATTCAACAAATGCAAAAAGTCTACCACCAAGTACTTGTGTAAGTGGCTTGGAGATTCCCCTGCTTCTCAACAGTGGGACTCTATACCAATGACAGAAACCTGCAACTTGCCATCTCCTCATTGGTGGAGGAGTTCAAGGTCAAGAAGGTATGCCTTCACATAATGATGAAGGACTTGGCTGATGAGTTCATCCACAGGTTACAGCCAGATATCAAAACTTGCACCAAATGGTCAGCAGTAGAAGCCACCCAAGAAGCAGAATCCAGCCTGCAAACCAAGAAGATTATGTAGGTGACCCAAACTAATCAAGCTTGACTAGGTAGTACAAGCAACCAGTTTTTTCTCCAGAGTCCAAAGGGGAAATGAGACATGGTGATTGATAAAATCAAGAATTTTGAGGAAGAGCAGTGAACAACTACTGCTGTTTCTCAGTCCGATCAATGTTTTTGGACTACATACAGTGATATTGATTCAATGAAGCTATCATGGAATATCCTGATTGCAATGGAGTTATTGGCAGTATCATTTCTCCTGTGATCTACCTATGATCTCCTACTAAATACAACCAACCTCAAGCTGTGGGGTTACACTGACACCAATGTATGTGCATTATGTCAAAGTGATTGGGTCACTTTATGTTAGGTGCTCTCAGAATGCCCACAATAATTGCAGATGTACATATGGCATCATAACAAAGTGCTGGAAGTGGTCATGGACTTAGTCAGTACACAGTGTGAAGCAGCTACAAGCAGCTTGAAACAGCCCAAGAACCTAAGATCCATTTTCACAAGGAAGGTGAACACCCTGTGTGAAAGACCCATATAACTCCCAATATGACACTACTGAGTGGAGCTTGTGATTGGAGGTGTGAACACCTCTGCAATTTCCAGTACACATCATTCAATCAGACACACACCCTGACATTTTAGCATGGTCTGCTTGAAAGAAGTGTGTCCTCCTAGTAGAATTAATGGTTCTATGAGAGGATGTGCAGAAGTGAAAGAAAAACCACTATGAATTGCTGCAATTTGACTGTGTAGAAAAAAAAGGGATGGACATGTCATGTGCTACCTATTGACATTGGGTGCCATAGATTCCTTGGGCAGTCAATCGTTTCCTTCGTTTTGGAGATGGGCATCACTGTCTGGAGCCTGAAGTGTACTTCATATCATCTTCAGACCACAGTTCAGCAGACATAGAGTTGGATCTGGTCAAGATCCAAAATAAACAAAGTTGATTAAAACCATGCTCCTAACATAATGCTATTTCTTACATGAAACACATCTGTTTACCTTCCATTCTACGTCATTGATAATGGCCACTATGAGCATGTTGCGTGTTGGTTAATGATCAAAAGCAAATGCTTTTAACACAATGTTGAAAATCTGACTTGCGGTTGAAAAAAAATTGCAAGAGACTGACACATCTGCATAAAAAACAATACCCTGTCCAGTGGCAAAAGCTGCTGGTGATGCCAGGGGTGGCAGTACTGCCTTAGCCACAGAAACTGTGTTACCTCCCTTGGTTGGTGGCTGACAAGGGCAAGGATTAGTTTGGGTCACACGTGCTTTTACATATTGTATGTCTTTTTATAGCTTTCAAAACAGATTTTCATCATTATTTACTTAAAAAATAAAGTTTACTGAAAGCCTTTTCATTTAAAATTTTGTATTAAAAAACATAAAATTTAATTTTTATCAAAAATGTATTTAATTTTATTTTATTTCTTTGGCATAATTGAACTTTCCAGTGTTAAATTATGGAAATCTCCTCATTGATGGAGTAGTTCAAGGCTCTTTTTTATTTTACAATAGTAAACCATTATTAGTTGAATCTTTACAGATCATACATATTAGAAAACTAGAAACATTTTTTTATCTAACAGTGAAAAATTTAAATTTTAACCAATGTTTTTCAGACCACAATTATAGCAAGTGTATCCAATGCCAAGCAGAAAAGTATAGCTTGGAAGTTTTTTTTTAAGATTTCTAATGATAACCAAAGTAAAGCAACATGTCAACTGTAGCTAAGTACTTTAAGTGATTTACATAAAGAAATTGTTCTCTTTATTGTTTAAACTCTTACCCATTTTTTAAAAAATAAAACGAATATCTAACTTTATTTCATAAGCTTTTGTATTCATTTTTCTACTAAATGTTTTTATTAATAAACATACTTTGTTCATTAAGTTTCTCGAACCAACTATAGGGTCTGAAAATAACGAATTTTAATCATTGTAGGTATCAGAATTGGGAATCATATTGGAATCGAAAATTTAGGACAGTACCAGGAATTGTATTGGAAGTGATAAAAATATTGGTATCATCCCATCACTAATATATATATATATATATATATATATATATATATATAATGTGAGAGAGAGCTAATACAGCAAAATGGTACAAATACACTTGGCACCTATATTTCATGTGCGTACACACACACATACATACATATATATATATATATCTATATATATATATATATATATATATATATA